>OY720441.1:87749090-88133090 GCA_963082915.1 Dolichopus griseipennis | reverse complement strand
TGAAATGGATATATTTTAATTGATTTGTTTACAACTAGTAGATGATAGATGAAGAGTAATCTTCAATAAAAAAAAAAAAACAGTATTAAATTTAATGTAAACAAAACCAAATCACGTGCCGGTATAAAATTGAATGTAAAATTAAAATTGAAAATTAAAAAACAAAATTTGAAAATTAGAATAATATTAGAAAAAAATTTTATTTTAACACAAAAATAATAAAATAGATTTATATCAAATTAAATTAAAATTAAAATTAGTGCTGTGAAATAGTGAGTTAAGTAAAAAATTTTTAAATTGTATAAAACAAAAATAAAAATAAAAAATAGAAATTATATATATAAGTAAAGAAAAAATATACTTAACTTGCCGCCATTGGAGATGCAGCCATATTAGCAAATTCACAACACTTATTTATTTTCTTCTAAAGTTATATTTAATTTTAAAACAAAATAAAAAAAAACTTAATTTATTTTTTATTCTTTTTTTTTTTTCAAACACAAAAAAATATAAATAAAAAAGAAGTGAAATTAAAAAAACAAATATTTTGTGCTAAATTTTTTTTCTTTTTATTAAAACCGTGATAACCTGTTGAAGGTTGAAGAGAGTCTGACATGAGTTAAAAGTTTTAAAAATATTGTTTTCGACCGTTAAGCAGGCCAACAAAAACTTAAAAAAAATACATTAGGTCCAAACGGGTTAATAGAGCGCTTAAACGAATACTTTTTTCAGCTAATCTTGAACACATTTTTCAGCTAATCTTTATTAGCAAAGCTCACAGGGTTAATTTGATTTTTATCATTTAACCCCTTTTGTCACAAGGGTTCATTAAATTTGATCTCCTTAAAGAGTTCAATCTTTAATATAAATTTGTTTTTCTGTTGAAAAGGTTTAATCAATATGTTAAAAAAAAAACAATTGTTCGACTAACACAGTTTAAAGTTAACGCAAACATTGCATTATTTCACAAGCTCACCAAAAAACATGATTGCGCTCTATTAACCCGTTTGGACCTAATGTATTTTTTTTAAGTTTTTGTTGGCCTGCTTAACGGTCGAAAACAATATTTTTAAAACTTTTAACTCATGTCTATTTGTAATTTTGTAAAAGGTTTTGAATGCAAATTTCTAATCTAATATATAAAGAAGAAAATTTGTTTGTTTATTTGTTTGTTTGTTTGTTTGTTTGTTTGTTTGTCCAGGATTCACGTGAAAACCACTGGTCCGATTGACACCAAATTTTAGAGGAATAATTTTGGGAGCCCGGGGGGTGACATAGGCTATGTCGCATTTTTATAAGTCAACAGGTTGCGGCTCCAGAGCCGTCTTAAGCTTTTTGGTTTTTTTGATGTCGAGTCGAAACGGTTTGACCGATTAACTTGAAATTTGGACGAATGTTCTTCTTATTAAACGGAATTAATGGTATAAAGTTCGTTGAAATAAATTAACCCATTTCGGCCTGGCGGGCTTCCAAAAAATTGTGTGTTTGCGATTTGTGTCCAATTTTACAGGGTGGTTTTGCAGTCGAAAAGAGAGTCTGGCACAAATTTTTGTTGAGTTCGGTTAACCCGTTTGGGCACGAGAGCGCAAAGAAGCTTTTTCAATGTTTTTGATGTCGAGTCAAAACCGTTTGACAAATTGACTTGAAATTTTGCACAAATGTTCCTCTTAGCAACCGCAATTGGTTGTATAAATTTGGTTGGAATAATTTAACTCATTTCGGCCTGGCGGACTTTCAAAAAATTTTGTGTTTTCGATTTGTGTCCAATTTTACAGGTTGATTTTGTAGTCTAAAGAGAGGCTGCAAAAAGTTTTAGTTAAGTTCGATTAACCCGTTTTCCACGACGACGCAATGAAGTTTTCTATAAATTTTATTTTCTTATACGATTAAAAGTATTTTATTGAAAATTTTGTACCAGCATTTTAATTAAAACCCACATGGTTAATTTGGTTTTGACCTGTTTGTGCGTTTTGAACAAAGATTCAATGAAATTTTCAGTTTTCTTCAAATGAAATCTAAAAATCAAAAAATTCAATTTCTTATACATAATGCTTAAAAACATAGTATTTTAAAACAGTTTTTCCTAAAAATAAGCCTACATTTCTCTCATCAAATCATAAAAAAACGAGGAAGAGCGTATTACAACTTTCAGGTGAGTACTAAACAAAATATAAGTTGAAAAGTAAATTTTTAAACCTTTTCTAAACCATCGACTATATTTTATTCAAACGTTGGCAATTTAAGAAAACTACTATTGACATAGTATAATGACATAATGGCAAACTTAGTATCCCCATTTGACCAATAGTCATTTTAATTCAGTTAACATTATTCGCCGGAAACCTAACATCCTCAACTCTATCGTCAAGAAGCACCAAATTGTCAAGAAGCACCATGTATAGAAAAATAAGAGATAATCGTTCAAAATGTTTTTTAAAGTTTTTGTTTCGCAATCGGTTAAAAGAACTCGACAAAACATTTTTTTAAGCATTCCCCTAATTCAAAGAAGTTGTACCTACTTTCAGAAATTGGACGTAATTTACTTACAAATTTTTTTTTGAACAATCGTCGGGTCGGCAGGGGTTAACAACTTCCAAGTCTGGTAGTAAATTGAACTTCATTTTCAAAGAAGAACACATATAGAAAATTTGAAGTTAATCGGTTAAATCAGTTCTAATATATAACAAAGCAACGAAAAAACCTATAAAAAGCTGTTGGGCCACGATGGGTTAACGGAACTCCACAAATATTTGTTTGTGGCTTCATTTATAAGCAAAGTAGTATTTCAAAAAATTGGCTAAAACTTGCGTTTTTACAATTTGCAAGCTTCCGGGCAACGCCGGGTAAATCTGCTAGTAATAATAATAATAATAATAATAATAATAATAATAATAATAATAAGAATAATAATAATAATAATAATAATAATAATAATAATAATAATAATAATAATAATAATAATAATAATAATAGTAATAATAGTAATAATAATAATAATAATAATAATAATAATAATAATAATAATAATAATAATAATAATAATAATAATAATAATAATAATAATAATAATAATAATAATAATAATAATAATAATAATAATAATAATAATAATAATAATAATAATAATAATAATAATAATAATAATAATAATAATAATAATAATAATAATAATAATAATAATAATAATAATAATAATAATAATAATAATAATAATAATAATAATAATAATAATAATAATAATAATAATAATAATAATAATAATAATAATAATAATAATAATAATAATAATAATAATAATAATAATAATAATAATAATAATAATAATAATAATAATAATAATAATAATAATAATAATAATAATAATAATATTAATAATAATAATAATAATAATGATAATAATAATAATAATAATAATAATAATAATAATAATAATAATAATAGTGATATTAACCTATCACCAAAATTTGCCGATCCTCTCTTACCACCAAAATATCCTAAATATTTCCAATCTTTTTGATCAAGATAATCATGTATGCATTGATGGCAAAACGAAAACTTTTGAAGATATTAATTCAACAAGAAGGCCTTCCCTTTGATTACAACGAACTGATAAATTTATTTTACAAATATTATGAAATAGAATAGAATGAATGACTTCTAAAGAAGCTAAAGAAGACTTTCGGCCGCACTTGTCGAGTAGAAGGCGTGAATATATTCAAAAACTCAGAGAAACGGAAAAAAAGTTTTTTCGTTTTTAAAAACTCAGATAATATTTACTTCAGCAAGAAAAATGCTGAAAAATAAAATTAAACTGTTAAGATGTTCTATCACAATTACAGTGGTTTAAGAAGTAAATTAAAAAATCTTTACATCGACGCCAAATCCTGCAATTTTAATATACTAGTTCTTACAGAAACGTGGTTAAACGACTTCTTTAAAAGTGAAGAAATTCTTGAAAATCAGTGGACAATTTACAGAAATGATCGTAACTACATATCAACTGGTCTTTCTAGAGGTGGTGGTGTACTAATTGCTGTTAATAGCGGCATGCCTACTAAATTAGTATCTTGTAGCACTTCTTTATTTTTCGAACATACATTTTTAAAAATATTTACTGGTAAGAATGATATCTACTTAGTGGCTGCTTATTTTCCTCCCCACTCTGAAGAATTCTCCTATTGTGACTTTTTGGACATATATAATACTATAATTACATCTATGAATGAGGATGATAGCATTTTCGTTTTGAGGGATTTTAATCGTCCTCTTTTATCTTTTGTCATTGACGAAGATGATAATCAACTACTACCAGTTAATTTTTTGGATGAAATCGAATTTAATCTTATAAGTTCATTTTATGGAAATGACATGCAAAAAATTATTCAACACCCAAACAATAATGGTAGATGGTTAGATCTAGCCTTTTCTAATGCTTATGACGATGTTTTAGTCCATACTGCAAATGAAGTGAAAACCTCTTTGCAAATTCACTTTATCAAAATGCAGTAATTATTGATCTAAACAATATAAATAAACAATTATTCTCTAAATCTTACAATAAAGAAATTATGTACGATTTCAATAATTCTAATTACGAAGGCATTAACATTGACTTAGCTAATACTAATTGGGACGAGCTGTTAATGCAGCAAGATTTAGATTTAGTAGTTTATCATCATACAATTTCATACAATTTTATCATCTATAATTGATAATTACACACCAAAGATTGTAAAAAAAGACAAATTACAGTAATCATGGCTAGATGAGGATCTGAGATCTCTACGTAATCGTAGAAATAAATTATATAAAATCATTAAATCTTCAGATGATCCAAGTTCCGAAACTATTAATAAGCATAAAAAATTTTCGGACGAATTTAAAAGAAAATCCACCGCATCGTATGACAGCTACGTACAGGAAAAAATCCTAGGAAAATCCTAGGAATCCTTTCCTAAAAATCTTTTCCTAAAAATCCTAGGAAATTCTTTGAATTTGTTAAAACAAAACGTAAATCTTCAGGTTACCCAAACTCTTTGTCGTTGGATGGTAAAATCTCATCGTGCTCTGATGACATTTGCAATTTGTTTTTAGTCATAAATTCCAAAATGTTTACCGTCAGTCACAACCAGGACAAGCAAACGTGACTTTCCAATCCTTAAGTAATACTAACCTCCTTATTCAAAATCTAAACTTATCATTTGAAGATGTCTTTTCTGAAATTTGTAATTTTGACATTAAATAAGGATCTGGGCCTGATCTTCTTCCTTCAATTTTCTTATACAACTATATTTATAATATAACTGGTCCAATCACACTAATTTTTAACAGATCTCTTATCTTAGATCTCTTTTTTAACGGGTACATTTCCACAATTTTGGAAAACCTCATACTTGATTCCCATCCATAAAAGAGGTGATAAATCACTAATAGATAATTAGATAAGAGAGTTCAACAATATTTGGGTAACAATAACTTTATTTCGCTCACTCGTTCGTTCACTATTAGAATAAGGCAGTATTGTCTGGAATCCTGCTTTTCTCATTCACAATGTAAGAATTGAATCAATTCAAAAACAGTTCCTTCTTTACATAATCCCAGAGACTTTCATAACCTTCCATCATACCATGAAAGGCTACAATTAGTTAACTTACTGAGCTTAAATTCCCGTAGAATCTTACTTTCGAACTGATTTACGTCCGATGTCCTATCCAATAAGATCAATGTCAACCTTATTAAAGATCAAATCAAAATCAGTAATAATGTTAGACCAACAAGACATACCAAATTTTTAATTGAAACAACTCACAGAACTGAATATGGAAAAAACGAACCCATAAACAGGTGTTGCATATTATTTAATCAATTCAACAACCTTTTCTGTGACACAATTTCAAAAAATGCTTACAAATCTAAATTACACAACATTCTTAAAAAATCGTAACACATTTACATACTTTAGTTTTAAAATGACATAATTTTAAATAATAACATAGTTTATGTAATATTTATATAAATTAAATAAACAAGAAAAAATAATAATAAATTCCATGGTAATCAGTAATTACAATAGCTCAGCTTACAAAACTAAAAAAAAAAAAATTAAAATAATTTTTGTCTAAGCTCAACTTTAATCAAATGATAGTAATTGTATCATTATACCCGTGCATATATATATGAACATCGGGTATATTAGATTTGCTCCTCCGTTTGTAACGCATCGATCTAGACGAGCTAGATATAGTGTCAAGGGTACGTATCGGCTCAGAATCGAAAAATTAGTCGATCTAGCTATGTGTGTCTGTCCGTCTGTCCGTCCGTCCGTGTGTCATCACGATAACTCAAAAACTAAAAGGGCTAGAGTCTTGAAATTCACACAAAGTCATTTTTAGACAATTTCTAGGTTCCCTATTGTTTTTGGTTAAAATCGGACCAAGGCTTCGGGGAGCTGCCATACAACTTTTTTGCATCAATATGAATTTCTTCAAAACTATTTATACTACGGGGATGAAAATTACACACGGTTAGTTTTATATTGACTCCGGCACTTATATGAAGTTTCAAAATGTTAGGGCCCCATTTTCGGGGGGCTGCCATACAACTTCCTTGCACCAATATGAATTTCTTCAAAACTAATTATACTACGCGGATGAAAATTACACACGGTTAGTTATATAATGAATCGAGCACTTATATGAAGTTTCAAAATGTTAGGGCCCCATTTATGGGGGGCTGCCATACAACTTCTTTGCACCAATATGAATTTCTTCAAAACTAATTATACTACGAGGCTGAAAACTACACACGGTTAGTTATATAATGAATCGAGCACTTATATGAAGTTTCAAAATGTTAGGGCCCCATTTTCGGAGGGCTGCCATACAAAGTTTTCGATTCAATAAATGTGAATCTAATAAAGCTACAAGGTTAAAATTAAAATTGGGCAGGTAAATTAATAGGGCAAGTTACTTGGCAAAGTTGGACATCACTCGGACCATCGGACTTTTAGGGTGGGCCAATTTTTTTTTTTTGTTTTTTTTTTCTTGTTGTTTTTTTTTTTTTTTTATTTTTTTTTTTTTTTTTTTTAAGCTTAAGTTATGGGACAATGAATGAAAACTTTTTTTTTTTTTTTTGTGATTTTTTTTTTTTTTTTGTTAATTTTTTTTTTTTTTTTTTAAGCTAAAGTTATGGGACAATGAATGAAAATTTTGTTTTTTGTTTTGTGACTTTTTTTTTTTTTTTGTTAATTTTTTTTTTTTTTTTTACGTCAAAATTATGGGGTAATGAGTTAAATGTATAAGAGAAGTGAATTACGGTTTATTTTATACACCATAGTGGGTATGCACGGGTATCTAAAAGTTGACAAGGGCAACTATAATCTTCCTCGTTTTACTTATAATCAAATTATTTTTTTTGTACTTTTTTTAATAAGTAAAACTAAGCTAATTTGTATTTTGTATGTTAATTTATCTTTTTCATTGTTCTGTGTGATTCATAATTTTTTTTTAAAATATAACTTCAAAACGACAAAAAATAAATAAATAACATTGATGATAATGTACTATGTATTATTGTGTAGTTCTAAGTCAGCAAATTATTTTTTTTTATTGTATATATTATACTACTAGTAATTATAAGTTTAAATTTATTTCAAACCTTGCTTTGGTTTGAAATAAATAAAATAAAATAATATGTTTTATAGTAAAATTCTTAGTCTTTTAAAAATATAAAAGTGTTAAATAAGAACGAAAATAGGAAAGATCTCTTGAGTATCAAATTTAAAGTTTCTATCTTTCTTAATTTCGAAGATAAGCTTTTTAATTTTGATATTTCTTAGGAGGCAGCTGAACCAGCACTACAATTACGTCTAAGTTTCAGGAAAAGAAAGAAAATAGGAAAAAAACACCCTTCTACCAAATTTAAAGTTTTTATATGTATTTAAAGTGTTTCGTGATGTTGTTGCCAGGTTTCCTCAAAGTATGCAAGTATAAGTATACAAGTATTTTTTTTTTTTTCCTTACAACTCCCCTAGGGAGCATAGGGCAATAGCCTTTACTTGCGGCCATGTTTTGTTAATTCTCCCTATCTCTTTCAATATTGTTCTTTTCCAGCTGTTCCGGGGTCTTCCTATGTTTCTTCTGCTTTGTGGTCGCCAATCTAGAGCTTGTCTGGCTATCATATTTTCTGGTCGTCTTATTATGTGCCCGATCCATCTTGTTTTTTCCTTCTAATTTGTATTTCGATTGGATCTTCCCGACACATACTCCAGAGTTGACTGTTGGATATTTTATTTGGCCAGAATATCCAACAAATTAATCGGAGGCATTTATTAATGAAAATCTGTAGCTTATTCGTAAGTCTTTTGGTGGTTAGCCAGGTTTCACCGCCATATAACAGAACTGGCGTTGAAAATTCTCAGCTTTGTACTTCTTGAGGTCTGAGAGGATTTCCAGATATTTCCCAATTTTCCAAATATCATCCTTGCTTTTCCTAGTCTGTTATCAATATCCTTTATTGTTCTTATGATGCTGCCTAGATATTCGAAGCTTTCTACATCATCAATTGGTGTATTATTTATTTCTAGGACTCTCTGGTTATTGGTATTGCATCTCATTATCTTTGTTTTCGTCATATTTATTTGCAGACCTACTTCTTTCGCATATCTGTTTAATCTATTTATTTTTTCTTTCATATCGTCATAGGTATGAGTTATGAGGCATATATCATCAGCATACTCTAGATCTTCTAACTTATTTATGATATTCCAATTAATAACATGTCCAATAATTGTTTTCCTCATAACTTAGTCAATTACAATATTGAATTGGATAGGTGAGAGTGGACATCCTTGTCTGACGCCATTAATAATACTGAAGGGTGTGCTTAGATTTCCTTTATGTAGAACTTGTGTTTCCGCGTTCGAATACATGGCCCTGATAATGTTGATTATTTTCTCCGGCATGTCTTTTATTTTCAGGGCTTTCAAAATTGCAACTCTATTTAGTGTATCGAAAGCTCTTGTAAAGTCAATGAATGCCAGGTATAATGGTGAGTTGTATTCATTTGACTGTTCTACTATAATCCTAATTGTATTTGAATGTTCTGTGCAGCTTCTATTTTCTCTAAATCCTGCTTTTTCTTTTCTAATGTTGTTTTCTATATGATCTTTGATTCTATCATAGATGATTAATGCTGGGATTTTGTTCACGAAGTTAAGTATTGTTATACCTCTCCAATTACTACATAAGCTAGAGTCACCCTTCTTAGGAATTTTTATTATAATTCCTTTCTTCCATTCCTTGCTTATATTTTCATTTGCCCAGATTCTAGATATAATTGGTTGAAATGATCTTGTGCTTTGTAGAGAGTCGATCTTCAGGATTTCAACAGCTTTGTTATTATTCAATTTATTTATTATATTTCCCACATATTTTCCTGGTTGTTGGCGGATTTGAGTTAATTCTACTTTGATCATTGTTGTTTGTATTCTCCCAGATATTCTCCTGCCATTCCGTGTTGTTGTTTATTTTTTTTTTTTTTTTTTTGCATTAGAACAGATTTTACATTAGCTTTGAATATTCTTATTTTTGTGCACAGAGAAAGGTTGCTTGCCTGCTATATTTTTGAAAGCATCCCGAAAGCTGTACGGGCTTTACTGATGCGGTCTTCAATATCCAAATCGGCACCTCCATCCGATGACACGATGCTGCCCAAGTAATTGAACGTACTCACCTTTTCGATTTGCATTTTTTCATGGAGGATCGGATTTAGTGATGTGTGAGTTGTGCGCATGATTTTAGTTTTAGCTGAATTGACTTTAAGGCTCGCACTTTTCCCAGTGTCATACAGCTTTTGGCACATATCGTTCAAACCTCCATTCGTATGTGACAATAAACACACACACATCGATGTAAAACGCGACTACTTGAATCTTTGTAGGATTTAATTAAAGCTATAATTTTTTCTGGAATGCCTCTCCAACTAAGCGATTCCCAAATATACTCTCGGTTTACTCTATCAAAGGCTTTCTCAAAGTCTATAAACATGAGATTTAGCGGTGCTTTAAATTTAGTGGATGGTTCAAGAATTATTCGTAATGTGTTGATGTGATCCACACACGAATGGCCACTGCGAAAACCTGATTGGTGTCTTTTGAGTTTAGCTTCTATTCTGCCTTTAATCCTTTCGAGTATTATTCTAGCCATTAATTTCGAGAAAACTGAGAGTAGAGTGATACCTCGCCAGTTATTGCAATGATTTAGGTTACTTTTCTTTGGTATTTTGACAATAACTCCTTCCTTTCATTCGCTTGGATATTTTTCTTGTTCCCATATAGCCTGGAACAAAGGTAACAAAATATCGGCCGATACATCTGAATCAGCTTTAGGAATTCGGCGGGTATCTCATCTACTCCTGCTGCTTTGTTGTTTTTTAAAAGAAGAATTGCTGATTCTATCTCGCTTAAACTTGGGGCTCCCACATCGATACCTCTAAATGATCTGCGCATTGTTGGCATAGGAAAGCTTGTGAATACATTTTGTTCTGCGAATTGCTCGTTTGACAATCTGCAGAAATGCTCCTGTCATCTTTGATCATTCATAGATACCAACAGCCTTCCACTCTCGTCCAAGATAGTTTGATGCTCTTTACTGTTACGTTTAGCAGTTTTGTTCGTAATCTTGTAAAGAGTTTTGACATCTCCTCTGTTAGCTCCGCTCTCAGCTTCCTTTGCAAGATCTTCTATATTTTTCCGTTTGTCACGTCATACACTCCTCTGTGCAGCCTTATGTGCTAATCTATACTGCAAACGTAGTTCTTCTTTTTTTTTGCTGATTGGATTCAGCACTGATTTTCCTCTTTAAGGACTACGTTCAGCAATTTTATCCCATGAGGTTTGTGATATCCAAGTATCTCTTTAGGTAGATAGCGAAGGTACTGTTTCGGAACCGGATTCTATAAATGCTTTTTTGGTATTATCCCACATAATACATCTTACTCATTTTCAGCCATCCATGTAGTTACTTTATCGTTGATGCTGGTTACTAGATTGCGACATAAAGTGAGATTTTTTAATGCTTCTAAATTGAAATGAGCTCTCCTTTCCAGTCCGATTATACGTCGATTGACAGCTGACGCCCTCAACTGCATACACACGAAGACCAAATGGTGGCCACTACCGACATCTGTGCTCCTTTTGTTTCTTACATCGCAGAGTGATTTTCTCCATTTCTGTTGTACGATTATATGGTCAATTTGGTTTTCTGTGCGACCATCCGGGGATATCCATGTTTTCTTGTGGCAAGTTTTGTGGGGAAATAGGATTCCACCAATAGTAGGTTGTCGTGAGTTACAAAAATCAACGAGCAGCTCTCCATTGCCATTTCTTACACCTATTCCGTGTTTCCTCATGACTCTCTCTAGACCTGCATTTTCACATCCGACTTTGGCGTTAAGATCACCCAGAATGATCTTAATGTCAGCCTTTGGAGCATTGTCATAAATCGTACTTAGCTGCGTGTAGAAAATGGATTTTTCTTCCTCATGTGCGTCTTCAGTTGGAGCATAACACTGGATGATGGTAATATTTCTTACTCTAGATTTCAATCTGGCAGTGATAAGTCTTCTGGATACTGGGGCCTAGGAGATCCAATTACGTCTAGCATTGCGACTTAACATAATGCCGACACCTCCTCTCCTTATGCCACCAACTGCTTCATCATCTCCAGAGTACAGCATAGATGTTAAATTGCTGGGAGATATATAATCTCCTTGTCCCCTCCATTTGGTTTGGCTTATACATAATATTACCTGAATCGTAAAGGGATCTAACGTTCCAAGCTCCGAAAATTGTTCGTGTCCTATAACCGAAGGAATTTTCCGCGCGTACGAGACGATTTACACTGAACCCGATTAAGATGAGAATAAAGAAAACTTTTATAGCCACCTAGAAGCTGCGATAAACGAAACGAGGGAAGGCGACATCAAAGTCATCCTTGGCGATTTTAATGCCAAGGTAGGTAACAACAATTCCAATCTCCAAAGAGTCATGGGTTGTCATTGACTCGGGTCTATACGGAACAATAATGGAGAAAGATTGGTCGACCTGTGCGCCGCACATAATCTCTTCATTGGAGGCACTAGATTTCCGCACCTGGACATCCATAAATATACATGGTAGTCTCCAGATGGATCGACGCGAAATCAAATTGATCATATCCTGATAAGTAAAACATATCACAATTCCCTCCTAGATGTCAGAGCTATTTACAGCGACCATAACCTACTTTTAGAAGAAATTACGCCCAGCTGCGATTCGTCAACTTCATAATCGTTGAAGTAAATATGATGTTTCAAAACTTCAAGATTCAGGTAAGATGGAGGAATATAAAGAGTCAGTTAACAATATACTGCACAACATGGATGAACCAAGCACCTAGAATAATATTGAAAGTGCTTGTAAAACAGCTGCCCAAAGAACCCTTGGCACTCAACAACACCAGAAAAAGCCTTGGATAGAAGAGGATACGTGGAAGCCAATAGAAAAACGTCGCAAGCTTAAACCACAGCTTGGTCAAGCTCGAATTCCAGCAGAGGAACAATGACTAAAAAGGGAATATAACAATATCGAACGTCAAATAAAAGCGTCCGCGAGAAAAGAGCGGGAACGTTTTGTGAATACCATCGGCTCAGAGGCGGAAAGAGCTGCATACCACAACAATCTACGCGGCATCTACTCTGCTATAAACAAACTTACGAGAACCAGAGCAAAAGCACCTCCACTTAACGATTGCAACGGAAATATTCCCAAAACAGAGGAAAAACAAGTAAAGAAACAGTCAGTCGGTGCAACCGACTTAGAAATACCCTACACCTATTTGGTTCAAATTTAAGGACATATCCATAAGTCATTTTAACACCATAGAAGCTGTTATTAATTTGACCGTAAGACATATTTAACCAAATTAACTGTATAATACTAAAAACATTTTCTAATTACCCTATCTATTAAAAAATACTACAAATTCTTACTAATTTATCTATTTAAAAATATTAAAAAACAAACAAACTTGAAATAAATGAAAATATATTTATTCCAATTCAATTACAAAATGAAAAAATTCTAATTATTAAATTTTGTGATAAAAAGATAATCAAAGCATAATATATTTAATAATCCAAATTTTTAAAAATTGCAATTATTTTAAATGGTTAGTTTATATACCTAATAGAAAAGCTTATAAACGCAAAATATGCAATAAATGTATTTCTAAAATACAATTAAAAATTTACACCTTTTCATATAATTCATTTAAATATAAAAATAAATTTTACATAAATGCAGCAAGTACCTTTGAACATAGCTGAAACACTACAATTAAGTCCAGATTTCGGAGACACATAGGACATAGGAAATATATTCTTTGGCTTCGAAATTAAACTCGACCACAACCAATTCCCATGGTACTTTCATTACTAGTAACCTACGGTTAAATTTCATCAAAATACCGGCATTATTTTTTGAGTTATGGTGTTTGTAAGATATATGTTTGTTAGTCCTTGAACTTTTCAAGGGTTCCAAAACCCGAAATTATGGTACGATTTCGCCCATATGCAGTCCTCGTCATACTTTCAATACTAGTTAACCCTTTACACAATTGGAACGCTCTTTCTTAATTTTAAGTTACTAGTTTTATTAATTTCGATGATAAGCTTTTACACATTGGGGAGTCTAAGAGAGGTTCTGAACCACCACTCCAATTGATCCCAAATTAGGGGGGCAAGCAAGAATAGTAAAGAACACCCTTGTGGCAAATTGGAAGCTTCTACATTTGTTTCAAGTTACTATCTTTATTAATTTCGAAAATATGCTTTAAGGGCCTAAGAACTGAGTGGCTGGTCCCCGATCCACTACTCCAATGGGGCCCAAATTTCAAAGACACTTACGAAATAGGAAGGGACACCCTGATACTAAATTGGGGGGTTCTATCTTCATTGGTTTCGGAATTATGCTCGTTTGGCCTAAATTCGATTAAAAAGTTCTAAGTTCTGAACCCATTGTCCAATCCTCACCGTACGTAATCACCGCCGTAGTTTCGCTGCCAATAACCTACAGCACAAATTTCATGAAGATAGCCTCATTAGTTGTTGAGTTATCGTGATTTTTTATATATGTTCCTTAGCCCTGACATCGATTAAAAGGTCCGGAATCCGAACCGTTGGGCTGATTTCGCCCTTATATAGTCCGCGCTGTACTTATAGTACTAGTTAACCCTTGTACACAATTTGAACGGTCTATCCTAATTTTAAGTAACTATTTTTAGTAATTTCGATTATAAGCCTTTAAAACTTGGGAAGTCTGAGAGGGGTACAGAACCACCACTCCAATTGATCCCAAATTAGGGGAACACGCAAGAGATAGTAAAGAACACCCTTGTGGCAAATTGGAAGCTTCTACATTTTTTCAAGTTGTTATCTTTATCAATTTTAGAGATATGCTTTAAGGTGTTCGGAAATGTGTGGCTGGTCCCCGACCCACTACTCCAATGGGACCCAAATTCACAAGACACTTAGGAAATAGGAACAGACACCCTAATACCAAATTTGGAGGTTCTATCTTCATTGGTTTCGGAATTATGCTCGTTTGGCCTAAATTCGATCAAAAAGTTCTAGGTTCCGAACCCATGGTCCAATCCCGACCTTATGCAATTCCCGAAGTAGTTTCATTACTAGTAACCTACAGCACAAATTTGATGAAGATAGCGTCATTAGTTGTTGAGTTATCGTGATTTTTTATATTTGTTCGTTAGCCCTGAGACCGATTAAAAGGTCCAGAATCCGAACCCATGGGCCGATTTCGCCCATATGCAATCCCCGCCGTACTTTCAGTCCTAGTAACCTACAGTTAAAATTTCATCAAGATAGCTCCATTATTTTTTGAGTTATCGTGCCTACGGACGGACGGACGGACGGACGGACGGACATGGCTATATCGACTAAGGCGGTCACGCTGATCACAAATATATATACTTTTCCATATCTAGCTCGCTTCCTTTAGGTGGTTACAAACACCATACCAAAGTTAATATACCCCTTTACCTATTCTATAGGTGTAGGGTATAACAACTGAATCGTTGGAAGGAATTTTCGAAGACTCTACTGAACTGAGGGGGGAAAGTAGTTTGCCAGTTGAAATCACAAGACGACGCAATCCCAGGCGTAATATCTCTAAAGCACCACCAAGCAGAGAGGAAATCGCAAATGCCATTGCAAAATTAAAGATCAACAAATCTCCGGGCCTTGATAATTTACCAGCAGAGCTGTTGAAAAGCGGTCTCGAGGTACTAACCACATCCCTGGTTCCAATTATCCGGGAAACATGGACAACTGGAAGAATCCCAAGAAGCTGGAAAGAAGGGATTATTGTACCAATTCCAAAAAAAGGCGATCTTAGCAACTGCAGTAAAAGGCGAGGAATTACACTTTTAAATTACTGGCATTCATCATTTTAGACCGTATTTCTCCAACCGTCAACAACTTACCGCGTCGCGAGCAAGCTTTCAGACCAAAGAGATTTTGTGTTGATAACATAAACACCCTAAGATTCATCATCGAACAGTCGGCTGAATGGCAATCACCATTGTTCCTTCTTTTCGTCGATTTTGAACATGCATTCGACTCCGTTTCAAGAAATGCCATTTGGGAAGCGCTAAGAGTTCTGGGAATCCCTGATAAGTTAACAGAACTAATAAAAGAACTTTATAGGGATACCGCTTGTACAGTACAATTTAAAGGGAAAACAAGCGCTGAATTTACAATAAATAACGGAGTTCGTCAAGGTTGCGTACTCTCCCCCATACTGTTTCTGATAGTTTTAGACAGTGTAATCAGAAAAACCGACGCCGAATCATCTGATGGAATACAGTGGCACCCATTCGAAAAACTAGGTGAACTTGATTACGCTAATGATATTTGCGTCATGTCGCACAGTTTACCATGTATTAGCTCAAAATTAGAAAAACTTATTATTAATGCTAAAAATGTTGGATTAAAAATAAACTTTAGCAAAACGAAGCTAATGCGACTAGAAACAAGTATCCAGACACCACTGACAATTGATATTAACAACAAATCTGTAGTAATCGACGAGGTTGATGAATTTTGCTATTTGGGAAGCATGATAACAAAGAGCGGTGGCGCGGAGGAGGACATATCGTGCCAAAATCCCAGGCATGCTTATCATAAACTTAGAGCTGTAGAAAGGTTAGTAGAAAAACCAAACAAAAAATTTTCAACTCGAGCGTTAAACCAGTTCTACTATACGCTTGCGAAACCTGGAAAGTCACAGAGAACATATCCAGAAAACTACAGACTTTTGTTAATAAGTGTCTGAGGAGAATATGCAGGATATTTTGGCCTAATACAATTTCGAACCAGGATCTTCTAAAACTTACTGCCAGCAAACCAATAGCAACAGAAATCCTATGTAGAAAATGGCGGTGGATAGACCACACCCTGCGGAAGCCGGACGATGATATTGGCAAGCAGGCATTTTAATGGAATCCTCAGGGAAAACGAAGACGTGGAAGACCACGCAACACCTGGGTGAGAACGGTCTTAGCAGAGTCCCGGCAGCAGAGTTGGGCAGAAGTTAGGCGAATAGCGCAAGATCGAGATAGATGAAAGGAGTTTGTTTCCGCCCTATGCTCTGATAGGAGTGGCATTTATTGAAAATACGTGTATTGTAGATGTTATAGTTGTATCTGTAATTTTACATTTACTTTTATTTGTAATTGTAATCTCTAATTATTATTCGTGTTTTGAAATAAATGTAAAGGAAGAAAAAAAAAAACGAGACGATTTCGATATTTTACTTCCGATTCTGTTATCTCGGTGTTCCGCTCGACACCACCACATGAAATATGCTGCACCCCCAAATCCGATGTGCGGTTTACTACAATCGAGGCTGTAGGAGGGTTCACCGTGATTTCATCGCGATTACCACTTGGAGACCTAGCATTCGTTGTCATGTTCCATGAAATGTTAACAGTTAGTTGACCCTTTGGCATTTTCTGAGATATGGGTGATAAAACCAAAAGCTCAAACCCGAAAGCCACGCCCGCCCCTTGGATGTAGGAAAATAAGGTAGGAGAGGCTAAGTGGCGTTAGCTAGATACAACGACCATAAAACGCATCACCACCCCATTAGACCCCCCATTCGTTATCGTGTTTTTAGCACATTTTCAAAAAAATTTGTAACAATGTGCCTATATAGCTTCACTCTGTCCGTCCCTCCGTTCGTCCGCCCATATGTTTACTAAACTTTTACACCCTTTGAAATAGAGTAAGGAAATTTAAATTTGGTGGAGTTTACCATAGATTTTCTAGAACCTAAAAAAAAGAAGGTTGGACAGGAGTGGGATGGGAGATCCATCATAAGTTTGCTAAGCAAAAATTTGGGAACCTTCCCTATTCAAGGGCTACTAGGTCTTAAGAATTAAAACTTTTATGCTTTTATAAAACAGTACCTTATTCACCAGTGTATGTTTTTCCAAATTTAAACGTTAACATTGAAGCTTTAACATTATATTTCGCATTATATTATTAATATTCTAAATATTGAGTTCACTATTATTCATAATTAGTAAATTTATGAAATAACTAAACTATAATATTGTCATTTATTATACCCTACACCTATAGAATAGGTAAAACGGTATATTAACTTTGGTATGGTGTTTGTAACAACCTAAAGGAAGCGAGCTAGATATAGAAAACTATATATATTTGTGATCAGCGTGACCTCCTGAGTCGATATAGCCGTGTCCGCCCGTCCGTCCATCCGTAGGCACGATAACTCAAAAAATAATAGAGCTATCTTGATGAAATTTTAACTGGAGGTTAATAGGACTGAAAGTAAGGCGGGGATTGCACATGGGCGAAATCGGCCATTGGTTCGGATTCTGGACCTTTTAATCGATCGAAGGGCTAACGATCATATATAAAAAATCACTATAACTCAACAACTAATGATGCTTTCTTCTTCAAATTTGTGCTGTAGGTTACTAGTAATGAAACTACTTCGGGGATTGCGTAAGTTCGGAATTGGACCAAGGGTTCGGAATCTAGAACTTTTTGATCGAATTTAGGCCAAACGAGCATAATTCCGAAACCAAAGAAGATAGAACCTCCAAAGTTTTTATCAGGGTGTCCCTTCCTATTTTCCTAATGTCTTTGAAATTTGGGCCCCATTGGAGTAGTGGGTCGGGGACCAGCCACACATTTCCGAAGACCTTAAAGCATATCTATAAAATTAATAAAGATAACAACTTAAAAAAATGTAGAAGGTTCAAATTTGGCACAAGGGTGTTCTTTACTATCCCTTGCGTGTCCCCCTAATTTGGGATCAATTGAAGTGGTGGTTCAGTATCCCTCCTAGACCCTCTTAAGTATTACGAAATTATTAAAAATAGTAACTTAAAATTAAGACAGAACGTTCAAATTGTGTACAAGGGTTAACTAGTGCTTAAAGTTAAACGTGGACTGCATAAGGGCGAAATCAGCCCAAGGGTTCGGATTCTGGACCTTTTAATCGGTTTCAGGGCTAACGAACATATATAAATAATCACGATAGCTCAACAACTAATGACGCTATCTTCATGAAATTTGTGCTGTAGGTTATTGGTAATGAAACTACGGTGGAGATTGCGTACGGTGAGGATTGGACAATGGGTTCAGAACTTAGAACTTTTTGATTGAATTTAGGCCAAACTAGCATAATTCCGAAACCAATGTAGATAGAACCTCCAAATTTGGTTTCAGGGTGTCGCTTCGATTTCCTTAGGGTCCTTGAAATTTGAGCCCAATTGGAGTACAGGGTGGGGACCAGCCACTCAGTTCCAAGGACCTTAAAGCATATTTTCGAAATTAATAAAGGTAGTAACTTGAAACAAATGTAGAAGCTTCAAATTTGGCACATGGGTGTTCTTTACTATTTCCTGCGTGTCCCTCTAATTTTGTACCTTTCTTAGACCCCCCAATGTGTCTAAGAATTTTTTCATTTTGTAATTGAAGTGGAATAAATATATTTTCATTTATAACAAGTTTTTTTGTTTTTTAATATTTTTAAATAAATAAATTAGTAAGAATTTGTAATATTTTTTAAGAGATAGTGTAATTAGAAAATGTTTTTAGTATTATAAAGTTAATTTGGTTAGCTATGTCTTACAATCAAATTAATAACAGCTTTTATGGCGTGAAAATGACTAATGGATATGTCATTAAATTTGAACCAAATAGGTGTAGGGTATTTCTAAGTCGGTTGCACCGACTGATTGTTTCTTTACTTGTTTTTATATATATTTCTATAAAAATAAATTATAAAGTACTCAGTAAGAAACCCTATATAATTTTGAAATGTGCTTTTTAAAATCCCTTGATTTTTTTCTTCACTTGTTTAGATATATGTTCGTTAGCTGTTGAACCGATCAAAGGTTCCAGAACCTGAACCAATGGTCTAGTTTCGCCCATTTGCTGTCTCCGCCCTTTTTTTAATACTAGTTAACCCTTGTACACAATTGGAGCGTTCTATCTTAGTTTCAAGTTACTATGTTTATTAATTTCGAAGATATGCTTTAGGATATTCGGAAATGTGTAGATGGCCCCCGACCCAGTACTTTAATTGGTCCCAAAGGAAATAGGAATAGACACTCTGATTTCAAACTTGGACGTTCTATCTTCATTGGTTTCGGAATTCTGCTCGTTTGGCCTAAACTCGATAAAAAACTCGATTCTAGGGTCCAAACCCATGGTCCGATCTCAACTTATTGTAACGTACAGTAGAGTAGAGTTTAAATTTCATCAAAATAGCGGCATTATTTTTTGAGTTATGTTATTTTTTACGATATATGTTTGTTGTTGTTTGTTGTTATATGTTTGTTTGTTTTTCAAGGGTTCCAGGACCCGAAACCATGGTACGATTTCGCCCATATGCAGTCCCCGTCATACTTTCAATTCTAGTTAACCCCTGTACACAATTGGAACGTTATATCTTAATTTTAAGTTACTATTTTTAATAATTTCGATGATAAGCTTTTAAAACTTGGGAGGTCTAAGAGGGGTACTGAACCACCACTCCAATTGATCCAAAATTAGGGGGACACGCAAGAGATAGTAGAGAACACCCTTGTGCCAAATTTGAAGCTTCTACATTGTTTTAAGTTGTTATCTTTATTAATTTTAAAGATATGCTTTAAGGTTTTCGGAAATGTATGGCTGGTCCCCGACCCACTACTCCAATGGGGCCCAAATTTCAAAGACATTAAGGAAATAGGAAGGGACACCCTGATACAAAATTTGGAGGTTCTATCTTCTTTGGTTTCGGAATTATGCTCGTTTGGCCTAAATTTGATCAAAAAGTTCTAGGTTCCCAACCCATGGTCCCATCCCGAACTTACGCAATCCCCGAAGTAGTTTCATTACTAGTAACCTACAGCACAAATTTAATGAAGAAAGCGTCATTAGTTGTTGAGTTATTGTGATTTTTTATATATGATCGTTAGCCCTTAGACCGATTAAAAGGTCCAGAATCCGAACCAATGGGCCGATTTCGCCCATATGCAATCCCCGCCGTACTTTCAGTCCTAGTAACCTCCAGTTAAAATTTCATCAAGATAGCTCCATTATTTTTCGAGTTATCGTGCCTACGGACGGACGGACATGGCTATATCGACCCAGGAGGTCACGCTGATCACAAATATATATACTTTTCCATATCTAGCTCGCTTCCTTTAGGTGGTTACAAACACCATACCAAAGTTAATATACCCTTTTACCTATTCTATAGGTGTAGGGTATAAAAAAGGTAATCTTGTAGTTTCTACAGGAAATTTTTTCTAGCTAATTGTTAATAAGCAAACGGTCACAATTAAGGCGTTTACTTCAAGACAGTAATACAACTAAAAGGCGTTCCCTTTAACGAGTCAACAAATTTACATAAAAAGCATTAAAGGCCGTATCATCAAAGCAATATGGACAAACTAATCAACGCTCAAAAGAGCTATATACCAAAATTCTAAGAGTACAGACAAACTTTAAAAAGAATTCTGTAGAAAAAAAAACAAACGAATACATAGACGTACGTTTAAAAAATTGAAACGAGTACTGGCAAGCTATTATCAAAAATAACGAGGACATTGAACAAATAAGAGAGAATTACCCGGATCATTTATATTTCAAAAACAAGGAAAGTATGGGGAATTTAGTAATCAAAATAACGAGTATTTTGGAAACTGCTTTATCAATCGCTCCTGCCAGTAATATACCGACCAAAATTTCTAAGGCGCTCAATAAACAAATTGAGGTAATAAAGGCTGTAGAACGCATTTCAAACAAAGTAAGGGAAGAAAAGTACCAAGAATCGAATTTGGCTTTCTTCAACCTTAACTTAAAAACTTTAGAAGAGCACTGGAACTTAATAATGAATAATCACTTGAGTCTGATAGAAAATGAGCCTATTTGTCATGATTATTTTGAAAACAATAAATTTGAACAAATCGAGAATATTTACAAAGATACAGTAATTAAACTAAAAACCAAACTAATGAATATATCTCCATCTCCGGCTGCTCGAGCACAAAGCACCAGGCAGTTACAAAGTAACCAAGATGTTAATATGAATCTACCAAAAATTTATATACCTTAGTTTTCTGGAAGCTACTCCGACTGGAAATCTTTTAGAGATTTATTCATGGAAGTTATTAACAATAACACAAATATAGGCAAAGCTCAAAAATTTTATTATTTAAAAGCTAACTTCGTTGGAGAATCTGCAGAGTTAATCAAACATTTTCCAGTTACAGCTGAAAATTATGACTTTGCTTCGAATATTTTAGATAAAAGGTACAATAATACAAGGATTCTTTTATGTACAAAATTGAAAACTTTTCTGAATCAACCAATACTAACCACTAAAGAATCAGGCAGAGCCAAAAAGAAACTACATGACACCTCAAAGGAATGTTTATTGGCTATTTAGAATTTGGAGATTCAAACCTCAAACTGGGATCCAATCTTAATAAACTTATTGACTGAGAAATTGAACAAAGAAAATCATCGTTTATATGAACAATCATTAGTTGATTCTCGAGACAAGGCACTTCTTTCAATTTTTAGAAACCCGTATTCAAAGTCTGCAAGCATTTGAAACGAATACTAATGAAACGAAAATCAAATCATACCATAGTTCAATTACTAATTTATGTGTGATATGTCAAGAATCACACAAAATTTATGGCAGTGAAAGGTCATTTCCGACCTGGTCATTTTGCAAAGAACTGCACAAATTTTTCAAAATGTAGAGTATGTAAGAAAAAACATAATACCTGGTTGCACATATTTCAAGAAAACACACAGTTCAATAAAAGCAATCACTAAACAATACAAAATGAATGGATATTAACGCTCACTGTGCAACTAATATTACAAAAATATAGGTTATTTTACCCACAGCAATAAAAAAGGCACAAAAATTAGATGGAACCTATACTGATGTAAGAGCCCTTGCCGATCAGGGTTTTCAAGCCACTCCAATTTCAGAAAATATGGTCCAATATTTGCAGCTGCCAAAACACAAGGTTCATGCAGTTGTATCAGGAATTGCAAATGCAAAATCTGGTATAGTGCAAAGTTTTGTGGAACTTCCTATAAAATCTAGATTAAGTTCAACATTTTCTTGTGTGAACAAAGCTTTAAATCTACTAAAATTAATTGGTTATTCCGTCAGAAAATGTAACATCTTATAAAATTTGGGAACATATAAAAACCTTAGCTAGCAGATCCAAACTTTTATAAACCAAGCTCAAGAAACAGTTGAAAGATAAATCCTACCTACCCCACCATGCCGTTTTTAAGCACGATAGTTTAACCACAAAGTTGAGAGTACTTTTTACCGCCTCTGCAAAAAAATGCATCTAAAAGCCTAAACGACATAAGAGTGATTGGAGAAAACTTGCAGCAAAATATAACAGAAATACTAATTCGATGGCGCAAATATAAGGTAGTATTTACAACATATATCGAGAAAATGTACCGTCAAATTCGAATAGACAATCGCGGCCAAGATTTGCAAAGAATGCTTTGGAGAAAATCACTTAACGAACCCATTAAAGAATACAAGCTAACAAACGTCACTTACGGGACTGGACCTGCGCCTTTCTTAGCAATAAGAACTTTACGTCAATTAGTTGCAGATGATGGACACTTATATCCTTTGGCTGCTAAAGCTATTTGTAAGGATACTTATATGGATGATGTGATTTAGGGAGCATATACCTACGAAGAAGCAAATTTAAAATGTACCCAGTTAATTAATTTATTGAAAGCTGGAGGTTTTAATTTACGTAAATGGAATTGCAGTGATCGTCGATTGTTGAAACAAATACTATCGGAATTAGGAGACTGTGCAAATAACAAAACTTTTGATGACGGAGAATCTGTTAAGGCATTCGGAGTACATTGGGCTCCAAAAACTAACAAACTAAAATTCAACATGAATACTGAGATAAAATCGGATGTGTTTACAAAACGTTCTATATTATCAGAGGCGGCTCGTATTTTTGATCCAATTGGATTGCTATCACCAATTATAAATTAAATTATTATTTCAACAAATTTGGTTAGAAGAGACTGACTGGGGTCAATCTGTATCTAACAACATTTTGAATGAATAGCTACAAATCAAGGAAGAACTACAGTTATTGAAGAAAATAGAAATTCTACAGATTGATTGATTACGGAAATGACACCAAAGTTTGCGAACTTCATGGATTTTCTGATGCATCTGAAAAGGCCTATGGTGCGGTTGTTTATCTCAGAACAATAACTTACTTACTTACTGGATCGCAGAACCCTTGGTGGGGCATAGGGCGTCAACAAATCCTCTCCACCTTTCACGATCCTTAGCAATTCCTTTTAGCTGTAACCACGTTTTGCGTTGCGCTTCTACTCTTTCAAAACAGTACTCCTCCATGTCTTCCTTGGTCTACCCACTTGTCGTCTGCTTTGTGGATTCCATTCAAACATTGCCTTTTTGGTGATATTGGCGGATACCTTTCATGTTTCAAAGCCGTATAGAAGTATTGATTTGACGTTTGTTTCAAATATTTTTAGCTTTGTACGCAGGGCGATATTATTTGACTGCCATACCCAAGTAACATTTGCCAAGAGTAATACTCTAGAAAATTTGGAAAAGATCTCATAAGGCTCTCATAACACACTTGAATGCTCTCATAACATATTTCTTATTACAAGAGTTAAATTAACTCTTAAAGTATTCTTGTTATGAGATATCAACACTTCTAGTGTTAAAAATTCTTTTACTCTCATAGTAAAACTATTTTCATATATCTCCATTAAAAGTAAAAAAATTTCTATTCTCATAAAGTCTTTTTTATGAGATTTTAACTCTTATAGAATTGTGGTCTTATAAGAATTCCTTTGTGAGAATCTAACTTAAATAAGTAGATCAATACTCTTGTAACAAGATCAATATTCTCATAATAAGAGTAAAAAGACTGATTTATACTAGTAGCAAGATCAAAGTTCTCATAATAAGAGTAAAAACATTAATTTAGTTTATGAAATATGAATTAAATTTAAAATTAATCTCATAAGAAGATCAATACTCTTGTAACAAGATCAATATTCTCACAAAGAGAAGAAAGGCTGATTTATACTTGTAACAAGATCAATATTCTCATTTGAGTAAAAAGACTTGTATTAATATTCTCTTAAGAGTAAAAAAGATTTCATAAAACATGCATTTTTTTTGTTTATATGTAAAACTACAAAGAAAGAGTTGTCCTGCCAACTCTAAATATCAAATTTACTGCAAAACTATTTAAAATTGGCCGCAAAATGTTTAATTTATATTTGTGTAGTAAAAAATATACAATGTACATCAATCTATTATTGTTTTAGTACTACTTAACTTGTTACAATGAAATGATAAAGCCTTTAAAATTCGTTTTTATTTAAAAATATTTCTGTCATTTTTATTTCTTTATTCTACACAAGATTAAAACATTGCGCACTATATTGTGTTAAGTAAGTTTTAGTGCCGGTATTTTTTTTTACTTCAATTTTTTGTATTACCAATAATATTATGTAAGTATTATTATATATTATACGAACCTACATATTTTTATGAATATACATATGAACATGCACATGTAAAAATATTGAACAGCTATATGTTATACTAATTTAATAAATTTCATGTGGTACAAACGTAATATAAATTTTGTCATACCTGTAACTTGTTTGTTTAGATATAAATAAAAAATTAGAATTTTCTGATGAACACTGAAAAAAATTATCAAATAATACGTTTTGTCGAAATACTTGGAAATTAGAATAAATAGAAATTCAACAATATTATTTTTTAAATATATTTCATTGATGATACTTCACACATTTATAAAATAACTATTTTTAATAAAAATTATTTAAAGAGTTGAAATTTAGAGAAGAAATTTCATATTAGTTTATTTAATTTCTTGCAAATATAAAGAAGTATAATATGTAGTCTATAAGACACTGTTAGGTAATGTCAGTAAAAAATATTTTTATTTCAATTAACTTTTTAATAGATAATTAATTATATTATATAGATGGTGTTATCTGAATTCTAAAGTGACCTCCAGACTTTTAAATACATATAGCCGGTTAGAAGATGCAAAAACTCTGCGTGTTTTTAAATTTATTAGAATTTATACAAAAATCAAATTTTAATGTAATGTATAATAGACTACCTACTATTTCTAAATTATACTTCTAAAGTTATTTAATGCTTAAAAACACGGAATATGTATTTTATTATATCTTTTAATTTTTATAGCATAGCATGAATTAAAAATAATTTTTAGATTTTTAGATTAGAATTTTATTCAAAACTTGAAAACTTATTCATGTTTTTGATGAAGACGTTAATAATAATTATCCAAAGTACAAAATTAAAAATTTTGTGAACCTGGTTAAATATATTTTATGAACTAATAAATATTTATAACCTTGTCAGCTAGTGCTATTAATAATAATTATTAAATTATGTTCAGAATTTTAATAAACGGACAAATCATAAATGTGAAAAATTTTGTACTTTATTTGATTTGTTAATAATTTTTTTCAGTAAATTATTCTCATATGAAGAGTTTTACTCTTATAAGAAGATCAATTACTAATCTTATCAAATATCGGCCATATTATTCAGACTTTCTTTATTGTTCTCAATCTTAACCCATATATCACTAAGTAATTTTTTTGAATTAAAAAATATGAAAAAATATTTCTTGTAAAAATTATTAAATTTAAATAATTTACAACATAAAATTATAGCTTCAATTCAATTTTAGAAATAATTTATAGTATTTTATATTCAGTTTTACAGAAATTTACTCGAATTTTCACATAAAGATAGGTAGAAATAAAATAATAAGCCTTAAAAGGGTTAAAAAATTATTAAAATTTTTTATATTTTAATTATTTTTGGCGCGCGTTTTTTCGAGGTAAAATGCCTAATTTTATTAATAAAATTTCAATGCCCGTAGTATTTTGGCTTATATTATTGACAAAAAAGTTTTTTTAGTTTCCTTTAATTATATGTTCATATTAAATCTATAATATACTTCTTTATGATATCATATACATACATATAATTAAAAATTTACTTTATTTAATCGCCACCAAAAATAAACCTGTATGTTTTTTAATACTCTCATGGTAGTGTTCTTATGAAAGTTTTATACTTATAGAACTCTTACAATGAAAGCTAAACTCTTGTTATGAGTGCTAATTAACTCTCATAACTGCGCCCTTTAACTCTTATAATGATCTCATAAGACTCTAGAAGAATTCTTCAAGAGTAAACTATGAGAGCAAAACTCTCAGAATTAACTCTTAAAGAATTCTTCTAGAGTCTTATGAGATATATTTTGTTACTTAGGTATGTTTGATAGAGTTCAAAAGCATCTCTAGCTTTATTTATTCGGCTGTCAACATCAACTTCTGTTCCCCATTTGATGTCACCATGCTTCCTAAATAATTGAACTGCTCTACTTCTTCAATTAGACTTTCTTCCAGTAGAATTTGCTGATGTGTTGAGTACTCTGTACGCATGCTTCTGGTCTTAGCTGCATTTATTTTTAGACCAGCTCGTTTGCCATATGTGTTCAAATTTTGCCACATTTCGTTCAGACCAGTTGTGGTGGGTGCCATGAAAACTACATCATCAGCATAATCTAAGTGGCTTAAATGTTTTCCTAGTCGCCACTGAATGCCATACCTCTCACCTACTCCTAGGGTTGCGGCCATCACAACCAAAAATAATATAAGAGTAGGCGACAAAATACAGCCTTGCCTTTGAATCAGCCAACTGTCCATTGTGTAAAACTCGACACCTTGCATTTTCTTAGGATTTCTTAATAATGGCAATAATTTTCTCCGGGATACCCCACCTACTAAGAGCTCTCCATATATACTCGTGGTTTACACGATCAAAAGCTTCCTTTTTTAGCCTTTTTTTGCCAGCTTAACAATAACTCCTTCTTTCCACACATTCGGCTACTTTTCTTCTTTTCATAAAGCCTGAGTCAATGGGAGAAATATATTTTATTTTTTATTTTTTTTATTTTATTTTAATTTGAACCAAAACAAGGTTTTTACAAAATATTCTTATAGCTAAAATATAAAATTATCATGAAATTTGATTACAAAGCACAAATTTAAATACATAAAAATCAAAAGTTTATTTATTTTTTTGTAGATTGTAAAAAATGCACACATAGCGAAAACACAGTTAAAATGCAATTTATAAAGTAAAAAAAAACAAAAATAACCAAATTATAGAATTATAAAATAATGTGAACTTGAAGTGTAATACGAGTATAATATATTGAAGGTTAAAATTATTGTCATAGGTCATTAAGAAATTTTAATTTTAATTTACTTTTAAAAGTGTATCTAGAAATTTGTGTTGAAAAAAGATGACTGTGTTTATTGAATGTAATGCAACATCTGTTTATTGGTTAATTTTTTCCATATTCAGTTCTATGAGTATTTTCAACTAAATATTTAGTGCTTCTCGTATTTCTGCCCCCATTATTTATTTTAAAATTATCTGCTAGAACGTCAATGTTTTTTCTTAAGACGTTAAAAGTAAAGTAAGAAGAAAAAATTTGCCTGCGTGAGGATAAAGTTAAGATATTTAATGATTTGAGTCTTACGAGATAGCTAGACAGAATTGAATAATCTCTAGGATTATATTGATTTCTCAAAGCAAATAAAAAAAATTGCTTTTGCACGGATTCTATTCTATCAGAATGTATTTGAAATGTGGGATCCCACACAATGTTACCATATTCAAGAATAGATCGTACTAAGGGACAATAAAGAGTTTTAGTTACAGCGAACTCCGCCGTAGCCGGTCCCAAGCCCGGTTGAGAAAGGAGGAGGGAAGATAAGTTGCAACCTGAATGGCCACATACATTGGCGTATCAGGAAGTAGGAAAACGCTATATAATGCAGTTGAACTCGTAACATAGTTATGAGAACTTCAACGCATTATATGGCAAATTCTGAAGCAACTCTTCAAACCCAACGGCCCTCCAGTCTGGGGGTTGGCGTAAGGCTAACTACCTTACCCATAAAAACCAACAAATAGTTATGAATGACGAAAATGCCTCGGATATGAGAACGAATAGATTACACGGAAAA
Source organism: Dolichopus griseipennis (assembly GCA_963082915.1). NCBI lineage: Eukaryota > Metazoa > Arthropoda > Insecta > Diptera > Dolichopodidae > Dolichopus > Dolichopus griseipennis. The sequence goes on along the minus strand of OY720441.1, from coordinate 88,104,323 downwards.
CGACCATGGAACAACTATAAGGACAAAGATTTAAGAATTTGCTCCTGGAATGTAAGAACACTCTACACCCCAGGAGCATCTAACAATTTGGAAAAGGTTCTCGCGCAGTATAAAGCCGATATTACTGCGATACAGGAAATACGTTGGAAAGGAACCGGTACACTAAAAAAGCGAAAAGACATTTACTACAGCTGCCATGAAAAGCACCACATATTAGGATGCGGTTTTGTAGTGGGAGAAAGGTTGAGGTCGTTGGTCATTGACTTTACGCCTGTCAATGAACGACTTGCAACCATCCGCATCAAAGGCAGATTTTACAACATCTCCATAATATGTGCGCATGCTCCTACCGACGAAGCAGAGGATGCAGACAAGGAAGAATATTACGATACCCTTGAGCGAACATACGCAGCCTGCCCCGAACACGATGCCAAGATTGTAATCGGAGATTTTAATGCTAAAGTCGGTAGAGAAGCAATACATGGAAAAACAATTGGTAATCATAGTCTCCACAGCACCACCACAGACAATGGTTACCGATTAGTTAATTTTGCAGCTGTGCGTAACATGGTTATAAGTAGCACCAAATTTCCACATAAGAACATCCACAAAATAACCTGGCTATCCCCTGATGGTCGTACATCTAATCAGATTGACCATCTATTGATTGACGCACGACACTCAATATCCATGCTAGATGTACGAACCTTCAGAGGGGCTAACATCGACTCTGACCATTATCTAATAGCAGCACAATTCACAGCACGAGTATCTAATGTGAGGAAGCTGCAGAACACACGGTCACAAAAATTCCACATTAGAAGCCTACAATCGCCTGATATAGCCAGAGAATACAGCCAACAAATTAGCTCTAGACTCCAATCGGCACCTCCTTTGAATAATCCATCCATCGATGAACAATGGCAACATTGTTCTAACATTATCAAGGAGGTGGCTTCAAATACCATAGGTTTCGAACCAACACCAACCAGAAACCCTTGGTATGATGAAGAATGCTCAATTAAAACAGCACTCAAAAATGTAGCATACCGCAAGACCCTGCAGAGGAAAACCAGAGCGGCGCAGGAGGAGTACAGAGCTAAAAGACGAGCTGAAAAGTACACCATTAGGCGAAAAAAAAGGGTTTATGAAAAATCTCGTCTTGTGGACATAGAAACATGCAGAGACAGAGGCGAAGTACGTAAGTTCTACAAACAAGCCAAGCAGTTGGCAGCTGTCTACAAACAACGTACACACGCGCTTAAAGACAGCATGGGAAATTTGGTAACCGATACGCGAGAGATATTGAAGAGATGGAAACAACATTTCGAACAGTTGTTAAATGATGGGCATACCGAACACCAGAATAATGCACCAGTCACAATGATCAACGATGACGAAACACTACCACCGAGCCTAATGGAAGTTGATCAAGTAAATTCAGAAACTGAAAAATAACAAAGCTGCTGGTTCAGATGGAATCCCAGCTGAGTTATTTAAGGTAGCAGGAGAAGATTTGGTTAGGAGCATGCACCAAATCATCACCAGAGTCTGGATGGAAGAATGCATGCCCGATGACTGGAACATTAGCTCCATATGCCCCATCCACAAAAAGGGCGATGCCATGTCATGTGCCAACTATAGAGGAATATCTCTATTGAATGTCGCGTACAAGATCCTTTCCAACGTAATATGCGAACGACTGAAACCACATTGCAATAACATCATAGGCAACTACCAATGTGGTTTCCGTCCTGGTAAGTCTACCATCGACCACATCTTCGCATTGAGGCAAATCCTGGAGAAGACCCATGAATTTCAAATCGATACACACCATCTTTTTATCGATTTTAAGGCAGCCTACGACAGTATCTATCGCCGGGAACTGTACATTGCAATGTCGGAATATAGCATACCATCCAAGCTTATCCGACTTTGCCAAGTAACATTGGAGAACACTAAATGTGCAGTTGTTATTGGAGGAAATATGTCGGAGCTCTTTCGCACATGCACCGGCTTCCGTCAAGTTGATGCACTGTCGTGCGACTTCTTCAATTTAGTGCTCGAACAGATTATACGCCGCTCTGGTGTCAACACCGAAGGAACAATCTTCAGGAAATCTGTTCAGCTATTAGGCTTCGCGGACGACGTCGACATAATAGCAACATCACAACGAGCCGTCATCGAAGCCTTCGTCCGTATTGAAGAAGAAGCAAAGAAAATGGGTCTTCTAGTGAACGAGAACAAAACGAAGTATATGTTATCAACAAATAAAGAGGCCAGAATACATCGAGCAGGTCCAAACATCACTGTTGGTACATATAACTTTGAGGTAGTTAAGGAGTTTGTCTACCTAGGTAGAAATGTAAACTCCGCAAATGACATCAATGTGGAGATCCGACGAAGAATAAACCTAGCAAACCGCTGCTACTTCGGTTTGTCAAAACAACTGGGTTCAAAACTCCTCTCGCGCAGTTCCAAAGTGCAACTGTACAAAACGCTCATACTTCCGGTGCTACTATATGGAGCAGAATGCTGGACATTGCCCAGAGCAAGTGAGCAAGCACTTGGAACTTTCGAGCGAAAGATTCTTGGTCGAGTGTTCGGTCCTTACTGCGACGATGGGACCTGGAGAAGAAGATACAATGCCGAGATCTATCAGCTGTACGGTGACGTAGACCTAGTTCAAAAAATTAAGATTAAAAGGCTGCAATGGCTAGGTCACGTTGAGCGAATGGACAACAATGCTCCAGCTAAAAAGATACTCGAAGCCAGGCCAGAGGGAACACGCCGCAGAGGTCGCCCAAACCTTCGTTGGAGAGACGAAATTTCGACAGACATCAGGAGGCTCCAAATCTCCAACTGGAGAGAATCTGCTCGGGACCGAACGAGGTGGAGAGGAACGCTACGTCAGGCCCAGGATCTTCATGGTCTGTAGCGCCACCTAAGTAAGTAAGTAAGTTACAGCGAAGTTGCTGAATTCTTTAGCTCTTCTTTTTATGAACCCCAGCATTTTAATTGCACTAGAAATTGTATACTCATAATGAAGATGGAAGTTTAGTTTATCATCCAACAGAATCCCTAAATTGGTAATATTTTTAACTCTTTCAAGGTTTACATTATTTATATTATAACCGAAAGTAATGGTAGATCTCTTACGTGTAAAACTTATAACCTTGCATTTTGCAATGTTTAGTTCTAACTTATTAGAGAAGCACCATTCTTGCAGACTATTGAGATTTGTCTGAAGTAGTGCAAATCGGAACTCTTTTTAATTACATGATAAATCTTGATATCACTAGCAAATGCAACATGTGACACACCGAAAAGTTAATTAGAAAGATCGGAAATTAATATATTAAACAAGAATGGACCTTCATTTTTCATTTCATAAAAGATTTCAGAAGAGTAAACTAGAAGGTTTGTTGTTGTGGAACGACCTTTTCTGAATCCATGTTGTTGTTCGTTTAGTTTTGTATTTATGATGGGTGTAGTTTTGTCTACAATAATTTTTTCGAACAACTTTGGAATAGTTGATAGAATAGTTATACCACGGAAATTTTCGACGTATGATTTATCACCCTTTTTGTAGATAGGGGTAAGAGGATTTCCAGAAAAGAGGAAAAATACCTGAGGAAAAAAATGTATTAAAGAAAAATGAAGCGGATAAGTGAGATAACTGACACAGTTGTATAAAAAAGTCGGTGGGATCGGTTCAGGTCCTATACTTTTTTGGTACCAAGTTTAGTGATTGCTTCAAATATTTCAAAGGTATAAATCCGTAATAATAGGATTTGAATTATTTATTAAGTTAGATAAATCGAAATCAATTGGAGACTCGTGCACAGATAAACTTTTTGAAAAGATTTAGCAAAGAAATTGCAGATCGTTTTAGGACAATTAGAAAACGTATTGTCTTTTGACATTAAGCTTGGATAACCGTAAGTCTTACGTTTTGTGTTAACGAAGTCAAAAAACTTTTTACGATCTGTAATTAATTTGTTGCCTACGTTAGTGAGATATCTATCATAAGCCAAATTAGATTTTTGTTTAAATTCAAAAGCAAGATCCTTGTACTTGTTTAATAAGTCATTATTAGGCTCTTTTGAATTATTTTGTATAGTTTATTGCGTTGGTTACGAAATGTCCTAAGTTCACTGTTCAGGCAAGGTCCGGTTGTCTTTTCCTTTTTGCGAATTTTAGGAACAAAGTTAGTTATCTCAAATAGCTTTGAATAGAATTGAGAGATAATTAAGTCAATATCCTGTTCGGTTAACAGGTCGTCCCAACTGATGACAGATAAAGCATTATTGATGCTTTAATAATCAGCATTAAGAAAGTCATATACAAAAATATTATTGTAAGATTTGGTAAAAAGTGGTATAGCAGTGGAAAATTCGAAGATGATTGCGTTATGATGAAGACTGTTTGTAAAAAGGTTTCTGAATCATCAGCGAGCTTTACCACCACTTTATCATATGCATTCGTGAATGCTAGATCTAACCACTTGTAATAATTATTCGGAAAGCTGATAATTTTGTGTAAATCATTACTATAAAATACATTAATGAGATCGAAATCTATTTCGTCCTGAAAGTTGATTGGTAGTAACAAATTATCAGATTCGTCAACAATAAAAGATAAAGAAGAACGGTTAAAGTCCCCTAAAATTATAATTGCATCATCCTTATTCATATTTGATATAACATGCTGGTATATCTCGAAAAATTCCGAATATGAGGAATTGTCAGAATTAGGAGGAAAGTAAACAATACGAAGGTATAAAAAATTATTACTTAAGTTAACTTTAATAAATTGGTGAACTAGATAAGAAAGAGTGGTAACTAGATAAGGTATTGTTTACTGCAAGTAGTACACCACCACCACGGGAACAATTTGTAGCAAGATCTTTTCTATAAATCGACCAAGTACTGTCCAAAATTTCTTCATTTACGAAGGAATCGTTTAACCATGTTTCAGTGATAGCCAGAATAATTCACATGACTTAGCATCAATATATAATTTCTTAAGCTTTCCCCTCATACCACTGCAATTGCGGTAGAATAATTTCAGTTTATTACAGGAACTAACGCTATTTTTATTTTTGATACTATGGTTAGACAGTGTAACTAAATTGGAATTAGTGTAAGAATCGATATAGAATTTTGAATTTAAATTGTTACTTGCTGCTCGGCCGAAAAAACTTATTATAATTTTCACGATACTGAAACAAGTGATTGTAGTAATTGCTATTGCAATGACTACGAAAAGCATTAAGATCTTCTTCTACCTGTTTGGAAGTGAAACCAATTTTAATGTGATACTTAAAATAAAGGTCATATAATTCCTTATAATTAGATGCTAACCCTTCATTATGTATTAACACAAGTAAATTTGTTCTTGTTTTACCCTCAATTACGCGATTATTTTTGTCATCGTGCAAAAATGCAAGAAATAGCCTCACATAATTAAAGAAATAGAACTCCGCCGTAGCCGGTCCCAAACCCGGTTGAGAAAAGAGGAGGGAAGAATAGTTGCAACCTGAATGGCCACATACATTGGCGTCTCAGGAAGTAGGAAAACGTTATATAATGCAGTTGAACTCGTAACATAGTTATGAGAACTTCAACGCATTATATGGTAAATTCTGAAGCAACTCTTCAAACCCAATGGCCCTCCAAAGATGGGGGTTTGGCATACGGTTAACAGCCCTATCCAGTAAAAAATATTGTTACGAAACCTAAATCAAAGCTTCGGATACAAATGGAAACACGGCACCGACCCAAGCAACAGAAAATAGATATTGATTTTGCAACATGGAATGTGAGAACACTGAACAAAGAAGGAGCGTTAAAATCCCTGCTACCTGACCTAATAAAATATAAAATAGCGATAGCAGCAATTCAAGAAACAAAATGGCACAACAAAGGTACTTTGGATCATAGGAGCCACTCGGAATTCTTCAGTGGAAAATATGGTGGAAAGAGAGAATTCGGCGTGGCATTTTTAGTTAACAAAGCGTACAAACAGGCGATCCTAGATTTTAAACCGGTGAATGAGAGACTCTGTGTAATCCGCATCAAAACAAGATTGCACAATGTATTCTTGATAAACGCTCATGCACCTACCGAGGATAAGGCGGAACAGGTCAAAGAGGATTTTTATAGTAAACTGGAGGCTGTCTACGATCAAATACCATCAAACGACATTAAAATTCTGCTCGGGGACATGAATGCGAAAATTGGAAAAGAGGAAGTATACAAAGGCACGATTGGAGAACACAGCTTACATAGTTCCACCAACGATAACGGACAAAGATTAATCGATTTCGCGAGTAGCAAAATAATGGTTATATCATCCACATTCTTCCCCCACAAGGACATTCATAAGATCACATGGGTATCTCGCAACGGAAAAACGTTCAACCAAATTGATCACGTTTTAGTTGAAAAGAGAGGGGCATCCCACATCATGGATGTAAGAGCCTATAGAAGAGGCTGCTGTGGATCGGATCATAATCTTGTGAAAGTCAGATATAGGAGCAGAATCATAGCCAAACGAGCATTGAGGAAACACAATGCAATGAAGCTGGACTTAAGCAAACTCAATATAACATCTGTGAAAAACGAGTACAAAGTGTTGATCGAGACAAACTTAAATCTAGAGGAGTTGCAACACATGGAGCTAAATGAAATGTGGGATAGTTTAAAAACGACACTGCATCGAGCTCTGAAGAAACTATTGGTTTCCAGCCAATAAAAGTTCGAAACGAATGTATAACAGAGAATGCAGAGATTCGGTAGCCGCAAGAAATGAAGCACACAAACTCCTGGTGCAGATAACATTCCGGCTGAACTTCTGCGTGATGGAGGACAAACGGTACAAAAAATCCATCATAAAATAATACTGAAGGTGTGGCAAGAAGAAAAAATATCCGCTGACTGACAATTAAGTATTATATGTCCAATCTACAAAAAAGGAGACAAGCTCAACTGTAAAAATTACAGAGGGATATCGCTACTTAGCGCTTCCTACAAAGTTTTCACTAACATCTTGAAAGCCCGCTTAGAAATAATTGCCGAAAACATCATAGGCGAATACCAGTACGGTTTCAGGCCAGGAAGGTCTACAACGGACCAGCTATTTGTGCTGAAGCAGGTATTGGAGAAGTGCTGGGAAAGAAATGTCGATGTACATCAAATCTTCGTGGATTTCAAGACCGCCTATGACTCTATTCAAAGGGAAAAATTATATGTAGTTTTAAGCAACCTAGGCGTACCAGCAAAGCTAGTAAGATTGATTAAAGCTACTATGCAAAACACAAGCGCGAGGGTAAAAATTCAAGGGGACCTCACAGAACCCTTCAACATCAAACAGGGACTGAAACAGGGGGATGGACTCCTATGCTTTTCATCTTGCCTGGAGCATATAGTCAGGAAAATCCCATCTGACCTGAATGCCATGTTGCTATTCAAAACCACCCAGATAGCTGCATACGCAGACGACTTAAATCTACTAGGAAGATCAGAGGCAGGTGTCAGAGAATGCTATATCCAGTTAGAGAAAACAGCTATAGAACTGGGTCTGAGGATAAACATCGATAAGACGAAAATGTTAGTAGTATTCAGACGTAACCAGAGAGAGAAACAAAACATTACTTTTGGTGATGAAAACGTGGAAGTAGTAAAAAGTTTTGTATATCTAGGGTCCGAGATAACAAGTGGAAACGATTAAACATCAGAGGTAACTCGAAGGATAGGCAAGGCATACAACGCATACTACTCTGTGTTGAAGATAATGAGATCTCGAGAAGTCAGCAGAAAATGTAAACTTGAGCTGTACAAATCTCTTATCAGACCGATGTTATGCTACGGCAGTGAAACGTGGACAATCACCTAAGCGACGGAAAACCTACTTTCCCGTTTCGAAAGAAAAATATTTCGTAAAATTATCGGGCCAATTATCGACCAGGGCCAATTTAGAATGCGACGCAACGCAGAGCTATGCAATGTATACACCGACAGCGACACACACACAGTGTTGTAACATACATCAAGCTACAACGCCTTAGGTGGGCCGGTCACATACAACGTATGCCAGATTCCCGCATTCCAAAAAAAGTATTGAACGGGAAAATAGATAGGAAAAGACCAGTAGGAAAGCCGAGAAACCGATGGGTTGATGCAGTCGAGTCAGACGCTGTATCAATGCTGCAAGAGAAAAATTGGATAACTGCTGCCAAAGATCGCGTGAACTGGAAGAGGATGATTCAGGAGGCCTAGGTTCGACAACGGACTGTAGCGCCATAGAAGAAGAAGAAGAAGAATTAAATTGAAATTTTTCAACTCTAAATCTGGAAAGTGCGTAGTTACAGTCTTCCTTTTAAAATGTCTGAGTCATTCTTACAATTAGAGGTAAAAGAGGGTTTAACGAGAAATTAGCTCTAAGGTTATTATTATTATTATTATTTTTAGTATTACAAATATCATTATTAACATTATTATTATTATTATTAGTAGTAGTAATATTATTATTAACATTATTATTATTAATGTCATTATTATTGTTATTAGTATTAGTAATATTAACATTATTATTGTTATTATTATTGTCATTATTATTATTACTATTATTATTATTAATAGCATTAGCATTATCATTATTAATATTATTATTATTACTATTATTATTGTCATTATTATTATTATTATTGTTATTATTAATATTATTATTATTAGCATTCTTAATAATATTAAAAGAAGCTGGCTTTAAAGTTTCTCCTCTAGTAAAGCTTTTGTATTTAGAACTATTAGTTGTTGTGTTTTGGCTAGGATGTTTTTTTTTGTATGATTGTTAAAAGGAACGGCAATCTTCCGGGATGCCTGCTTTTAGAAGTTCGGCGGGTTTTTGGTCAATTCCTGCGGCTTTGTTATCTTTCAAGAGTGAAATGGCACTTTCGATTTCAGGTTTTGGAGGTGGTGCTGTACTAATATGTGTGATCGACGCAACTCAGGTTCTTCAGAGATTTCTGATGCAGATTGCTGTATAATATTTTCGCTTTGCAAACGGCATAAGTAGTCTTTCCACCTCCGTGATGATCATTCATCGACACTAGAAGCCTTCCATCTTCGTCCAAGATAATATTTTGCTGGTTTGTTGAATGACCAGAAATAATTTTTGTTATCTTATATAAGGCTTTGCCATCACTCCCTTCTTGCTTCTATCTCTGCTTCCGTAGCAAGGTTTTCCATTTGTTTCCTTCTGTCTCGTCTTACATTTCTCTACGCGATTTTATGTGCCCTGTTGTACTCGCTGCGAAGCTCACAAAATAGCCGCGGACCCTGGTCAGAGTTTATTTTGTTTCTTAGCTCTTTACGCCTGGCTATGTTGTCCACGAAATTCGTGAAATCATGGGGGTTTTTGCTGCGATAATTGGGGTATTGTTTCTCTTGCAGTGATCTCAACTTTCATTACCACGGTTAGAATTAGCCGGAGCTTTATTATTAACAAGACTAATGAAGGAAGTTCAGAATATATTGGACCTATAAAACATCGAAAACTTTGCATGGACAGAATCAACTGTTGTATTATCATGGTTGCAGGTGGCTCCACACCATTTGTTATATTTGGAAAACATTTGCTGGAAATCGAGTAGCGGAAATTCAAGCTATAATTGGTCCTGAAAATTGGTACCATGTAAATTCATCAAGTAATCCAGCTGAGTTAGTGTCATGCGAAATATATTCATCGAAATTAGAAAAGAATAAATTTTGGTGGGAAGGCCCACATGGCTAAAACAAAATGCATTCAAGGCGTTTTAACATTGTTAAAGCAGAAGTAGACAATTCTTTGATAGAAAATTTTCTTTATAACTATTCGTCCTTAACAAAATTAAAACGTGTCGTAGCTTATTGTATTCGTTTTTATAAAAATTTAAGATGTAGTCCAAAAAACCGCAAAGCCGGAACATTAACTGCTGGTGAAGTAGAAAATGCGTTTATAACATTAATAAAGGTAAGGCAGTATCAATACTTTTATGACGAAATTGAGCAACTTTTATAGGGTAAACCACTACATAAAACAAGCGAATTATTAAGTTTAAATTCGTTCTTAGATTCTAGTCCTATTGTTCGCCTAGGTGGAAGATTGTCTGAATCTGAACTTTCATATAAACGAAAACATCCACTTATACTTCTCTACAAGAGTGATTTAACAAATTTAATCATAAATCATGCACATTTACATTCATTACATGGTGTCAACAATCAAACCCTAGAATATATTAGACAAAGATTTTGGATATTAAATTTTATTTTCATTAAAGGCAGTCAAAGGATGTATTGACAGATGTACAGTTTGTCATTGATTTAAAGCAACTTCGGCATCTCAACTAATGGGTAATCTTCCTAAACCTCGTGTAACTATGTCCAGGCAGTTCACAAATTGTGGTGTTCATTACGCTGGACCCTTTTTTTAAAGTTATCAGTAGGTCGTGGAAACAAAACTTTTAAGGGTTATATAGCGCTTTTTGTATGCATAAGCACCAAGGCAATACACCCAGAAGTAGTTAGTAACTTAACATGAAGTGCCAATTATGAAAATGAAATTATAGACTCATGAAATAAGTAAGGAATCCAATGGCATTTCACACCACCCGCATCCCCTAACTTTGGAGGTCTTTGGGAATCTAGGAGCACCGTTATTAACAGTTCCTAAGGAAAATGTGGTAAATGAGAATCGTAATTTATTAACTAGGTGGCAGCTGTTAGATCATTTACACCAGAAGTTTTGGGAAAGTTGTTCTAAAGAATACTTGTCCAGATTACAGCAAAGACCAAAATGGACCCAACAACAACCACATTTAAGGGTTGGTAACATAGTGCTAATAAAGTAGGATAATTGTCCACCGACCAGATGGCCCGTGGGAAGAATTATTGAGACAAGCCGCGATTATAACGGTCTTGTTAGAGTTGATACTTTAAAATCAAAATCTTCAGTATTAAAATGACCTATAACCAAGCTATCGCAAGCACATGTGTAACTTATCGGTGTTGATTCCACAAATATATATTATATAAAGAACCGAATTTGTAAAAATCAATTAATGAGTAATATCCAATTCAAATAAAGAAGTTCAAATCAAATAATTCAATTAAAGTTGTATTTTAATCGTGAACCAGTCACTTATTTCGCTCACTATGTTCAGAAGGTTAAGCTTATATCGAAGGTATTGTTGTAAATATTTGTTACTACAGTAGAGTATATTCATGTGTTGCGCAGCTATATTCAAGCAGCTACAATTCCTGATCAATATCCCATTCCGCACATATAAAATTTTCGTCCAACTTAAATGGTGTCAATATTTTCTCAAGGATTGACCTAATTCGGGTTTACCATTTAATTCCAGTAGCTGGATCTGATATACACAAGACAGCGATTACGACGCCTTTCGGTCTATTCGAATTTCGACGATAGCTTTTCGGGGTGCGCAACCCCGCGCAGACCTTTTAACGTTTCATGAACGAAATTTGTTGTGGACTGGATTTCGTTTTTGTGTACATTTATTTTTATTTTATTTATTCTTTTATTTCTCAAAAAGAGCTAAATGATAGATTTAAATTTTCTTTAATTGTTTTCTTTATTGGTTTTTATGAACTTTTTTTATCCCGTTTGGCAACTTGTTGAAAATATTTATATATGAATTAAGAACACCATGTAATCCAAATAGTTTGATTGCCGAATTCTCAATATGTATTTGATTAGTTGCTATGGTATTATGTGTATGTATCTTGTTATTGTGGGTTAATATTACATTAGATTTTATTATATTGTTTTCCATGTTGTATATTTGCATAGCCTGTTTCATTTTTATATATAACTCCAATGGTAATATTTTAAATTTCTTTTGTGTTGTCGTTGTGGATGTACATTTTTCCAAACCATATAAACTTTTTATAGCATGTTTTGGATTTTTTGCAGAATACTAATATTTTTTTGAAATGTCTAGCCGAATATAGCTATTCCATATGCTGTTGTTGAATAAAATAGATTATAAAATATTGATGTTTTTACTTTATTGGCCACCCTGTTTTTTAATAATATTAAGACTCCAGCAACACGTCTACTTTTTCTTGCTACTTGACTAGATTGATACTTCCACTTAAGTTCCGAGTCAATATCAACTTCAAGATATTTGAATGGTAGGTACTTCTTCTACCTCAGTATTATTTATTATTAATTTTAAATCGTTATTAAAGTTGTACTGTTTTTTTATTATCATTCATTTTAGTTCTTTAAATTTATTGTTAATTTATGGCTTATCATCCAGTTGCTTATTTTTTGTAAATCTTTGTTTATAATAGTTTTTAAGTTTTTCATAGTTATATTCTTCAGTTACTATTAGCAAGTCATCTGCAAATATAAATGGTTTGCCGTGCAGCTCCAATTGTGCGAAATTATTTATGTAACATGCAAAACGTGTCGGCACCTTGTCGGTATCACCCCGAATTCAATATTCGGTAACTCACTTTTTAGATTTTGACATTCAGCATATTGTTTTCTATCGCTCAAGTAGTTTTTGAACCTGTTGTATGCATTTCTCATTACTCCGCCCTCAAATAAAGTTTGCAATAAAATTTTTCAATCAATGGTATCAAAAGCTTTGCTTAGGTCAAAGATTATCAGGGCAATTTTTTTTTTTGTTACAAAGTTTATTTGCATGTGTTAAAGAGTAATCAAGTCAAATAAAGCTGCCGTTGTGTTGGAGCCTTTACAGAACCCATATCTGCAATGTTGTTATTTGTCAAGTACTCCGTTAGTTGCTGATTTACATATGTTTTCATTATTTTATTTAAAATCGACGCTATTGATATAGGCCTGAAATTAAACACATAATTTTTGTTTCCATCCTGCTTGAAAATAGGAATTAACTTGCTAATTTTTAAAATATTTGGAAACTATTTTTGTTCAATCGATTCATTGATTAAATCACATATATTGTTTGCTAACTCCTCCATCAAGTTTTCAAAACCTTGGTTTTTATATCATCATAGCCTGCTGAATTTGTATCAGGTAAATTTTGAATAAAACAGGGTAACTTTGTTTCAAACAGGGTAATTTTTTTTTAATCTAGCATTCGTTCTTAATTTCGGGCAGTAATTTATTGAATTAAAGTTTTGCGCCAATAATTTTCCCACCTCAGCATAATACTTGTTAAATTTATTTGGTTTAATTATATTTTTTTTATTAAATAGAACTCTATTTGACTTGTCGAGCTGTTGTTGATAATATTTTTAATATGTTTCCAAGTTCTTTGTGGATTACCTTTTTTTTAGATTAGAGTTGCTTTCTCAAAATTGTTTTGGTCATAGTTCTTTCTTTTTTTCCTTTTAATCGCTGTATATTTATTAAACCAAAACTTATATTTACTTTATAAGATCACAGTTATTAATGATTTCTTTATTTTTTTTCAGGTGGCCCTTTCAGGGTATTTACACTTTTATACCCTACACCTATAGAATAGGTAAAAGGGTATATTAACTTTGGTATGGTGTTTGTAACCACCTAAAGGAAGCGAGCTAGATATGGAAAAGTATATATATTTGTGATCAGCGAGACTTCCTGTGTCGATATAGCCATGTCCGTCCGTCCGTCCGTTCGTAGGCGCTATAACTCAAAAAGTAATGGAGCTATTTTGATGAAATTTTAACTGTAGGTTACTAGGACTGAAAGTACGGCGGGGATTGCATATGGGCGAAATCGGCCCGTTGGTTCGGATTCTGGACCTTTTAATCGATCGAAGGGCTAACAATCATATATAAAAAATCACAATAACTCAACAACTAATGACGCTTTCTTCATCAAATTTGTGCTGTAGGTTACTAGTAATGAAACTACTTCGGGGATTGCGTAAGTTCGGGATTGGACCATGGGTTCGGAACCTAGAGCATAATTCCGACACCAAAGAAGATAGAACCTCCAAATTTTGTATCAGGGTGTCCCTTCCTATTTCCTTAATGTCTTTGAAATTTGGGCCCCATTGGAGTAGTGGGTCGGGGACCAGCCATACATTTCCGAAGACCTTAAAGCATATCTTTAAAATTAATAAAGATAACAACTTAAAAAAATGTAGAAGCTTCAAATTTGGCACAAGGGTGTTCTTTACTATCCCTTGCGTGTCCCTCTAATTTGGGATCAATTGGAGTGGTGGTTCAGTATCCCTCTTAGACGCTATCTTCATGAAATTTGTGCTATAGGTTATTGGTAATGAAATAACGGCGGCGATTGCGTACGGTGAGGATTGGACAATGGGTTCGGAACTTAGAACTTTTTGATCGAATTTAGGCCAAACTAGCATAATTCCGAAACCAATGAAGATAGAACCTCCAAATTTGGTTTTAGGGTATCGCTTTCGATTTCCTTAGTGTTCTTGAAATTTGAGCCCAATTGGAGTAGTGGGTGTGGACCAGCCACTCAGTTCCAAGGACCTTAAAGCATATTTTCGAAATTAATAAATATAGTAACTTGAAACAAATGTAGAAGCTTCAAATTTGGCACATGGGTGTTCTTTACTATTTCCTGCGTGTCCCTCTAATTTTGTACCTTTCATAGACCTCCCAATGTGTAAAAGTTTATCATCGAAATTAATAAAACTAGTAACTTAAAATTAAGATATAACGTTCCAATTGTGTACAAGGGTTAACTAGTATTGAAAGTATGACGGGGACTGCATATGGGCGAAATCGTACTATAATTTCGGGTTCTGGAACCCTTGAAAAGTTCAAGGGCAAACAAACATATATCTTAAAAACAACATAACTAAAAAAATAATGCCGCTATTTTGATTAAATTTAAACTCTAGGTTACTAGTAATGAAAGTACCATTGGAATTGGTTCTGGTCGAGTTTGGCCAATGAGTTCGGATTCTAGAAGCTTTTGATCGATTTGAGGCCGAAAGAGTATAATTTCGAAGCCAAAGAATATATTTCCTATTTCCTATGTGTCCCCGAAATTTAGACTTAATTGTAGTGGTTCAGCTATGTTCAAAGGTACTTGCTGCATTTATGTAAAATTTATTTTTATATTTAAATGAATTATATGAAAAGGTGTAAATTTGTAATTGTATTTTAGAAATACATTTATTGCATATTTTGCGTATAAGCTTTTCTATTAGGTATATTAACTAGCCATTTAAAATAATTGCAATTTTAAAAAATTTGGGTTATTAAATATATTATGCTTTTTGTAATTGAATTGGAATAAATATATTTTCATTTATAACAAGTTTTTTTGTTTTTTAATATTTTTTAATAAATAAATTAGTAAGAATTTGTAATATTTTTTAAGAGATAGTGTAATTAGAAAAAGGTTTTAGTATTATAAAGTTAATTTGGTTAGCTATGTTTTACAATCAAATTAATAACAGCTTTTATGGCGTTAAAATGACTTATGGATATGTCATTAAACTTGAACCAAATAGGTGTAGGGTATTTCTAAGTCGGTTGCACCGACTGACTGTTTCTTTACTTGTTTTTGTTAAAATCGATTGCTGTATGTACAAAACTGTTGATGTTATCACAATAAATAACTTTTGTTTTAAAATTTAGAGAGTCGTGAACGTTAGTGTTGAGCTTATTTACGATTTTTGTAATTATTTCCTGTGTGACCATATACTGATTTTGTTTTCGTTTTTCAATCTCTATCTGTTTTTTTTCAATTCTTTCCTTTAGTATTGCATTTTCATTTCTTAAACCAACATTTTGCCCGACGTTGGAATCTAATGCGCATTTCATGTTTAAAAATTCACTTTTTATATTAGACATTTGATCTTCGTGTAACTTTACAGTTATTAGAATTTCATCCAATTTATCTAGAACTCGGTTATTATTTTCTTTATCATAGCGAAGTAGGGAGCTTTTTGGTTGACTTCCTACCGACAGCCTTGATGTTGTATTCATATTTGAAAGAGTTGACTGTTGTCTACTTCTGGTTGTTTTGCATGAGATACAGATCCAGGGATTCTCATCGTTTTCACAATCTTGCTGCTCTATTCCCACGCACTGGCAATGAAACAAGTTTCTACACGCTCCTTTACATGGAATAGCTTTAGATTTTTTTTAATATAATTTCTTTTTACACTGAAAGCAATTTACTATTTTGCTGTTTGACATTTTACATTTTTTTTTTTTTACGATCGATGGTATACTAATTTCTTCGCCTGAATCGCACACGTACAAAGATCATCTTCTTCAATTGTTTCAAAGGTTGTCAGATAACGGAATAAAAATCAAAGCTTCAAAATACATTTTTGGGGTAACAGATTAGATTTTTTGAGTGACCGTGTAACACCTGAGGGAATTTCTCTATCAGAAGTCCGGGTCAATGCTATTACAAATTTCCCAAGTCTCAAGTCTTTTTGGCAAATCCAAAGATTTATGGGTATGGTAAATTGTTATCATAGGTTTGTGCTCAATCTCGCTGAGTCCCTCATACCGATCTACACATACTTGACAGAGTCATTAAAAAACAAAAAGAAGAATAAATTTTAACTTGGCCGGACAAGCTTAATTCAGCTTTTCAAAAAGTAAAGGATGCAATGGCTAACGCAACAATACCAGCACATCCTCAGCCAAATGGAAAGTATATAAACTTGACGGACACGTCAGATATAGCTATTGCAGCAGCCAACAAATAAAGGCTGGCGACCTTTGATCGAGAATTTCTCGCCATTTACGTCTCGATCTAACATTTTAAATACGCAGTAGAGGGTCTCGCTTTCACGATTTTTACCGACCATAAACCGTTGGAGAACGCAATTTGTTCCAAAACAGAACGAAAACGGAAACAAATGCGACATCTGGACTACATGGCACAGTTTACGACCGACAGCCGTTATATCGTTTCCGGGTAATTTTCAATAACTTACATAACTTAGCAAACCCTGGAATCCGAGCAACCAGAAAAATAGTTACATCCACATATTTTTGGCCTAAGATAAATTGCGATTCAAATCTCTGGACCAAAGCCTGCATGGCTTGCCAAAGGTCAAAAATTCAACCTCATACCAAGTCATTTCACGAAGTTTTTAAGATTCCTGCAGGACGTTTTTAACACATCCAAATGGTGGAAACACAATGGAAATGGTCGGATCTTTTCCAGCTTGTAAATGGACAGAACTTGAAACTGCCTGACGAATTCTTCTTCGATTCCAAATCCTATTCAGCTGATACTAACGTTTTTCGTCAACTTTGAGATAAAATGCATAATTTGGTCCCAACTTCAACTAGATCATCGAATTAAAGTAATATTTTTATTCCGAAAACTTAAAATCATGTGATTCATATTTGTCAGACACAGACAAAATCAGACCAACTTTGGCTCCGACATACGAAGCGCTTTACCGTCATACGAAGCGTCGTCCGGCGACTTCGAAAATTTTTTGTAGTATTAGTAAAAAACAAAGAAATATCTATTTCAATCGATAGACTTATGCCAGCACATGGAATTTCTTCAATAGGTTCAACCTATAGTCACCCAAAAGTGCTTTTTTAATAACGACATTTAACTTTCCTTGTTTCATATCCTACTTACTCTTAAGTTAAATTACGTAACACTCGGAGGAGAGTGACGTAGTGACGCAGTCCACTAACCTTCTCACACTGTCATAAACTTTCAAATCACCTTATACATACTTTAATAAATAAATTAATGTTACATTATTACATATTAATTATTGTATTTAGCGCATGTTAAAAATTACCGCACAAGTACTTTTGGCCAATAACAAATACAGTTGAGGAACTCTCTTAATTTGAGATCTCTTTTTGACCAACGGTTTTTTTCCAATAACGTACGATGCTTAGGAAGGAATTAGGGAGAAATGAAAATTATTAAAAAAAAATTAAAGAATTCAGAAACACATTTTTGCAAACACATAA
The DNA here is from genome assembly GCA_963082915.1 of Dolichopus griseipennis. Classification (NCBI taxonomy): domain Eukaryota; kingdom Metazoa; phylum Arthropoda; class Insecta; order Diptera; family Dolichopodidae; genus Dolichopus; species Dolichopus griseipennis. Next base: position 88,086,387 of record OY720441.1, on the reverse strand, counting down.
ATTCATAAAAGAAAATTAAGTAATCAAAAGAAATAAAATTATTAAGAAAAACATTTTTTAACATTTTTAAACAAATTAAGAATTAAAAAAAAATTAAATTGTAATTAATTTAAATAAAATAATTTAAAAAATAAAATAAAAATTAATTGTATAAAATTAAAATAAATAATTAAAAATTTTATTTATATATGTTTTAATTTAATTCTACATACATATTATAACTGAACATACAAAGCATTAAACGCTATAAAATAAATACATAAGAAGACAAAAACAAAAACCGTGTTCGAGTTCTTCTATGACAAGTATTACAGTTCAGATTATAATATAGTCGAGAAAAAAGTGTTCAACTCATGTTAAAAAAAAAACAAGAGAAGAAAGTAGAGTGACAATAAACATACCGGCCTGTAGCGCATCTTAGCTAATTATAACTAAAAAAGAATGAAGAAGAAATTAAAATTTACTACCAGTGTCTGAAACCAGATTTATGGAAAGATTAAAGTCTCTAAAAGTAACACAAGAAAATTTTGAAAGAACAATTGCTGAAATGAATGTTATTATGAAGGAAATAGCCGAGAACTTCAAACAACAAAAAGTTAAACTTGTTAGAAAACTAACAAGTAAAGAAACAGTCAGTCGATGCAAACGATCGTAAGACATAGCTAACCAAATTAACTTTATAATACTAAAACCATTTTCTAATTACTTTATGTTTATCTATTCAAAAATATTAAAAATTTTTACTAATTTATCTATTTAAAAATATTAAAAAACAAAAAAATTTAAAATAAATGAAAATATATTTATTTCAATTCAATTACAAAAGTGAAAAAATTTGAATTATTAAATTTTGTGATAAAACGCTAATCAAAGCATAATATATTTAATAACCTAAATTTTTCGAAATTGCAATTATTTTAAAGTGTTCGTTTATCTACCTATTAGAAAAGCTTATAAACGCAAAATATGCAATAAATGTATAAAATACAATTACAAATTTAGAACTTTTTATATAATTCATTTAAATATAAAAATAAATTTTACGTAAATGCAACAAGACCTTTTAATACAGCTTAAGTATCGTACACAATGTCTTAATTATACAGGGTGTCCCGAGAATAACGTGCCATAGAACAGCAGATGATAGGGGAGTTCAAAACGACCAAAAAATTGTATGGGAAGGGGGGGTCTATCTCCAACCCATACGGAGTTAAAAGGCCTTAAAGATCCGATTTTTAAAAAAAATTATATTTTTTCACTAAATTTTTTGATGTTTTGTTTTTACCCATAAAAGCAAAAATCTAGTAGCTAAAAAAAAAATTTAACGTGCACATTAAAGCCTGTTGAATTCTTTTTCTAATTCATAAAAAGTAATGCATATTGCTCTTCGAAATTGGAAGTTATAATGATTTAAAAGTTAAAATTATGAGCATTTTTTTAGGCATAAATTGCTTTGAACCCTATTGCTCAAAAAATTGAGCAATTACCATACCATTTTTTTTTTCTAAAAAAAATATTTGTTTCTCTACGAACATTTTGAAACTCAAATTTTATTCTTATCTCAAAAATCATAAAAGTTATAACCAAATAAAGTTTCAATAAAATACTTTTTTCCTTTAAATAAATTTCTTCAAAAGATTTTATTGTTGAAGAAATTAAAGTTTAAGATTTTTTTAAAGTTGGAGATAGACCCTCCATTTCCCATACAATTTTTTGGTCATTTTGAACTCCCCTATCATCTGGTGTTTTATGGCACGTTATTCCCGGGACACCCTGTATATCGCCTATGGAAATAATTCAATAAAATATATAATATAATAAAAATTAAAAAAAAAGGAATTTAATCGTTTATTAAAAAAATATTTTGTTTTTAATTTATAAAATATTATACAAAATATGTTTTATGGTAAAATTCTAAGCCTTTTATACCCAACACCTATTGAATAGAATAGGTACCGGGGTGTATTAACTTTGGTATGGTGTTTGTACACACCTAAAGGAAGCGAGCTAGATATGGAAAAGTATGTATATATTTGTGTTCAGCGTGACCTCGTGAGTCGATAAAGCCATATCCGTCCGTCCGTAGGCACGCTAACTCAAAAATAAAAAGAAACTATCTTGATGGAATTTTAACTGTAGGTTACTAGGACTGAAAGTACGGCGGAGATTGCAAATGAGAGAAATTGGCCCATGGGTTCGGATTCTAGACCTTTTAATCGGTCTAAAGGCTAACGAACATATATAAAAAATCACGATAACTGAACAACTAATGACGCTATGTTCATAAAATTTGTGTTGTAGGGTACTGGTAATGAAACCACGGCGGTGATTGCGTACGGTGGTTAATGTACAATGGGTTCGGAACGTAGAACTTTTTGATCGAATTTAGGCCAAATGAGCATAATTCCGAAACCAATGAAGATAGAACCTCCAAATTTGGTATCAGGGTGTCTCTTTCTATTTCCTTAGTGTCCTTGAATCTTGGGACCAATTGGAGTAGTGTGTTGAGGATCAGCCACACAGTTCCGAAGACCTTAAAGCATATTTTCGAAATTAATAAAGATAGTAACTTAAAACAAATTTAGTAACTTAAAACTAAGATAGAACGTTCCAATTGTGTACAAGGATTTACTAGTATTGAAAGTGTGACGGGTACTGCATATCGGCGAAATCGTACCATGGTTTCGGGTCCTGGAACCTTTGAAAGTTCGAGGGCTAACGAACATATACCTTAAAAGCAGTATAACTCAAAAAATAATGCCGCTATTTTGATAAAATTAAGCTCTAGGTTTCTAATAATTAAAGGACCATGGGAATTGGTTCTGGTCAAGTTCGGACAAAGAGATAGGATTCTAGAAGCTTTTGACCGATCTGAGGACAAACGAGTATAATTTCGAAGCTAAAGAATATATTTCCTATGTGTCCCTGTTATTTAGACTTAATTGTAGTGGTGGTTCAGGTGGCTCCTAAGAAATGCCAAAATTAAAAAGCTTATCTTTGAGATTCATGAAGATAAAAACTTTAAATTTGATACACGAGGATTCTTTCCTATTTCCGTTTTAATTTAACACTTTTATATTTTTAAAAGGCTAAGAATTCTACCATAAAACAAATTTTGTTTAATATTTTATAAATTAAAAACACAATATTTTTTTAATAAACGATTAAACTCCTTTTTTCTTAATTTTTATTATATCATATATTTTATTGACTTATTACCATAGGTGATATATAATTAAGACATTGTGTACAATAGTTAAGCTATATTCAAATGTACTTGCTGCATTTATGTAAAATTTATTCTTATATTTAAATGAATTATATGAAAGTTCTAAATTTGTAATTATATTTTAGAAATACATTTATTGCATATTTTGCGTTTATAATTTGGGATCATATCTTTAAAATTAATAAAGATAGCAACTTGAAAAATGTAGAAGCTTCAAATTTGGCACAAGGGTGTTCTTTACTATTTCTCGCGTGTCCTCCTAATTTGGTATCAATTGGAGTGGTGGTTCAGTACACTTTTTAGACCTCCCAAGTTTTAAAAGCTTATAATCGAAATTATTGTGTACAAGGTTTAAATAGTATTTAAAACACAGCGCGGACTGCATATGGGCGAAATCAGCCCTTGGGTTCGGGTTCTGGACCTTTTAATCTGTCTTAGGGCTAACCAACGTATATAACAAATCAAGATAACTCAACAACTAATGACGCCATCTTCATGAAATTTGAGCTGTAGGCTATTGGTAATGAAACTATGGCGTGTATTGCGTACGGTGAGGATTGGGCAATGGGTTCGAAACTTAGAACTTTTTGATCGAATTTAGGCTAAGCGAACATAATTCTGAAACCATTGAAGATAGAACCTCCAAATTTGGTATCAGGGTGTTCCTTTCTATTTCCTTAGTGTACTTGACGTTTGGGCCCAATTGGAGTAGTGGGTCGGGGACCAGCCAGTCAGTTCCGAAGACCTTAAGGCATATTTTAAAAATTAATAAAGATAGTGATTTGAAACAAATGCAGAATCTTCAAATTTGGCACATGGGTGTTCTTTACTATTTCCTGCGCTGCCCGCTAATTTTGGATCAATTGGAGTGGTGGTTCAGTACCTTTCTTAGACTCCCTAAGGTTTAAAAGCTTATCATCGAAATTAATAAAAATAGTAACTTAAAATTAAAATAGAACGTTCCAATTGTGTACAACGGTTAACCAATATTTAAAGTATTACCGGGACGGCATATGGGCGAAATCGTACCATGGTTTCGGCTTCTGGAACCTTTGAAAGTTGAAGGGCAAACAAACATATATCTTAAGAACACCATAACTCAAAAAATAATGCCGCTATTTTGATGAAATTTAAAATATAGGTTACTTGTAATCAAAGTAGCATGGGAATTGCTTCTGGTCGAGTTCGGACAATGTGTTCAGATTCTAGAAATTTTTGATCAATTTGAGGCTGAACGAGTATAATTTGGAAGTGAAGAAAGATATTCCCTATTTCTTATGTGTCTCCGAAATTCAGACTTAATTGTAGTTGTTGTTCAGGTACCTCCTAAGAGAAAATAGAAACTTTAATTTTGTAACACGAGGGTTCTTTCCTATTTTCGTTTTTTTTTAACACTATTATATTTTTAAAAGGCCAGAAAACATAGTATGTATAATATTTTATAAATGAAAAACAAAATATTTTTTTTAATAAACGATTACATTCCTGTTTTTTAATTTTTTATTATATCATATATTTTATGAATTATTACCATAGGTGATATATAATTAAGACATTGTGGACATTGTTTAAGCTATAATCAAAGTTACTTGCTGCATTTATGTAAAATTTATTTTAATATTTAAATGAATTATATGAAAAGTTCTAAATTTGTAATTGTATTTTAGAAATACATTTATTGCATACTTTGCGTTTATAAGCTTTTCTAATAGGTACATAAACTAACCATTTAAACTAATTGCAATTTTAAAAAATTTGAATTATTAAATATATTATGCGTTGATTAGCTTCTTATCACAAAATTTAACAATTAGAATTTTTTCACTTTTGTAATTAAATTGGAATGTACATATTTTCATTTATTTCAAGTTTTTTTGTTTTTTAATATTTTTAAATAGATAAATTACTAAGAATTTGTTATATTTTTTAATAGATAGTCTAGTTAGAAAATGTATTTAATATTATAAAGTTAATTTGGTTAGCTATATCTTACGATCAAATAATAACTTTTATGGTTTTAAAATGACTTACGGATATCTTATTAAATTTGAACCAAATAGTTGTAGGGTATTTTTAAGTCGGTTGCACCGACTGACTGTTTCTTTACTTGTTATATATGTTCGTTAGCCCTTGGACCGATTATAAAGTCCAGAAACCGAATCCATGGCCCGATTTCGCCCATTTGCAATCCCCGCCGTACTTTCAGTCCTAGTAACCTGCAGTTAAAATTTCATCAAGATAGCTCCATTATTTTTTGAGTTATCGTGCCTACGGACGGACGGACAGACAGGCAGGGCTATATCGACTCAGGAGGTCACGTTGATTACAAATATATATACTTTTCCATATCTAGCTCGCTTCCTTTAGGTGGTTACAAACACCATACCAAAGTTAATATACCCCTTTACCTATTCTATAGGTGTAGGGTATAACATTAGGGAACCTAGAAATTGCCTAAAAGTGACTTGAATTTCAAAACTCTAGCCCTTTTAGCTTTTGAGTTATCGCTCTGACACACGGACACACGGACGCACGGACGCACGGACGGACAGGCACACATAGCTAGATCGATTCACTTTTCGATGCTGAGATACGCACCCTTGACACTATATCTAGCTCGTCTAGATCGATGCGTTACAAACGGAGGAGCAATTTTAATATACCCGCTGTCATATATGTGTGTACGGGCATATAAACAAGGTATAGTTTCCCAAGAGATTTGAATATTGAAAATGATATGGTTGTAGTAAACTGTTACAAGAACGTGAATATTAAAATTGAATGTGAAACTTTGGAAATACCCATTCATTGCCAGAACTTTAAATTAAAACAAAAGGAAAGAAAAAATATTAAAATTCTATAGTTCAAGAAAAATAATTTTGTTAATAAAATTTGTCATAGTGGTTTAGGAACTATTTATAATGAAGATTGTATTGTAATACAAAAGCAGCATATTCAAAATCTGTCTTCGAGGTATTGTTGGAGAATTTGTTGCCAAAAAAAATATTGCCGTTTACATTTTTTTGCTATACCAATGAGCTAATATTAATAAAGCAAGAAAAAGATACATAGTATAAACGGGCGATATGGACTAACGCGCCGGTTGAATGGAGTAAATAAAAAAGCTGCGAAATGCATATTAAAATAAAATAAGTTATGCCAAACACAAACTAATTTGCAACAAAAATTAAAGTTAAAATGATCAAAAAATTATGATGAAAAAATTCTGAAAAATTACTTTCATGTACCACTGACAATATACTGACAAAGTGCTAAAAAGAGTAGAAACTTTTCAATTTTCCCACCATTCATATTAAATTCAAAAAGAAATACTTCCATTCAGTATTTCTGCACTACTTCTGGGTTATTAGGGAATATCTTGTATTAAAAAAAGTTTTTATACACGAGCAAACAAATAAGGCCATGGTTACATTAAAATTGTTCCTCCGTTTGTAACTCATCGCTCAAAACGAGCTAGAAATGTGTCAAAGGTACGTATCAGTACTTACCGTCCGTCCATGTGTCAACACGATAACCCAAAAATTAAAAGAGCTAGAGTTTAGCAATTCACACAAAGTCATTTTTACACAATTTCCAGCTTCCTTTTTGTTTTTGGTTAAAATCAGACCAAGACTTCGGGAAGCCGCCATACAAGTTTTTTGCAACAATATGAATTTCTTCAAAACTGATAACACTGGAAAGATGAAAATTACGGTTAGTTATACGATAAAACAAGCACCTATTTGAAGTTTCAAAATGTTACGGCTTCACTTCAAATCTAATGAAGCTCGGGTAAACTTGGCAAAGTTGAACGTTACCCAGATCAACTTTTAGGGTGGGCCCAATTTTTACATGACCAGCTTGGTAAAGTTCGACATTCCTGGGACCAACTTTTAGAGGGTTCCAATTTTGTTTTTATTTTGTTTTGTTTGTATGGGCATTACTCGAACCAAATTTTATGGGAAACCGAAGTTTTTGTTGTTGTTTTTTTTTAAGCAAAAATTATGGGGTAGGTCAAATTTTTTTTTAATTCTGGAAGTTGACAAGAGCAACTATACTCTTCCTCGTTTATAATAGATTTTTATTTTTCAATTCAGTGAAATATTTTTCATTTGAGTATAAGATATACAAAAAGGGTTATTAAGTATTCCTCTATTGTAAAAAGTCAAAAATTCTATTGATATAAACATAAATTATTTGGCGGAAATTTTTAGATGTATGTATATATGATTGTATATTGTATAAAATTAAAATATATATTAAATATCCTACATTTTTTTTTTTGTACATTAATTTATTATTATTATCAATCACTAGGACTTACAATTTATTAAGGTACACTTACGTAAAAATTTTGTATGCCTTGGTAGTTGGTATTGTTTACTTTCCGCCAAATTCTGTCAACACCTCATATTCTGATTTTTCTGAGATATACAAAAATGCTATATCGAATATACATGAGGATGATTGAATTGTAATTTTTGAGGACTTTAATCGTCCGTCCTTCTGTATATCTAATTATTGACGAATCTGATAATTTGTTACTACCAATCAACTTTCTATATAGAATTGGATATAGATTTGGATCTTATTAATGCATTTGATGGTAACGAAATACATCAAATTAAGAGCTTTCCGAATAATTATAACATGTGGTTAATTCTTGCATTCCACAATGTATATGATAGAGTGGTGGTGAAAACCTTTGTACTAACACTCCTCATCATAACGCAGTCAACTTCGAATTTTCCACTTTTATACCACTTTTCACTAAATTGTACAATAATATTTTTGTATATGGCTTCCTTAATGCTGATTATCAAAGCATAAAAAAAGCTTTATCAGATGGGACGACTGTTAACCGAACAGAGTATTGACTTAATGATCCCTCAATTCTATTCTAAAAGCTATTTAAGATATTTAACTACTTTGTTCCAAAAATTGAAACAAAAAACATTGGCGTTCTGTTTGTAAAAGATAATTTTAAAATAAACAATGGAGGGGGAGATAAATACGAGAATCACTTAATATTTAGTTGAGAAAACTAAATATGGAAAAAATTAACCAATAAACAGATGTTGCTTTACATTCAATAGATACAGTCATCTTTTTTTTCAATACAAATTTCTAAATACACTTTTAAACATAAATTAAAATTAAAATTTATTAAGGACCTAATGCAATAATTTTCCGTATATTACGTTTTTGGCCACACATATCTTTTAAACGGTTCAAGCTGCGGTTTTGAAATTTTGAGAGACGCTAGATCTTCACCGGCGGATTTATATTATACGTAAAAAATGCAATAAAAGTTAGATATCATAATAAGAAACTTGATTTTTTTTCAGTATTAACATAGAGTAATTATAATATAGAGTATTCAAGTAGAACAAAAATTTCAAGCAATTTAATTCAATTCTGAAATACCCAATCATTATACGAGTGTATTAGTGTATTTTTTATTATAATAAAAGTTAGAAACTTGGTCATTGTTCGAGGACTAACAAACATATATCTTAAAAGCAGCATAACTCAAAAAATAATGCCGTTATTTTTAAGAAAATTAAACTCTAGGTTACTAGTAATAGAAGTACCATGGGAATTGGGTCTGGTCGAGTTCGGAGAATGAGTTCGAATTTTAGAAGCTTTTCATCGATTTGAAGCCAAACGAGTATCATTTCGAAGCCAAAAATTATATTTCCTATTTCCTATGTGTCCCCAAAATTTAGACTTAATTGTAGTGGTGGTTCAGGTGTTTGCTAAAAAATCCCAAAATTAAAAAGCTTGTCTTCATGAAGATAGAAACTTTAAATTTGATACAAGAGGGTTCTTTCCTATTTCCGTTTTTATTTAACACTTCTATGTTTTTAAAATGCTAAGAATTTTACCATAAAACATATTTTGTATAATATTTTATAAATTAAAAACAAAATATTTTTTTAATAAACGATTAAATTCTTTTTTTTTAATTTTTATTATATCATATATTTTATTGAATTATTATCGAAGGTGATATATAATTAAGACGTTGTGTACAATACTTAAGCTATATTCAAAGGTACTTGCTGCATTTATGTAAAATTTATTATTATATTTAAATGAATTATATGAAAAGTTCTAAATTTGTAATTGTATTTTATAATACAATTAGAAATACATTTATTGCATAATTTGCGTTTATAAGTTTTCCTAATAGGTACATAAACGAACAATTTAAAATAATTGCAATTTTCAAAAATTTCATATTATAATATATTATGCTTTGATTAGCTTTTTGTCATAAAATTTAATAATTCAAATTTTTTCACTTTTGTAATTGAATTGAAATAAATAATCGTATATTTTCATTTATTTCAAGTTTTTTTGATTTTTAATATTTTCAAATAGATAAATTAGTGAGAATTTGTAATATTTTTGAATAGATAAAGTAATTAGAAAATGGTTTTAGTATTATAAAGTTAAATTGGTTAGCTATGTCTTACGATCAAACTAATAACGGCTTTTATGGTTTTAAAATGACTTATTCATATCTCATTAAATTTTAACCTAATAGATGTAGGGTATTTCTAAGTCGGTTACACCGACTGACTGTTTCTTTACTTGTTTTTAAAAAAGGCTTTGTTTCTTTTTTTTTGTATAGAGCGGGCTTTAATTTTTATACCCTACACCTATAGAATAGATAAAGGAGTATATTAACTTTGGTATGGTGTTTGTAACCACCTAAAGGAAGCGAGCTGGATATGGAAAAGTATATATATTTGTGATCAGCGTGACCTCCTGACCGCTAACGAACATATAAAAAAAATCATGATCACTCAACAACTAAAGACGCTATCTTCATCAAATTTTTGCTATAGGTTACTAGTAATGAGACTATGACGGGGATTTCGTACGGTCGAGATTGAACCATGAGTTCGGAACCTAGAACTTTTTGATCGAATTTAGGCCAAACCAGCATAATTTTGAAACCAATGAAGATAGAACCTCCAAATTTGGTATCAGAGTGTCTTAGTGTACTTGAAATTTGGGCCCCATTGGAGTAGTGGGTCGGGGACCAGTGACACATTTCTAAAGACCTTTAAGCATATATTTAAAATTAATAAAGATAGCAACTTGAAACAGTGTAGAAGCTTCAAATTTGGCACAAGGGTGTTCTTTACTATTCTTGTGTGTGTTCCTAATTTGGGATCTATGGGAGTGGAGGTTCCTCCTCCAACTTTAGACCTCCCAAGGTTTAAAAGCTTATAATAGGAATTAATAAAAATAGTAACTTAAAATTTATATAGAACGTCCCACTTGTGTACAAGGATTAGCAAGTATTTAAAGTACAGCGCGGACTGCATATGGGCGAAATCAGCCCAAGGGTTCAGATTCTCGATCTTTTAATCGGTCTAAGGGCTATCGAAAATATATAAAAAATCACGATAACTATACAACTAATAACGCTATCTTCATAAAATTTGTGTTGTAGGGTACTGGTAATGAAACTACGGGGGTGATTGCGTACGGTGGGAATAGACAATGTGTTCGGAACCTAGAACTTTTTGATCGAATTTAGGCCAAAAGAGCATAATTACGAAACCAATGAAGAAAAAACTTCCAAATTTGGTATCAGGGTGTATCTTTCTATTTCCTTAGTGTCTTTGAAATTTGGGACCTATTGCAGTAGTGGGTTGTGGACCAGCCACACAGTTCCGAAGACCTTAAAGCATATTTTCGAAATTAATAAAGATAGCAACTTCAAACAAATTTAGAAGTTTCAAATTTGGCACATGGGTGCTCTTTACTATTTCCTGCGCGTTTCCCTAATTTTGGATTAATCAGAGTGGTGGTTAAGTACCCTTCTTAGACTCCCCAAAGTTTAAAATCTTATCATCGAAATTAATAAAAATAGTAATTTAAATTAAGATAAAACGTTCCAATTTGCGTTCCAATTGTAGAAGAGTTAACTAGTATTGAAAGTATGACGGGGACTGCATATGGGCGAAATCTTACCATGGTTTGGAGTTCTGGAACCTTTGAAAAATTCAAGGGCTAACGAACATATATCTTAAAAGTAGTATAACTCAAAAAATAATGCCGCTATTTTGTTGAAATTTAAACTCTAGGTTTCTAATAATGAAATTACGATGGGAATTGGTTCTGGTCGAGTTCGGAAAACGAGTTCGGAGAGTAGAACTTTTTGATCGAATTTAGGCCAAACGAACATAATTCCGAACTCAATGAAGATAGAACCTCCAAATTTGGTATCGCGGTGTCGCTTCCTATTTACTTAGTGTCCTTGAAATTTGGGCCTCATTGAAGTAGTAGGTCGCGGATCAGCCACACATTTCCGAAGTCCTTAAAGCATATATTTAAAATTAATAAAGATACAACTTGAAAAAATGTAGTAGCTTCAAATTTGGCACAAGGGTGCTCTTTACTATTTCTTGCATGTCCCCCTAATTTAGGATCAATTGGAGTGGTGGGTCCATACCCCTTTTAGACCTCCCAAGCTTATAATCGAAATTACTTAAAATAGTAACTTAAGATTAAGATAGAACGTTCCAATTGTGTACCTTACGAACATAATTCTGAAACCAATGAAGATAGAACGTCCAAATTTGGTATCAGGGTGTCCCTTCCTATTTCCTTAGTGTCCTTGAAATTTGGGTCCTATTGGAGTAGTGGGTCGGGGACCAGCCACACATTTTCGGAGACCTTAAAGCATATCAAAATTAATAAAGATACAACTTGAAAAATTGTAGTAGCTTCAAATTTGGCACAAGGGTGCTCTTTACTATTTTTTGTGTGTCCCCCTAATTTAGGATCAATCGGAGTGGTGGTTCAGTACCCCTATTAGACCTCCCAGGGTTTAAAAGTTTTTAATCGAAATTATTACAAATAGGAACTTAAAATTAATATAGAACGTTCCAATTGTGTACAAGGGTTAACTAGTATTGAAAGTATGACGGGGACTGCATATGGGCGTAATCGTACTATGGTTTCGGGTTCTGGAACCTTTGAAAAGTTCAAGGGCTAACGAACATATATCTTAAAAACACCATAACTCAAAAAATAATGCCGCTATTTTGATGAAATTTAAACTCTAGGTTACTAGTAATGAGAGTACCATGGGAATTGGTTCTGGAAAGAATATATTTCCTATTTCCATTTCTTAGAAATCCCAAAATTAAAAAGCTTATCTTCGAAATTCATGAAAATAAAAACTTTAAATTTGATACACGAGGTTCTTTCCTATTTCCGTTTTTATTTAACACATTTTTATATTTTTAAAAGGCTAAGAATTTTACCATAAAACATATTTTATATAGTATTTTATAAATTAAAAACAAAATATGTTTTTAATAAACGATTAAATTCCTTTATTTTTTAATTTTTATTATATCATATAATTTATTGAATTAACCATAGGTGATATATAATTAAGACTTTGTGTACAATACTTAAGCTGTATTCAACGTTCTTGCTGTATTTATGTAAAATTTATTGTTATATTGAAATGAATTATATGAAAAGTTCTAAATGTGTAATTATATTTTACAAATAAATAAATTGCATATTTTGCGTTTATAAGCTTTTCTAAAAGGTACATAAACAAACAATTTAAAATAATTTCAATTTTGAAAAATTTTAATTATTAAACATATTATGCTTTGATTAGCTTTTTATCACAAAATTTAATAATTCAAATTTTTTCACTTTTGCAATTGAATTGAAATAAATATTTTTTCATTTAATACAAGTTTTTTTGTTTTTTAATATTTTCAAATAGATAAATTAGTAAGAATTTGTAATATTTTTGAATATATAAAGTAATTAGAAAATGTTTTTAGTATTATAAAGTTAATGTGGTTAGCTATGTCTTACGATCAAACTAATAACGGCTATTATGGTTTTAAAATGACTTATGGACTTCCCATTAAATTTTAACCAAATAGGTGTAGGGTATTTCTAAGTCGGTTGGACCGACTGACTGTTTCTTAACTTGTTTATTCTTGTGCTGTTTAATGTTTTTAATGTTTTCGCGCACTTACTTTCCCTTTTTACAAGTATTGATATATATTATTGTTTTCTTTATTTATTTGTTCATATTAATATTTCTAGCTTTAATATTTTATGTACCTACCTACTATAAACTTCTTCGCACATTTCATCTTTCTTAGCACATTTTCAAAAAATTTGGTAAAAATGTGCCTATATAGCTTCACTCTGTCCGTCCGTCCGTATGTTTACAAAACTTTTACACCGTTTGAAATAGAGTTAACAAATTTTAACCACGGATAGCTATTTCAAAAAAAATAATTTCGTAGAAGAACTTTTTTCTGTAGCCCTACCGGTTACGGAGCTACAGCCCCCCAAAGTTGGTAAAAGCCCTATTTTAAATTGTTATAACAAGCCTTCTGTTAAGTGTATTTTCAATCTAAAAACGACAAAAGATAGCTAGTTTTATAAAATTTATAAATTTTTAAAAGGCAAATGTTTAGGGTTGCCATACGATACTAAAATTTACTGTAATGCAAAACTCAATTTTTAAAATAATTTTTAGCCACACATATCTTTTTAACTGTTCAAGCTGGGGTCTTGAAATTTTGAGAGACGCTAGATCCTCAAAAATTTGTGGGAGTCGGTTAACAACATTTTTTTGTCCTTAGCTTAGGAGCTATTAGGGTTCGAAAATTGAAATTTTGCTATTTTTAAACACCTGTAACTCGAATACCTGTTCAAATTTTTTTTTACAAATATAAAAAATTTAAAGCTGCAGCATTATATTTTAACGGTGCAGGGTCAGTACTCCCAGGGTCATAAGTCCCTTAAAAAAATTTTTAGGTGGGACATAAGTCCCTTTACAAGTGGGTCATAAGTCCCTTTATTAAATTATTAGTTCCTTTAGGGACTTATGACCCACTAAGTGAGTCATAACTCCCTTTTTTAAATTTTGAGTTATAAAATCATATAACTTAAATTGTGTGATTGAGTGTAATATATGAAAGTCGAAATTTTGAAATAATTTCTGAAAGTCTTTTCTGATCTTTATAATTTAAAGTATGATAATATAAAAATATATGTAAGTAAAATATTAGATGTACAACAATATGTATTTATATATTTATCTATGCGAAATACTATATATTAGGAAGCATATTTGGGTTTGTTAAAAATCGAAGTTTACCCTTTTTCCAGAATATTTATAAATTCATGTATGAAAAATTTGGTTATAAAATCAGGATTGCCCTTTTTTTCAAAATCTTTATATATCTCTACTTCATTTTCTAATAAAAAATAATTAAATAAACTAAAATAATTTAAAATCAAGTAATAGAGTAAATAACAACAAATTGTTATTGTCATAATTTTTATCAGTAAAACTTACTGCAGGTGCAAATAAATTTATATTATTTTATATTTTTTCAAAAACAAAACAATTATTAGTGGCGTAGCATTTTATAAGTTGAAGGTATATAATGTAATTTCATACTTTTTACAATTACACTTTTTTCCTTTTTTATTAAAGATGAACTCCAATAACAAAAATATTATTAAAAGAAAAAAATTAGATGCTATGAAAAAATTTCTAAATAAGATGGATATAACGGACTTTTCAAAAGTACCAGACCATATTGTGGAAGCTTTTTTTGAAAAGGCAAGCTATAAGTCAAGAATGCTTGTTACTGTCTTTGCTTTTGTTAATGGTATAAACATAAACCAATTATTTGAACTTTTGAAAAAAAAATTATTAACAAAAGAGGACAAAACAAAAATAATATATTTATTCAACGCTTTGAAAAATCCCGTATTTTCTTATAAATATTATAGTTATAATGTAATACGGAATTTAATAATTTTTTGTAATGGTGATATTCGTCGATATGGTAAAAGAATTGAAAAAATAGCTTTTTAAAATGTAGTTTATATGTAAAATTTTGTTTTTTTCTTTATTTTGGAAAAAGGGAATACCCTAGTTTCTAATCCAACTGCAAAATATGTGCTAATTATTTTTGAAATTATAGTTCAAGAGACTCTGTATATATCGTACCCGTCACTCATGTTGCTGTTATTTTATATAATATAAAGTAGAAAAATATATTATATTCTCAACATTGAAATGTATAAGTAGTGTTTCTTTTCTATAAAGCTTCTACATAACTTCTTGCAGTTCAGTTCTAATTTTGTAGTGCAGTTTAAAAGTAAAAGTAAAAGAAATAAATTAAATAAAAATAATTATTTTTAATTCATAATTTAAATTAAAATATGGATAATAATACGGATAATGACAATAATTGTTTTGAGGTTCTTCAGGGATTTAGAAAAAACAGTCAAATAATTTATGTGCCTGCTGAAAAACAACTATATATTAAAAAATCGAAACAAAAAGAAAACATTTTTCGGTGTATATGCTACTATAATAACACAGGCATTGTAAGGCCAGTATAATAATTGACTTTGAGAATAATACAATTATAAAAAAAAATGAAACTTTGCATCCTCACTTTTATGCAGAAGATACAAGAAATAAAATGAAATTAATTAATTCAATGAAAAATGATTCTAAATCCGTCACAACGTCTTTGAAAAGACAATATTCAGCTAGAGAAATTTTTGATGTAAACCGACAAAATAATAATCCTACTGCAGCGAATTTGATACAATTTAAAACAATTAAAAGATCTATAAATAGAATTAAGAGTGAAGCACTTCCGAAACCACCAACAACTCCAACTGAAATTAAACAAATTTTTGAAGAAAATGAAATTAAAATTTAAATTTTTTACATTATCAGAATTATTATTTTAGTTAAGTTTTTGTTTTATATATATAATTAATATATATGTACACATATGTTATGAATGTATTACAAATTTTTCATTATAATTTTTATTTTTTATTAAAAATTTTACTTTAAATAATTGAAATTGACTTTGTTAATAAAAATATAATTAAAATTAATATGTATTTGTTTTAATATTACTACCTTTCAGCTGAGAACTGTAAAAGGGAGTTATGACCCACCACGGTGAGTCAAAACTCCCTAGGGTCATAAGTCCCTTAGGGACTTATGACCCACTTTAATGAGTCATAAGTCCCTTAGGGAGTTATGACCCACTAAGTGGAGTACTGACCCTGCACCTATTTTAACATATGTTAACGGTTTTTCTTAAATTTAAAAGGGGTTCTTTAAATTGAAGAAATTGTCTCTTAGTTTTAGCCATTTTTGCTTAGATATTAAAATTCGGGGTGAAATTGGTGGAGTTCACAATTGGTTTCCTAGAACCTAACAAACTTGATGGGTGGGGACAGGAGGGGTATGGGCAAATCCATCATAAGTTTGCTAAGCAAAAATTTGGGAACCTTCCCTATTGGAGAGCTACTAGGTCTTAAGAATTAAAACTTTTATGTGTTTATAAAACAGTAACTTATTCACCAGTGTATGTTTTTCGAAAATTAAACGTTAACATTGAAGCTTCAACAATATATTTCGCACTTGATAAATAGCCAATATAATGTCTGTCAGGTTAATTAATCATACGAACACTCAAATTGTGAGGAGGATGATCCTAAATTTTTAAATAACAATGATTTAAATGATTATCAAACAGAACCAAATGATTTAGAATCTATCGAGGAAAACTTTGATATAATAGATGACAATATAACAAATATAATAGTTAATTAGTAAGATGAAAAAAAAATAGAAAATTCTCAAGAATTAGATCAAGAAAATATAGTGTTGAAAAACGTCAAAAGGTACATTTGTGGCTACGTTATTTTCAAATTAATGAAAAAATATTCTTGTGATCAATACAATAATTCTTTTATTAAAAATTCTAATGAAACCTTAGTGTTTAATTCCGAGCAATTTATTTTTCAAAAAAATTACGAAAATGATTCGGAAATTCCTAATTTAAAAGCTCAAACAGAAAAATTTTTTGAAATTACACAATTTAACATTCATATGTTTGATCACTATTTTTCACAAAATTTGCGTAAAAGAAATTAAAAAAAAATAAATTATTATATTGCTTAGAAGCTACAAATAAATCACCAAAATATGCTACTTGGTTTAATACAAGTGAAAAATGCTATACACTTAAGATAACACTTTTAGAAATATTAATTAGCTTCTTATTAAAAAAGCAAGTGAAATGGTTAAAAGAAAAATTGTTGAAAAATTAAGATAAAAGCAGTTCAGATAAAAGTAAAAAGAAATTATTAATTAGTTTTCTATTTTCAATCCCCAAAAATTTTTACTCATCACAGTTCTTACTTTACTTGTACAATTTACAGTGATTAAAATTATACATTTACATAATTTCTTTTCATTAACACAAGCAAATTGGTACATTTTGGATGAAGCTGGTCTTCATGTTAATGGATTTATTTATTTCTTAAAATATAAATTCATGAATAATGTACATTATCATAATATTATTTTGTTTTGTTTAATGAATTGTTTTTATTTAAAAATTTGTTGGTTTTTGTTATAAAATAATTTTTATTTTTTTTTTAATTTTTATATTTTAAAAAAGTGCTGCCAAAGGGTTTTTATGCCGAGTGAAATATGAATTTTGAAAGCTTATTTTTAAGCTACTTTTCCATAATATATTTCACCCGACTTTTTCCCTTTTAGAATTCTAAATTAAATAATAAAAGAAAATTTCAATAAGATAAACAAAAATTTTTAATTATATTTTTTTAGTAGTTAAAAGCCAAAAAATTATACAAAATTTTACATATTTTAAACTACTGAATATTTAAAATACATAGGTACATTAGAAGACAATTTATAGAATTATTTTCTAACGATTTCAAAGATTTGTAAATAATGCAAGTAAAAAAATATAAAGCAAAAAAAAGAAATTTCATTCTTCTTTTTCTATCAATAATATTTTTTTCACAAACTATATGAAAAATGTATGTATGCATTTGCAACATGATACAGCGATTAATATGATATACATAAAAAAAAAAACAAAAAAGAGAAGAAATATATACAAATGTACACACATCGATTGACATACAAGCAAAAAAATAAAAATAAAAATAAACTAAAATACGATCAAGTTCATTTTAAGAAGTAAAAAAATTTGTCTAACTTTTTTGTTCTACGTGAATACTATATGTATATAGTTAATTGATAATACTATCTCATTCAAACTAAAACATAATTACTGTAGTATATAATTTTATAGAACGTAGGCAGCAGAAATAAGAAATTAAAAGCAAATAAAAATCTTTTGTATATATACACATATTTTGTATTAATTTGAGTGACTGCGACAGTAAATTAGATAAAGTAAAATTGAAAAAAAACTTTTTGACCAAAATTTTTGTTATACGTGATTACCCTATATTATGTTTACTCTATGGAATTATACAAATCTTCCACTCAGTTCAATGTAAATGAGTTTGTCGAAGTTTTTGAAGCTTGTTTCAACAAACAAAAAATAATGGTACACTTCAATTTCACATTATTTTTTAGATTAGTTACTTTTTTAACTTTATAAATTGAATTTGAACTGTGTTTTTGCTATGTATGCATTTTCTACAACAAACACACAAATAAATAAACTTTGGATTTTAATGTATTTAAAAATTTTGTAATACAGACATTCAATCCCATACAAAATTTTTTGTCACGAAAATAAAATGTAATCTTATTGTCCCCGTCGACATATAGCGAGTAACATGGAAGTTGATATCTAAATATAATAAAAGACAAAGTGCTGCTGCTGATTAGCGTGCTCTTATTAAAGTGCCCTATGCTATGTTAAGTGTTATTTATACACGTAATGTAACATACTTGTAATTACTAATGCTTACGTATATAAGAGAAAGAAAATATGAAAATTATAAAATGTAAATTCAGTATGTATGCTCTTTCAGGAAACTTTCATCCATAAGAATAGATGGCATGTACATAATAAAAATGCACAGGTATGAACAGGAAGAAAAAAAAAACAAGTGATGAAAAAAACCAAGGGTTTTTAAAAAGCAAATTTTCAAAATTATAAAGGCTTTCTTACTGAGTATATTATCATTTATTTTTATGATTGATAATATAATAATTTAGCTATTTCATCAATTAATTAATTATGACTAATAGTGAAATCAATACTTAGAATATAATCCCAATGCATTCAAGAAAACCTGTTAACAAGTGCGAAATATAATGTTGGAACTTCAATGTTAAGGTTTAGTTTTGGAAAAACATACACTGGTGAATAACTTACCGTTTTATAAAAACATCAAACTTTTTATTTTGAAGACCTAGTAGCCCTTCAATGGGGAAGGTTCCCAAATTTTTGCTTATCAAACTTATGATACCTCTGCCCACCTTCCTTCTGTCCCCACCCATCCAGTTTGTTAGGTACTAGGAAATCAATTGTGAACTCCACCAAATTTGGAATTTCACCCCGAATTTTATTATCTAAGCAAAATTGGCTAAAACTAAGAGACAATTTCTTCAATTTAAAGAACCTCTTTTAAATTTAAGAAAAACCTTTAACATATGTTAAAATATAATGCTGAAGCTTCAAATTTTGTATATTTGAAAAAAAAAAAAATTTAAACAGGTATTCAAGATGCAAGTGTTCAAAAGTAGCATAATTTCTATGATATAATTTCTAGACGTGACAAAAAAATTTTTACTTTTAATTTTTTACAGACTCCTCTTACTTGAAGTTTCTGAGGATCTAACACCTCTCAAAATTTTAAAACTCTAGCTTTAACCGTTTAGAAGATATGTGGGGCTAAATATTTTGCATAATGGTAAATTTAAGTACTGTATGGCAACCCTATAACTTTGAACCTCTTATTTTTGTGAAGCCTATAAAACAGCTCTCTTTTACCGTTTTTAGATTGAAAATACATTTAACAGAACTCTTGTTACACCAATTTAAAAAAAAGCCTTTTTAGGAACTTTCGAGGGCTTTGTCACCCTTTAAAATTAAGAAAAACCTTTGACACATGATCAAACATAATTAAAGAGTTTTCAATTTTTTATATTACTAAAAAAATTCAAGTTATAGGTGTTATTTTCGAGCCCTTATAGCTTCTTAACAGGGGACGTGCCAAGAAATTCTACAAATTTCTGAGGATCTAACTTCTCCCAAAATTGCAAAACTCTAGCTAGAACCTTTTAGAAGATATTTGAGGCAAAAATTTTACAAAAATTGAGTTTTGCATAATGGTAAATTTTAGTACCGTATGGCAATCTCAAACATTTGCCTTTTAAAAATTTATAAAGTTTATAAAACCAGCTGTTTTGTGCCGTTGTCATAATGAAAATACAATTAACAGAAATTTTGTTATAACAATTTAAAAATAGGTTTTTTTCTAACTTTGGGGGGCTGTAGCTCCGTGAAGGCTACAAAAAAAAGTTCTTCTATGAAATTATTTTTTTTGCCTACGCATACATACGCATGGTTAAAATTTCTTTTCTCTATTTCAAACGATGCAAAAGTTTTTGTAAACATACGGACAAACGGAAGGACAGAGTGAAACTATATAGCCACATTTTTATAAAATTTCTTGAAAATGTGCTGATAATGTATAAGAAATCTGTAGGAAGGTACAGAAATAAAATTATAATAAAAACGTATAGGCTATTTCCTACATTTTTGTATGTATACTTCTATTTTTATATCACTTACAGAACTAAAAAACAGAAAAAACTATTATAATGTTAAAATCTTTTATTAACTCTGTAGCGCTAGAGAAAGAGAAAAAAGAATTTACATTAAAAGAGAAATTAAAATTATACCCGTCGTCCGACATGGTTTTTTAATAGTCCTGTTATGTTTTATCAAATCTTCAAACTTTTATAAATCTTTATTTTTTATAATTATAATTTTGTTATACTACGGATTACGTATGAATACAAAATGTTTAAAGTTAATAAGAATAATGTGAGATAGAAAATATGTTGTATTGCAAAAAAACGAATTTGCGAAAATTTCAAGATTCTAGCTCCTTTAGTTTTTGAGTTATTGTGCACACGGACGGACATGCACAGCTAAATCGATTTTTTTTTTTATTTTTACCCGATCCATACACTTGGGGCTATATCTACCCCCCCTTCTTCTCTGCGTCAAAAACGTAATGGCAAATTTATTATATCCTTTGATCTATAGTCATACGGGTATACCGAATACCCGTATGACCGTAACATATACATTGTATCATCCGTTTAATTACTTTTGGCAAACATTCAGCTTTATTAGGTGTACAGTAATGCTCATATAAAAGAAGGAGTTGTATGGCAGCTACTCGAACACTTTGCAGTAGACCAACCAAATTTTGCAGTAACTTTGGCTATTACACTAAACTACTTTTTGCAAAATTTTAGACACCCAGCATCATTAGGTGTAGTGTAATCCTCTAATAAAAGAAGGAGTTGTATGGTAGCTACTCGAACCGTCAGCAGTAGACCAACCAAATTTTGCAGTAACTTTGGCCATTACACTAAACTATTTTTGGCAAAATTTCAGACACGCAGGTTCCATAGGTATAGGGTAATACTCATATAAAATTAGAAGTTGTATGGCAGGTAGTCGAACCCGTGGACCAAAAAGGTTGGATTTAAATAGCAATCCCGGTTTTTGCATAAAAACGAATTTGTGAAAATTTCATAATACTAGCTCCTTTATTTTTTGGGTTATCGTGATGACGGACGGACATACATAGCTAACTCGATTTATTTTTCGATTCTGATCCGATCCATACACTTGAGTCTATATTTACCCACCCTCCTTCTCTGCGTCATAAATGTAATGGAAAATTTATTATACCCTTCGAATACTTAACTTAAGTATTGTACACAATTTCTTAATTATATATTACCTATGGTAATAATTTAATAAAATATAGATATGATATAATAAAAATTAAAAAAAAAAAACTTCGTCGTATATTAAAAAAATATTTAGTTTTAACCTATGGTCGGATTTCGCCTATATGCAATCCGCGCCGTTCTTTCAATACTAGTGAACCCTTGTACACAATTGGAACGTTCTATCTTAATTTTAAGCTATTTTTTTTATTAATGTCAATGATATGCTTTAAAGTGATATGATATGCTTTAGGATCCGAACTCATTGTCCGATATCGCCCATATGCAATCCCCTCCGTACTTTAAGACTTAGTAACATACAGTTAAAATTTCATCAAGATAGCTCCATTTTTTTTTTTGAGTTATCGTACGTAAGGACGGACGGACATGGGTTTATCGACTCAGGAGGTCACGCTGATCACATATATATATACTTTTTAATATCTAGCTCGCTTCCTTTAGGTGGTCACAAACACCATACCAAAGTTAATAAACCCTTTTTCTATTTCATAGGTGTAGGGTATAAAAATAAGGATAACTCAACAATTAATGGCGATATAACCATGAATTTTATGATGAAGGTTACTTGTAATGAGACTATGACGGGGACTGCGTACGAACGAGTTCGGACCATGGGTTCGGATCCTAGAAGTTTTTAATCGAATTTAGGCCAAACAAGCATAATTCCGAAACCAATGAATATAAAACCTTCAAATTTGGTATCAGTGTGCTTCTTCCTATGTCCTTAGAGTGCTGGAAATTAAGGATCAATTGGAGTGAAGGGGTGGGGACCATCCACACAGTTCTGAAGACCTTAAAGCCTATCATTGACATTAATAAAAAAAATAACTTAAAATTAAGATAGAACGTTCCAATTGTGTACAAGGGTTCACTAGTATTGAAAGAACGGCGCGGATTGCATATAAGCAAAATCCGACCATAGGTTCGGATTCTGGAACTTTTTTAATCGAATTTAGGTCAAACGAGTATGATTCCCAATTTAAAGCAGTTAGAACCTCCAAATTCGGTATTAGGGTGTCCCTTTTATTCCCTTAGTGTTCTCGAAAATTGGAACCAATTGAAATAGTGGGTCGGGGACCATCCATAGAGTTTCGAAAACCTTAAAGCATATTATCGAAAATAATAAAGATAGTAACTTCAAAAAATGTAGAAGCTTCAAATTTGGCACAAGGCTGTTCTTTACTATTTCCTACGAAATTATTTTTGTTTTTAATTTTTATTATTTCATATCTCTATTTTATTGAATTATTACCATAGGTAATATATAATTAAGAAATTGTGTACGATACTTAAGTTCCAAAATTTATTTTTATATTTTAATTAATTATATGAACAGTTGTAAATTTGTCATTGTTTTTTAGAAATACATTTATTGCATATTTTGATTACTAAATTTTGTGATAAAAAGCTAATGAAAGCATTAATGGTTTTAACTAACATTAAAAACCATGAAATTGTATAAACTTTTATATTTATATTATTACAAATTAATATTTCTTTCGAATAATTTTGAGTTTAATTATATAAATCATTCAAACATAAGTAAATTAAGAGAATAAATTTAAAAATTATTGAAAATTGAAATAATTAATCAAGGGCATTAAACATTCAACAGTAAATGCACTGCAGCTAAAAATCCTGAAACGAAGTATTTGCTGCATGTGTGTAAAATTTTATTGAATTTGATAAAAAGTTTTAAATATGTAATTTCGAAATTGCATTTTACGAATCTATTTATTTCAAGTTTATTTATTGTTTAATATTTTTAAATAGATAAATTAGTAAGAATTTTTAATATTTCAAATTGAAAAAATAATTAAAAAATAGTTTTAGTATTATAAAGTTAATTTCGTTAGCTATGTCTTACGATCAAACTAATAAAAGGTTTTATGGTTTTAAGTTCTACTGATTGTTTCTTAATTGTTTTTAAGTTTCTGTTATCAAAATTTAATATGAATATGTATTGTAAGAATATGTAAATAGTTGCAAGCGAAGGACAAACATCATCAACCGCAATTAATTCAGCAGAAATAATAGAAAAATTTGACCAATTGTTTGATATTTTTCATTCGTCTAAGTTTAATGAAGCAAATAAATTAACGCCATTTTTTGGTCACGTTAAACAAAAAAAGTTTTTGAATGTAATGGAAATAAAAATCACGGACCGGACTAGATTCAAAATATAAACGTTTTAATTAAATTGCATTCAAAATATTATGAATTTATAATATTATAAAAACTTTTAACAATAGGGTTTCTTACCGAGTATTTTATCATTTATTTTTATAAAAATACATATAAAAATAAATTATAATATTATAATTTAGTTATTTCATCAATTTAATAATTATGAATAATAGTGAAATCAATACTTAGAATATAATCCCAATGCACTCAAAAAAACCTGTTCACAAGTGCAAAATATAATGTTGGAGCTTCAATGTTAACGTTTAATTTTGGAAGAACATACACTAGTGAATAAGTTACTGTTTTATAAAAACAAACAAGTTTTAATTTTTAATTCCTAATAGCCCTTGAATGGAGAAGGTTCCCAAATTTTTTGCTAAGCAAACTTATGATGATTCTCAAGGATCTGCCCATCCTTCTCCTGTCCTCACCCTTTCATTTTTATAGGTTCTAGGAAATTAATTGTGAACTACACCAAAATTTTGGAATTTTACCTAGAATTTTATTATCTAAGCAAAAAAGTTTCAAACTAAGGGACAGTTTCTTCAATTTAAAGAACCTCTTTTAAATTTAAGAAAAACCTTTAACATATGTTGAAAAATAATGCTGCAGCTTTAAATTCTGTATATTTGTAAAAAAAAAATTTGAACAGGAATTCAAGTTACAGGTGTTTAAAAATAGCAAAGTTTCAATTTTCGAACCTTTATAGCTCCTAAACAGAGGGCTTGACAAAAAAATTTTGTTAAGATCCTAGCTGGAATCGTTTAGAAGATATATGGGACAAAAAATTTTGCAAAAATTAAGTTTTGCGTAATGGTAAATTTTAGTAGCGTATGGCAATTCTATATATTTTAACAATAAATTTTTGTAAAGTCTATAAAAGCAGCTTTTTTTTACCGTTTTCAGATTGAAAATACATTCAACAGAACGGTTGTTATAATAATTTAAATATGGGGCTTTTCATAACTTTGGGAGGTTGCAGCTCCGTAACGGGTGGGGCTACAGAAAAAGGTTCTTCTACGAAATTATTTTTTTGCAATACCTACCCGTGGTTAAAATTTCTTTACCTTTCATTTTGGAGCTTTCAACTTTGTATATAAATAAAAAAAATTTTGAAAGGTATTCAAGTTATAGGTGTTTAAAAGCAAAATTTAAAAGAAAATTTTTCAATTTTTGACCCCTTACAGCTCCTAAAGAGGTGGTGTGGCAAAACAAGTTTCTTAACTGTCTCTAACTTATTTCTGAGGATCTAACTTCTCCAAAAATTTCTAGATTTAGCCGTTCAGAAGTTATGAGGGACCAAAATTTTTTAAAACTTAGTTTTGGGTAACGGTAAATATTAGTGCCGTATGGTATATAATTGACTTTTAAAAATTTGTAAAGCTTATAAGAACAGCTGTCTGTTACTGTTTTCAGGTTGAAAATATACCTTATAGAACTCTAATTATAACTGTTTAAATATAGGGCTTTTTCCGACTTTGTGGGACTGTAGCTACAAAGAAAAGTTTAAACATTAAATTATTTATATTGCAATACCTACCCGTTGCTGATATATTTTAGTTAACTGTAGGTAAAAGGGGACGGACGGACAGAGTGAAGCTTTATAGGCACATTTTTACAAAATTTTTTTTGAAAATGTGCTAAAAAGAAGCATTTCGTTATGAAAGTTGTATTAGAACTTAAGCAGTGGCTGCTACTTTTCACAAATCGATAGCAGTATCAGCATCTAATACTGTTTCCATCAAAGTATTTCTATTGTTAATATGCTGTGTAAATAAATTATAATATTTTTTTAATACAAATATAAAAATTTTTTTTAGGACAAACTGTTTGACCAATTTTAATGAAACAACAACCAAAAGAAAGTTTTTTTTTGTTTCTATATTACAATGATATTTTTTTTTAGAATATTGCGTTTTTTCAGGTGAAAACTCGCCTTAATTTAACGTAAATTTAAATTTAACGGTCTCGCCGTTCAAGGTTGTGGCTTACGACTCTAATATTACGCGCCGACTTTCAATATAAATGTAATTCATTTTCGGTTGTAACTCGCAGCTCAATCAAACTGTACAGGATGTTCCCGACTCGATGGTCTTCCTTCAAATGGGTGATCGGGCATATCGAGCAGAACAAAAAATTGTTTGGGAGGGGGGAGTCTATTTCCATTAGTTTAGAAGTTATGGGGCCTTAACTGTTCTTCGAGCATAATTTAGTTTTATTTTGATAAAATTGGAACCAAATAAGATAAAACAAAAATAAGTATAGCATTTAAATGCTTATTAATGCAGATTTCTTAAGTACTATCAAACATTACTCTAAAGTTTCTCAGTCTGAGGTTATAAGGGCTTAAAGTCCAATATTTTTAACAAAATATCAATTAAATCCTTTTTATCAAGAAAATAGCGGTATTAACATAACAGTTTTTTTACTTCAAAATATTACCCTTCTCTTAAGTTATAAAGTAAAAACTTTTTTGTGATACCTGAAATTTAACTAAATTTTAATTTTTTTTAAAAACTTTTTTGTGATACCTGAAATTTAACTAAATTTGAATTTTTTTGAAAAAAATTTTTGAAAAAAATTCAAATTTAGTTAAATTTCAGGTATCACAAAAAAGTTTTTACTTTATAACTTTCAAAGTTTTTGAGCTATAAAAGTGCTAGTATACTCAAAATGCTGGGAAAGAGAAGGGTAATATTTTGAAGTAAAAAAACTGTTATGTTAATACCGTTATTTTCTTGATAAAAGGGATTTAATTGAGATTTTGTTAAAAATATTGGACTTTAAGCCCTTATAACCTCAGACTGAGAAACTTTAGAGTAATGTTTGATAGTACTTAAGAAATCTGCATTAATAAGCATTTAAATGCTATACTTATTTTTGCTTTATCTTATTTGGTTCCAATTTTATCGAAATAAAACTAAATTATGGTCGAAAAACAGTTAAGGCCCCATAACTTCTAAAGTAATGGATATAGACCCCCCCCTCCCATACAATTTTTTTGTTCTGCTCGATATGCCCGATCACCCATTTGAAGGAAGACCATCGAGTCGGGAACACCCTGTATATTATAGGCTGACTTATGTCTTTCTTTTTTTTGTTTAGTTCAAATATTCAATGAACAAGGAGATTAAAATCTTTTTAAATATTTCTTGGTTTTGCTTTTTTTTCTTTATCTTAAAAAGTGAGCGAGAATTTTTTATACTGTAGTTTCATTTATAACGAACTCGATTTAAATAATATTATAAAATATTGTACATATAATTTCTTTAAATTTGCTTATTACAACTTCGGATATAGCAATAATTCGATTATACCGACACGTTTTTAAACGAAATCGATTAAAATTATTCGGATATACCAACCAAACACAAAATATATTATGATTTATGTATGCCTATTTATATATTTATATTGGTACATAAATAGTATATTGTAATCAATCAATTGTAGTTTTTAGCCTTTTTTTTTGTTACATATTTCTTTTATTTAAGCTTATTATTTTTAAAAATATTGCTTGGTGATTAATTTAGTATTTTTTTTAATTTTGAAAATAAAAAAAATCATACTGACGCATCAAAAGTACAAAAAAAAAAATTTAATTAGAAGAAAAAGCATTATACAAGCCTTGAGGCTGACACATCAAATAAAATTCTAGCAAATGAGTTCGAAGTGTCCGTTCTAGAATTAGCACATTCTACAATGTTCAAGTTTTATAATAATTTTTCAAAATTCTCAGCATTCTTTTAAAACGACATTCATTCATTACGATGAATATTTTACGTCCCTTCATGGTTGTTATAAATGAAAAGTACTGTATTTTTTTTTTCTGTTTTGCTAAAAAAAGAAAAATGTTTTAACATAGTATAGATCTTGTTGTTGCTTTTTGTTAAGTGTTTTGTAAAATAAAAAACCGGTTTTTGAAATATATTCTGTAGTTGCCTTTACGTTTCAGAGATATGATATTAGAAAATATATTTCTTTACAAAAAATTAAAACAAGAAAAAATCTTTCTTAAAAAAATAATTTGTAATTTAAATAATTTGTTCCTTAGGGCCTAACCAAAATCAACGCGTAAGGTGTATAATTTCTAGCAGAGATGTTGAAATAAGTAGTTAGGTACAAGAATTTACATGTGAACAACCGAAATACTGGTACCTCGAGAATCGTCATAAGTTTGTTTAGCAATGCTTAGCATGGGGAGCCTTATCTAAGAATCATTATCAATGCTTAGCATGGGGTTTGCTTAGCATATGGAGCCTTCCCCATTCAAGGGCTATTAAGGGCTCACTATTAAAACCTTTTTTGTTTTTGAAACAGTAACTTATTCTCCAGTGTATGTTTTTCCAAAATTAAACGTTAACGTTGAAGCTCCAACATTATATTTCGTTATTGTTAACAGGTTTTCTTGAGTACTTTAGGATTATATTCTAAGTATTGATTTCACTATTATTCATAACTAGCAGATTTACCCGGCGTTGCCCGGAAGCTTGCAAATTGTAAAAAAGCAAGTTTCAGCCAATTTTTTGAAATACTTCTTTGCTTATAAATGAATCCACAAAAAATATTTGTGGAGTTCCGTTAACACATCGTTGCCCAACAGCTTTTTATAGGTTTTTTCGTTGCTTTGCTATATATTAGAACTGATTTAACCGATTAACTTCAAATTTTGTATATGTGTTCTTCTTTGAAAATGAAGTTCAATTTACTAACAGACTTGGAAGTTGTTAACCCGTGCCGACGATTGTTAAAAAAAAAATTTGTAAGTAAATTACGTCCAATTTTTGAAAGTAGGTACAACTTCTTTGAATTAGGGGAATACTTAAAAAAAAGGTTTGTCCAGTTCTTTTAATCGATTGCGAAACAAAAACTTTAAAAAACAGTTTGCAAAACAGTTTGAACGATTATCTCTAATTTTTCTATACATGGTGCTTCTTGACAATTTGGTGCTCCTTGAAGATATAGTTGAGGATGGTAGGTTTCCGGCGAATAATGTTAACTGAATTAAAATGACTATAGGTCAAAAGGGGATACTAAATTTGCCATTATGTCATTATACTATGTCAATATTAGTTTTCTTGAATTGCCAACGTTTAAATAAAATATAGTCTATGGTTTAGAAAAGGTTTAAAAATTTGCTTTTCAACTTATATTTTGTTTAGTACTCACCTGAAAGTTGTACTACGCTCTTCCTCGTTTTTTTATGATTTTATGAGAGAAATGTAGGCTTATTTTTTGGAAAACCTGTTTTAAAATTCTATGTATTTAAGCATTATATATAAGAAATTGAATTTTTTGATTTTTAGATTTCATTCGAAGAAAACTGCAATTTCACACTGAAATCTTTTTTTAAAAAACAACAACTGCAAAGTAGATAAAAAAAAAGACTTACGGAAAAATGTGGTAAAGGAAAATGTTATGTTATTTTATTTTAAAGATATTTTTATTCGGCTTCTTTATTTACTTCATTTTCATTATTATTCATATTATCCCATTTACCTAGCTAAATACTTAAAATTCGAGACTATTTCGAGAAGGTTAATTTGCGTCCATACCAAAAATTTAAAAATTTCATTGAATCTTTGTTCAAAATGCACAAAAAAGTCAAAACCAAATTAACCCTGTGGGTTTTAATTAAAATGCTGGTACAAAATTTTCAATAAAATTCTTTTAATCGTTTAAGCAAATAAAATTTATAGAAAACTTCATGGCGTCGTCGTGAAAAATGGATTAATCGAACTTAACTAAAACCTTTTGCAGCCTCTCTTTTAGACTGCAAAATCAACCTGTAAAATTGGACACAAATCGAAAACACAAAATTTTTTGAAAGTCCGCCAGGCCGAAATGGGTTAATTTATTCCAACCAAATTTATACAACTAATTCCGGTTGCTAAGAGGAACATTTGTACAAAATTTCAAGTCAATTGGTCAAACCGTTTTGACTCGACATCAAAAACATTGAAAAAGCTTCTTTGCGCCCTCGTGCCCAAACGGGATAACCGAACTCAACAAAAATTTGTGCCAGACTCTCTTTTCGACTGCAAAACTACCCGGTAAAATTGGACCCAAATCGGAAACACAAAATTTTTTGGAAGCCCGCCAGGCCGAAACGGGTTAATTTATTCGAACCAAATTTATACAGCTAATTCCGGTTGCTAAGACGAACATTTATGCAAAATTTCAAGTCAATCGGTCAAGCCGTTTTGACTCGACATCCAAAAAACAAAAAAGGCTTAAAACAGATCTGGAGCCGGAACCTGTTGACTTATGAAATTGTGACATAGCTTATGTCACCCCCTGGGGTCCCAGAATTATTCCTTTAAAATTTTGTGACAATCGGACCATTGGTTTTTACGTGAATCCTGGACAAACAAATAAACAAACAAACAAACAAATTTTCTTCTTTAAATATTAGATTAATAATAAATTGATAAAATAACTAATTCATAATTAATAATAAATTGATAAAATAACTAAATTATAATATTATCATTTATTATATACTTTTATGTGAACTTTCCTGTGTATATTTGTTTATTTTTCATTCTGTTAGTTAGTGATATATTTATATTAGAAATCTGACCATAAATTTTAAGAATTATATGGCTCAGTGGTTAGCGAAGTGGCTTAGGATGTAAATAGATCTGAGTTCGAATCTCCTTAAAATGTAAAATTTTTTTTTGTTTTTTTTTTTAAACTCAACAGAAATAATAAAAAAAATTACAAATAAAATTAATTTATTTGGATAGTTTCTTTAAAAATTTGTAACTTTAAAAACTAAAATACTTCACTTTGAATATAAAACCATAGACCAAATAATTATATAGACGATCAGTTTCTAATAAATAATTTTAAGGGTTTTTTAATTTAAAATTTACACAAGTAGGTACCTACTTAAATAAAAGAAAATTTTTAATTGAAATAAAAAAAAAATTTCACTACGAAGCGAATTTGAACCCACGACCTCAATGTTTTGTAAAATGCAAAACATACAAAAAGTTATATAGATAACTTACATATCTTCAAATTTTTAATATGCAACAACAAATTATATTAGTCATTTCTTTTTGTTTACTTTTTCTGTATGTGTTTATTAGAATCGAATCATAATCTGCGTAATACAAAATGTAACGTTTACGAAATGATTGATATGCAATATATGTATATGTATAAATTAATGTATAATGTGTCTAATTGTAAGTTTATTTGTATTTTGTACGTATTTTGTATTTTGCGTATTTTGTTTTTGGTGAATATGCAAATGTAAGCAAAAAATATTTAAGTGAATATTTTTCATTAATGACACTAATATTTCTAATTAGATTTTCAACCATGTCATTGTTATATTATTATGAGCATATGTATGTGGGAATGGTCACTAGAAGTGGCAAAACATATTGCATTACCTCGATCCACCACTATCCAATTCTAGTACAAAGTTGAAAGTATAATAATTGCTATAATTATTATACACCAATAACTATGATATCTTTAAGTTATTATAATATTACCATTAAGTAATAAGTAATTGTCAAATAAAGTGTACAAAATAAAAATGCACAACTGGGATACGGGATCAAAGTATCCAGCAACATTACTGGATTTATTCATCAAAATATCCAGTAATATCACAGTTATAAAAAAACAAGTAAAGCAACAGTCTGTCGGTGCAACCGACTTAGAAATACCCTACACCTATTTGGTTCAAATTTAAGGACATATCCATAAGTCATTTTAACACCATATGCTGTTATTAATTTGATCGTAAGACATAGCTAACCAAATTAACTTTATAATACTAAAAACATTTTCTAATTACACTATCTATTAAAAAATACTACAAATTCTTACTAATTTATCTATTTAAAAATATTAAAAAACAAACAAACTTGAAACAAATGAAAACATATTTATTCCAATTCAATTACAAAATCAAAAAATTCTAATTATTAAATTTTGTGATAAAAAGATAATCAAAGCATAATATATTTAATAATCCAAATTTTTAAAAATTGCAATTATTTTAAATGGTTAGTTTATATACCTAATAGAAAAGCTTATAAACGCAAAATATGCAATAAATGTATTTCTAAAATACAATTACAAATTTAGACCTTTTCATATAATTCATTTAAATATAAAAATACATTTTACATAAATGCAGCAAGTACCTTTGAACATAGCTGAACCACTACAATTAATTCTAGATTTCGGAGACACATAGGACATAGGCAATATATTTTTTGGCTTCGAAATTAAACTCGACCACAACCAATTCCCATGGTACTTTCATTACTAGTAACCTAGTGTTAAATTTCATCAAAATACCGGCATTATTTTTTGAGTTACGGTGTTTTTAACATATATGTTTGTTAGTCCTTGAACTTTTCAAGGGTTCCAGAACCCGAAATTATGGTACGATTTCGCCCATATACACAATTGGAACGTTCTATCTTAATTTTAAGTTACTAGTTTTATTAATTTCGATGATAAGTTTTTACACATTGGGGGGTCTAAGAGAGATTCTGAACCACCACTGCAATTGATCCCAAATTAGGGGGGCACGCAAGAAATAGTAAAGAACACCCTGGGCCAAATTTGAAGCTTCTACATTTGTTTCAAGTTACTATCTTTATTAATTTCGAAAATATGCTTTAAGGTCGTAAGAACTGAGTGCCTGGTCCCCGACCCACTACTCCAATGGGACCCAAATTTCAAGGAGACTAAGGAGATCGAAAGCGACACTCTGATACCAAATTTGTAGGTTCTATCATCATTGGTTACGGAATTATGCTAGTTTGGCCTAAATTCGATCAAAAAGTTCTAAGTTCCAAACCCATTGTCCAATCCTCACCGTACGTAATCACCGCCATAGTTTCATTACCAATAACCTACAGCACAAATTTCATGAAGATAGCCTCATTAGTTGTTGCGTTATCGTGATTTTTTATTTATGTTCGTTAGCGCTGACATCGATTAAAAGGTCCGGAATTCGAACCGTTGGGCTGATTTCGCCCTTATATAGTCCGCGCTGTTCTTATAGTACTAGTTAACCCTTGTACACAATTTGAACGGTCTATCCTAATTTTAAGTAATTATTTTTAACAATTTCGATTATAAGCCTTTAAAACTTGGGAGGTCTGAGAGGGGTACACAACCACCACTCCAATTGATCCCACATTAGGGGAACACACAAAAGATAGTAAAGAACACCCTTGTGGCAAATTGGAAGCTTCTACATTTTTTCAAGTTGTTATCTTTATTAATTTTAAAGATATGCTTTAAGGTCTTCGGAAATGGGTGGCTGTCCTAGTAACCTACAGTTAAAATTTCATCAAGATAGCTCCATTATTTTTTGAGTTACCGTGCCTACGGACGGGCGGACGGGCGGACGGACGGACGGACATGGCTATATCGACTCAGGCGGTCACGCTGATCACAAATATATATTCTTTTCCATATCTACCTCGCTTCCTTTAGGTGGTTACAAACACCATACCAAAGTTAATATACCCCTTTACCTATTCTATAGGTGTAGGGTATAAAAAATACTTATCAAGTATCCAGTGTCCAATCCAGGTTTCACTAATTCTGATTTTTAGCAAGACATTCAACAAAATATCCAGTAATATTAAGTCTATTATCATACTCATCAAGTGTCCAGATCAAATCAAGATTACACAAATTCGGATTGGCATCACAAATTACACCATTTTTTAGCAAATATTCAACAAATGTTCAACAATTATACTGGATTTATTCACTAATCTAAAATATAATTCATCAGCATTTCTCCTAAACTATTTTTCATTCAGAGATATCTACATTACCATTTAACTAAGTAGTATCACAATAATCACAAATAAGAAACAATATGAATTTGAAAATTAATATAAGTCTTAACAAAAAAAATAAAATCGAAGAACCAAGATAAGTTAAATTTTGTTTTATTTAACAACTTTGACCAGTTATATATGTAATTGAAAATAAATAAATAAAAATAAATATAAAACAAGTAAAGAAACAGTCAGTCGGTGCAACCGACTTAGAAATACCCTACACCTATTTGGTTCAAATTTAAGGACATATCCATAAGTCATTTTAACACCATAGAAGCTGTTATTAATTTGATCGTAAGACATAGTTAACCAAATTAACTGTATAATACTAAAAACATTTTCTAATTACCCTATCTATTAAAAAATACTATAAATTCTTACTAATTTATCTATTTAAAAATATTAAAAAACAAACAAACTTGAAATAAATGAAAATATAATTATTCCAATTCAATTACAAAATGAAAAAATTCTAATTATTAAATTTTGTGATAAAAAGATAATCAAAGCATAATATATTTAATAATCCAAATTTTTAAAAATTGCAATTATTTTA
Organism: Dolichopus griseipennis; assembly: GCA_963082915.1. NCBI lineage: Eukaryota > Metazoa > Arthropoda > Insecta > Diptera > Dolichopodidae > Dolichopus > Dolichopus griseipennis. The sequence continues at coordinate 88,051,723 of OY720441.1, read as the reverse complement.
AATGGTTAGTTTATATACCTAATAGAAAAACTTATAAACGCAAAATATGCAATAAATGTATTTCTAAAATACAATTAAAAATTTACACCTTTTCATATAATTCATTTAAATATAAAAATAAATTTTACATAAATGCAGCAAGTACCTTTGAACATAGCTGAACCACTACAATTAAGTCTAGATTTCGGAGACACATAGGACATAGGAAATATATTCTTTGGCTTCGAAATTAAACTCGACCACAACCAATTCCCATGGTACTTTCATTACTAGTAACCTACTGTTAAATTTCATCTAAATACTGGCATTATTTTTTGAGTTATGGTGTTTTTAAGATATATGTTTGTTAGTCCTTGAACTTTTCAAGGGTTCCAGGACCCGAAATTATGGTACGATTTCGCCCATATGCAGTCCCGTCATACTTTCAATACTAGTTAACCCTTGTACACAATTGGAACGCTATATCTTAATTTTAAGTTACTAGTTTTATTAATTTCGATGATAAGCTTTTACACATTGGGGGGTCTAAGAGAGGTTCTGAACCATCACTCCTATTGACCCCAAATTATGGGGGCACGCAAGAAATAGTAAAGAACACCCTTGTGGCAAATTGGAAGCTTCTACATTTGTTTCAAGTAACTATCTTTATTAATTTTGAAAATATGCTTTAAGGGCCTAAGAACTGAGTGGCTGGTCTTCGATCCACTACTCCAATGGGGCCCAAATTTCAAAGACATTTACGAAATAGGAAGGGACACCCTGATACCAAATTTGGAGGTTCTATCTTCATTGGTTTCGGAATTATGCTCGTTTGGCCTAAATTCGATCAAAAAGTTCTAAGTTCCGAACCCATTGTCCAATCCTCACCGTACGTAATCACCGCCGTAGTTTCGCTGCCAATAACCTACAGCACAAATTTCATGAAGATAGCCTCATTAGTTGTTGAGTTATCGTGATTTTTTATATATGTTAGTAGTATACATGTCACTTGGGCATGGGAAAATATTTATGCAAATGAGGTATTATCCCAAGTTCAATGACCTTAACCGGCATACCGGCATCGTGATACCGGCATAATTAATTTCCGGAAAACACTTTTGTAAATAATAGACAAGGTCAACTAGATAATGTACAACAAGTAAGTGCAATGATCTTGTTGTGATAGTATAGTAACATAGATTATTGTAAATAATAAAAGTTTTATTTAGTTTTCACGATGAACCAGTTATTGTAACAAATAAAATGCAGATATTTAACTTGTTATTTGTATTTTAGTTTAAAGTAATTTTAAATGAAAAATAATTGGAGGTGTGTTATTAGGTGTGTTATCTCTCTGCAAAAAATTAATAAATATTTTGTAAAAATAAAACAAATAAGTTAAGTTTCATATAATATCATTTTTATTATTTGGGAGGGAGGTACAATAGTAAGGAAAAAAAAGTGATTTATGTTTAACTGAAATATATTTTGAAAAATTTGTTCGTGTAAATTACTTTGTAGAATATGAGGTAGAAAATGAAAGTAGTTTAAAATAGACTTATTCTATTTAGGTGTAGCCAGTCACGAGTTTTATTTACTAGTATTAATATATGCGTTAGATGGAATTTCAAATAAACTTTTTTAAACAACTATGTCAATTAATATTCTTATGCTTTTTGTAAAATACTTTGTGTAATGCAAAAAAAATTAATAAAGACTTGTAAAAATACAACAACTAAATTAAGTTTCATATAATATCATTTTTATTTATCTAAGAATTGTGTTCTTTATCAAAACCTATAAACACTTAACTATAATGGAGATAACTTTGATTTAATTTAAATGAAAAGTAATTTGAGGGAGGTATAATCGTGAGAAAAAAGTTATATTTAGTTGATTTATTCTATTTTAGGTGCATTTCCAGACAGTCACCTTTTTTTTTAGTATAGATATATGCATTAGATGGAATTTCACACAACTCTTTTTTCAAGAAAGAGGTTTTAATTAAATTGTTAAATTTAATTCTGGATTATATTACTTTGTATAATGCAAATTAATAAAAAAATATTAAATAGACCTATTTCTAGAAAATTTATAGAGATGGAACAAATATTAATTTTGTATATAAAGTATGAGTATATTGTATTTTTTAACAAAGTAAATTTGTACATTTGTCTTATATTATCAAAATGAAAGATTGCTGTAGAATACAACATAACACAGAAATATGCTTGTCAGAGCATATTTTTGGGTTTATTAAAATGTTTTTGTGGGATATTCCCTTCTTAATCGCTGGTAAGTAAAAAAAAAAAAAGAAAAAAACCAAAATTTTCTTTTAGTTTTATTCGTGTAATTATATATACATTTTTTCTAGGTGGCTTTGCTGCATACGTTGCAGAGGCAACCACTGAATATTACGAAATCGATTTTTTTGTTGACGAACAAAATAATGATATCGTATTATTCAAAAAATTTATAGAGAGGCTAAAAAATTGTAACATCAATTTCCAAATGGCAATACCTATTTATTCAACGGAGGAGGCGACATATAGGATCGTATACGTGAGACAAGGACAACATAAATTTAAACTAAACTTCACGTTTGATCTTCCAAATCTTCTGCTGTCTTTCGAATTTGATATACTAAAATTTTTTATATATCCGTTAGGAAAATTAGAAGAAAATAAATATAGTATAGAGTATTGCGGAAATGGAAAGTTGTCAATAATGACAAGACACAGGTCAAATAGTCGTATCACCTGTGTGGAAAAGAGAAACCAAAAAATTGATTATAGAGTTTTTCGTCAAAATTATAGAAATGTTCCAGAGACAATAAAAAACAAAAAAATTTGTAAAATTTTAGAAAAAATAAAATATAATAATAAAAATTAACCATAATTTTTTTATTTTATAATTTAAAAGGTTTTTACAGGGGATTTTTGTTTACTTTACAGATTTTTTTTTTAAATTTACAGGGTTTTAAATTTACAGTTTCAAAAATAATAACAAAAAGTTTTACAGATTTTTTAAATCTTTTTTCTCTTTTATAAAACCGAAAGGTACAGAAGAATAATTTTCATTAAATTTTCTTTTTTCAGCTTTTATTTTGTATGTTTTTATTTCAGGTACAGTGATAACTTGGTGTTCTGCTGTTCTTCTAAAATTTTTTGATAAAATGCATACACCATCTTTGTCATTAGTTAAAATCATTTCCTTAATTCTTTCAAAATTTATTATTTTTGAAGAATCGTAATTTAGTCTTATTCCTTTTACTTTACAAACAGCCGATTCAGTTTGAGTTTTGGTAGAAAATATCTTATAGCTATAATTTTTAGGTCCTCCACTTACAAATTCTGTAATGTAGCTTCCAACTCCAAAAGACTCAAGCTCATCTGTCATATCTCCAATAAAGTTTCCCGTAGGAGGTTCATACTCGCCATCTTTTGAAATATATATTACCGAGTCTGTATCGTAATATAAAACACGTTCTTCTAATTTTTCAAGAAAACTATATAATTTTAGTCGAGCTTGTGCTGTTGTATAACAAGCTATACATACGTTAACAGTAGAAAGCGAATCTACATCCTCATTTTTGTATTTCCAATTTACCAAAAGTGTTTCTGTGTTAATAATCATTACATGTACAACATCTTTACTAGGATCTGTTATCAAATTATAAAATTCGGAGGGATTTCTAACTATTAGTGTTTGTGTTTGATTTTCTTTCTGGCCAAATTTTCCCCAAAATGAATTTAATATAATTTTTGCAAACTGTCGTAAACCTGAGTTTTTACAGATTTTTTCTGCATTTAGTTGAATATTTTCTTGTTCAAAAAACTCTTTTATGTATTTTTGTTTTGAATGTTGGCAATCGCAGTCTTTAGGCCAACCTGAAGCTTCTTGTTTTATTTTTAGAAATTTATCCATCATTTCAGTAAATAATCCTGTTTTGTTTAAATTTTTATCATATTGCTGTACCTTATAACTCCAGATTTCATGTATTCGAATTATTTTATAACCTTTCTCGATAGCTTTCATTACTTCATCTATAACCCAGGTTCCTGTGAGTGTTTTTTGTTCTTCAGAATGCGTACAATCATCTTGATTGCTTTCTGAACTACAGGTTAAACAAAGTGTGAACATTAATTTATTATTTTGTTTTACGGGAAGAACTGGATGAAACAAATCATATGGTGGAAGAATGTCACACTTAATTAATCCTTCGATTTTTTTCAAATCAAGTTCGGAGCATTTTTCGTGTCCAACAAAAACTTCTGGATGTCCTATTGGGAATTTACCATATTTGCACACAAAGGGATATAACGAGCAAATATCAATATATTTTATTTTTTCTCCTTCTTTAGCTTTATAGTGTAAAACTGTATTTCCTGTTCGTCCTCCATAAAATGCATCCCTAGGATTTAAAGGAATATTCTTTAAAAGTGGATGACTTAATAAATATGACATATCTTCTTTTTCATTTATTTGTTGCCGAAAATCACATTCCCACATTTCAATTACCTCATATCCAGATGATTTTAGTCGCTCTGATTTTGCTACAGTAGATTCAAATCTAGCATCCATTGTATCAAATTCAGTTTTACTTATCGGCTCGTTACGCCTATAACGAAAACATTTTGGGTGACCATGATAGTAGCATCCATGAAATTCAAAAATTTGTTTTGTTTCCAAACACAACCCATCTACTTTTAATCCATTTACAATTGCTTCTCGTTGTTTACCAGCGTGACGAATATTGATGCATCTCTGATCTTCTTCCCAAATTAACCATTGAAGAGCTATTTTTGATTGTATATCTGTAAGTCTATAGCCATTTTTTGGTATTAAGCCAATTATCTCTGGTTTTAAAAAATTTCTACGGAAAACTAAATTGCATGCTGATGCTATAGTTACGCCTTCGATAAAAGGACACACATTGCTTTCTTCTAACATAAGATTCCTAAACTTTATACAAGCTTCCGCTAAAATATATACATCATTTTTACAGTAATCTTCCAGCTCGGTTTGCATATTAAATTCAGTATGTTCATTTTCTTCATACCAAGCGATAAATTCTCTACGATCATTTTCTGTCATTGTTTCGATACCATAATAGTGTTTTAATGGCAATGGTCCAATGTAATTAGCATTTTCTCTAGTATTGAATAAATGTGGAAAATGACCTTTTTTTATATTAACAGATAATTCAAAAGCTTTCGGAAGTTTAGCCAGTGCCATTGGCAAATAATTTAACGAATCTAAAAACTTTATGTTATTTATTTCCATTTGAATAATTTTTGTTCCTCTCATGATTAATTTGGGTTGTAAATTACTTTTAATCAATAGTTCATTTAAAATGAATTGATGATCAAAACTTTGTCCATTATGAGCCAAAACCGTAACTTTCTTAAAGTTTTTTGCTAATCCAAAAATATAATCAACAAAACCTGAAATTACATTTGTTTTTAAAACTTTTGTCCTATAACCACATTTTAAGCAAAAATACAACTTAGATTCATTTATGCAACGATTGCATCTTGTAGAGAGAACACACAGATTTGGTTCGTGTAATTTAACATCTTGTTTTTGCTTTTGGTATATTGTTGTTTCTTGCATTGTTTCTAAATCATAAAATATAAAAAGAAAATCGTCGAGAACTGGTTTTCTTGTATCAATACTAATGTAACAATAATGATTTCTTTCTACAAATTTTTTACACTGTTTGCAAAACACAGTATAACATTTGTGTAAGCCACGCTTAACTGAATATAATTTGAAGCATTTTAGACATTTATGAACTTCTGAGCATATATTTTTAGAATGTTTTCTAAAGCAGTTTTCTCCTCTGAAAGATCGTTTACATGTAATACACGAAATATTTGTAGGTATTATATCACATGCGGGAGATTGCTGGCAATAAATACAACTACCACCACATTTATGATAGTTTTTATTGCTGTATCCCACATTGCATTTTTCACAATAATAAGTTATACAAAAAACTGATGTAAGCGAGGTAATTAGGTTGTAATGGTTATCGTGATAATAGAGATTAATTCTCTTTCCACCGTTTCTTCCCTCAAATATAATATTTTTCTTGTCGCCATAACTGTAGACTACAATGTTGTACTCATCTCCGAAATGATTCTGTATTTTTTGTAATTCTGGAATTCCCGCGCTACTTGTTCTATCTCCTTGTGTTTTCTGCACTAGCTCGTATGCTAAATTCGTTTGCAATTTGTTAATGTCTTGTCTTATTTTTTTATAATTGACGTCTTTGTCGACGAAAGCTTTTCCAACTACTATTGCACGATACAGACAAAGATTGTCTTTATTTTTAATACTCACAACTCCTGTTCGTTTCATGCACTCTTCTTTGAATGTAAAATAGTTTTTCTTTCGACCATTTCCTGTGGGTACATTCACTATGGTAGTAGTAAGTTCAAATGAATCAGTGTCCAATCCCTCAGAATTACTCTGAAAAATTTTATAAATTAACTCCCATATATCTTCAACCTTGAGGGTGCTTGCTGGTTTGTAGCTCATCCAACCCGGTGTTCGTTCTTGAAAATTATTCCCAAAAAATGTTATTCCAACAAGGTCGGTTGGATTAACGTTCTCAAGCGAGTATTCTACAATTTCGTTTATTGCATCTTTAAACCACGAAAGCATATCTTCGTTGCTTGGAGTCGATTTAATTTTAAAAGTTATTTTACGCGATAATATTTTAAAGCGATGAGCATACTGGTTTCTTTCATTTACTATTTCGAATTTTGGCTCTTCATCAATAAATTTTTTTAAAAAAATCTTTTTGGCCATTCTAACTTAACAATTTAAAATTACTTTATTCTTTGAACAAAGCCGTAAGGGTTACTCCATATTTATAGTGCAAAAAAAAAAAAAAAAAAAAAAATAAACATTTATTTTCAATCGGGTCAATTTTTTAAAAAACAATTTAATTTTTTTATTATAAAAGAATTCTTTACATTTTTTTTTATAAAAAATTAAAATTAATAATTTATTCACACATTAAGGTGCAGCAAATATTAATTAAATATCAAAAACCTTGTGTCATATAAAAACAAAAGAAACTATTTGTCAATTCTTGTCTTAGTAATTTGTTTAAATGTTGATTGCAATAATGTGTTAATTAAATAGACAAAGAATTATATATTAACTATTTGAGGCTGTTGATTAATGTGTTTAAATTGTATTTTATATTACATTCTAATAAGAATTATTTTTGTGTTAAAGTTTCCAGAGAGTGTTTCATAAACTATTTTTTTTTTTTATAGTCACGATTATTTTAATTTTTTTTTTTTTTTTTTTTAGTCAAGAAAGATTATTTTAATCATAATGTTTTACTAGAAAATATCTTATTAGATTATTGAAAACACTATAATGTAATATCGTTATAATTACAAATAAATCTGATTGGATTAAAAGAATTTAATTTTAAAGTTTTAGAAGAATTTAATTTTTGGGGTAGGGTAACCGAAACCTATGTCTTAATATTTTACAAAAGTATATAAACTCATGACAATTAACTTACTTTAATCAGTTTAGTACACTGAACAAACACTAAAAACAAAAAACGTCCAATTAAAAAAAAAATAAAAAAAATGGTAAGATTATGTTATTTATTTATTCTTAAATTATTTCTAATATTTTTTTTTTAATCTATATTAATTCAGGCAACTTTTATTAAAAGTATAATAAACATAGCAAAAGGTGAAAATGAACATGAAGAATACCTGAACATCGATACACTGGAAAAGGATAAATTATATAATGTCATCTGTTGGAAGTTTTTGGATACAAAAAGAGGTGACAGAGTACTTCTATGCCAGTTGCGAGATCCAATTAATAAGAAAAAATTTACAATTTTTATGCCAGAACGCTTCTCAAAGAAGGTGACTATTGAATCAGAGCTAGAAGAATTAAATATGACTCGATTCAATTTCAAATTTTTGGGGCGTAACAAGGAAAGAATGAATATGGCTCTGATTGAGCTGATTCCAATATAAATGTAATCTGATATAAAAATTTTTAAAATAAAAAGAAAAATAAAATTATATAACATTAATTTTGTGTTTTTTTATTTAACAATTAAAACAAACAAAAAACTTTTTAGGTTTTTATTCTTCTTTAGGCATTTTTTCGTAACAATGTAGGTCCAAAGATTTTTTAATACTTTGCCATGTTTCATAGCAATGTAGGTCTATTGTTGAACGTTTTTTTACAGGTTGCTGGTTCTGCTGACATGGAAGTTTGTCCAGGTCTATCGTCTCATAAAGTGTAAAATCACCTATCAAATGAAAGACATCACATCTGTCGATTTCAAATTCAAAAGGCTCTGAAACAGTGAAGTATTTTTCCTCCATAATATATTATTGTTATATTGGTATTTAATCTTGAATATTTTTGAAAAACTTAAAAATTTTGAATTTAAAAACTAACTTTTATACTCTAACAAAAATGTTTTGTTTTTTTTCCACCTATACACAAAATTTTATATGAATAATATGTTTAAATCACTATAATATAGAGGCGGCGGGGTTAATAATTTAGAACTCCAGAAAAGAAAACTTGGAATTTTTTTTTAATGGTGTAATTTAAGGTAGTTGATTTTAGTGGTTCGGATTTTCCCGGGCGACGGCCGCCCCTTGTACGTGCGCACGGCCGCCCTTTGTACGTGCGGACGGCCGCCCCTTGTACGTGCGCGCGGCCGCCCTTTGTACGTGCGCCCTAGCGCCCGCGCGGCCCTGCTGGAACTCAAAAAGCCAAAAATCCGAAAATTTCTCCCCGTTTTGTATAATGTGCTGGTAGCCTACCTTGAGTGGGGGGAAACAGGTATAAATAAAAGGCCTTTGGCTTATTTTATTATAGTAAAAATGATAATGAGCGGTAGGAAGGCAGTAGTTGATCTACAATTTGTTGTCGGAAATAATAAACAATATTTCTTGAAAGAATTATCTTTGATTGCTGAGGGGTCACTGATACCGATGCTGTTTATGTTTAAAGCACCTTATTCATCCGAGGAGTTAAATAGTGATGCTAAAAAGCAAAATGAATTCAATAAACAACAAATAAATGGTGTTAATTGGGATGATGGATTTATAGAATATTTAAAAATTAAAAATATCTTAAAGGAATATTTAACATTTGATATTGTTTACGTGAAGGGGTACAAGAAAAAGGAATTTTTAGATAAATTTGTTTCGTGTTCAGTACAAGTTATCAATTTAGATAATGACATTCCATCTCTTCAGAAGCTAAAGAATTTCACAACCATATGCCCTCATCATCACATTACGGAAAATTTACAAAGATGTGCTGTAAAAAATTGTATGAACTTATATATGTATTTAATAAAAGAAAATAATTGGTTTTAAAAAATGTTTGTTTTATTTATTATTGACCAAGATATTTTTTCTGACAAAAACATAGGTATTTCATAAAATAGTCTGGAATAGTTGCATTGAGCTATATGTAAATTCATAGGAATGTAGAAATCTTCTTGCTCCAATCTTAATTTGTTCTTTTCAATACACCTTTCAATATATTTGAATACATATTCTCGAACATTCAAATCAGCTCCATTGTTATATGACATTACTGCTTGTATAAAATCTAACATAAGACAAAAGCGGGTGTATTCATCTATATTCAATGTAAGTTTTTTAATATGTCCACAAAGATTGAATTTTAGCGGAAATCCTTTTGAATTTAATTTTGTTTTGGCTGTTTTTTTTAAATCATGATAAAATTCATACCACTCCAAATAATTCATTTCGCAGATAACTTTGTGATGTCTTTGGAAAATTATTGTTGCAGTAAAATTTTCAATATTAAATCCAATTTGTATTTTTATTGTTTGTTTTTTATCCAAAAAATAAATATAGCTTAATAAAAGATTCGGCTGCTGCTGCTGCTGCTGCGCTGGTTGATCATTTTCCGATGTTTTTTCAAATACTTCTGAAATTTGTTGTTTGCTCCATTTTGTCTTTTGTATTTTTTTAAAGTGGCCAATTCTATTTCAGAGTTTGGTATTTATAGTTTTTCTCCCATATTTTATTTTTTAAAAATTTTTCGAAACATTCTTTCTATTTTTCTGTCATTTTGGAGTGGGGATGATCTGTTGAATAAATTAAGAAAAAATTTCATGCTTTTACAGGAACTTCGCATCCATAGATATACACAAGAATACTGCCCGCAAACAGACGATAGATTACTTTGTAAGCGTTTATTGTTGAAAACAAAGCATTTAGATTGATTTTGTAGAAATTTTATGATCTCAATGTGAAAAGGCGGATTTCCAAATGAATCAAAATATTCTGCACACCCTTGAACTGGAACAAATATTGCTAACCAATGTGTTCCACTTTCGTTAGAAGTATCAGTATTTACCACCAAAATACTAGGTTTTGAAATTTGTTTTGGCAATTGATCAAGAGCATAAACACCTTTAAATATTTTACGTGTCACATTATTACTTTTCAGTACCTTCGAAATCTGAAGTGTGTTCATTATCTTGTAAACGAGAAATATCTACTAGACGAGTATTTCCTTTTATATATGTTTTCAAAAATTCTGCTTTAAGTTTTCCATTTGTTAGGATTATATCGAATTTTTCAAGCAAGTTTATTAAGTTATTGGTTGTTTTTTCGTTATCGATATGCCCAAAAGAGTAATTTTCGATATCTGTTCTTTTTAAATCTCTGACAGGAAACTTATACTTTAATTCTTTTACAATCGTTTTACATTTTTCATTTATTCCGGCCACAGCAAGGTTTTTTACAAATATTGTATTGGTGTCGTCCGTACAGAACGACAAGTCTACTAAAACACAAGTCATTGTATAATGATGAGAAACGAAATACTAATCATTCTTTTATATGTTTAAGTAAACATTACGATTTCTGTCAATTTCTATACTGGCATCAAATTCTGCAAATACAATGCATGTTAAAGTTGAGGTTAACGGAGAACTCAGCCTTGCTTCAATTTTTACTGTTCCTTGATTTAAAAGGTTTTGACAAGAATCTGTTGTTGATCCATCTGCAGATAAATCAAAAGCTAGTATTGTGCAGCCTTTTGTAAACATTTCTTTTGTAATCTGATGTCCTCTATCAGAGTGATGTATACCAGTTCCACTGAATAATGTTAAGTATGCTCGTGAATTATAAAAGTTATTGGTTGAAAAGTTTGTTTCTATAGGAGAATTAGGTACAGGCATTCCATTTACATATAGTTGAAACTGTGAAAGATTTTGATGTTCGAAAAAGTATGGATTTTTTGATCTTTTCCCATTAAAGTTTTCATTGTTTACCATACAAAATACAAGAGCCCTTGGAATTTGTCCTATAAAGACATTATCCAATGATATATTTGAAGTATTAGATGGAATTGTAAATGTTTTAATTTCGTTTCTTTTGTAGTGATATTTTGCGTTTGCTTTTTCTAATACGGTATTGTGTGCTAACAATATGTTAGGATTTATAGTAACATGCTTCATGTATAAAGTAGCTTCATGAATCTTTAAATAGCTTTCGTCTGAATCATTGAAAAATATAAAAAAATCTTGTTTTTCTAATGTCAGAGCAATTCTCATGTCAACGTTATTTAAAAGTAGTGTTGGAGTATTGAAGAAATCTACATGTAATTTTCCCATCAATTCCACCACTGCAGAATTATTATATAATTTCTGTCTTGCTTTAGAGCCACCATTGTCAAAAGTATTAATGTTAGGTTTATCTAATTCCCAACCAGATGCTTCTAAATGTGTTTGACTTGAATCACTGCCATAATTTAGTAAAGTTGTCAGGTATGCCTTGTAATGATATAATGAGTCGGAAGGTGTAATGTTTTTTCCATTTAATGTCACATTACACTGTTTGATCATGGAGTGTAATAAATTATTTATAACACTTGGTTGTGGAGCTGGTTTAGCATCATTTCCGATTCCTGTTTTATCATTTGCACTCCAAGATGATCCATCTTTTTTTAATATTTGAACTTTAAATTTTATATAGGTGCTGGATAAATCTCTATAAGTATCTCCGTTTCCAAGTGAAACAAATTCAATGGTTGATGGTGATGCTTCTAATGAGGCTAAAGGGCTGTATGCTACCTCCTCTGAACGTAAAATGCTTGTTTGCACTGGTAAAGAAGCAAAAATATCTAATTCAGATTTCATACATTCCATTTTTTAGTTGAAAATATCAGATTTCTTGGTTTGCTTTTTGCGTCGTTTCAACTTTGAATGCTGTTTTTTAGAAATTGATCTTCTTTTTATAGATTTCCGTCTTCCACCATACATTGAATGTAGTTGATTAACCATTGATTTTCGTAAATTTTTAATACCACTTTTGCCTTGATCAATTACGGTTTCTTTAATATGGGCACCTGATGCTATGTCACCAAGAATATTTTTACTTGTGTTTACAGCTTCTTTTTTAAAAAGATCCCAGCCAGTTGAAAGAACTGGTTTCAAATAACGAAATAAACTTCCAAATATGTTACCGAAACCACGGCCACGCTGTATATTTGGATAAAACTGTAATAAAGGTCCAATATCATTAATTCCTCCTCCTACTTGAGAGGAATAATATCTCACGTAAGCTCGTTCCATGTTTGATAGAATCTTATTTGAGTAGTAGTATTTATATTGTTTGGCAATCAATGCTTTTTAAAGTGTAAGACAATTTTTGTTGGATAGTAACTTGAAACAAAATTTATTGCATCACCGTATTGGTTACAGATTTTAATTGCAATAGTTTCAAAAATATTTTTCTCTATAGGTATGTAATGAATATTTTGAAATTCAATATTTATAGATGTTCTACAATTTTCTATGTTGATAGCTCTCAATGCCCGTACTTTGTTACTTCCAAAAATAGATGATTGAACTATATCTGAATAAATCATAACCACTCCATTTAATTCGTCTTTGTTATTAGCAATAGCTAATTTAAATAGTTCAGGTAATTTTGTTTTGAAACTTTTTAAACCTTTTTTCTGTTGAAATAATTCTTTTAACAATGTTTTTATATTATAACTGTGATTAACTTTTATAAAGAAGCTGTCTTCATCAAAAGTCTGTGATATTCGAATTAAACCTTTTTTGTTTTGATCTGCTGCTTTTTGAAAAGTTACATCATCGTAATTTTTTGTATTAGAGATATATGCCAAAATTTCATTAAAAAATTCTTTGAAAACTTGGTGTCGAGTAAATCCCGGATTTGGAGTTATATTTTTAATAAGTGTTGGTAAAAAATTAAACTTCCAATCATCCAAATGTAATTCCGAATCGTCATATGAATAATATGTGTAACCTATAGATTTGGTTACTTTGATTTTTTCAAGAGGTTTTTCAATGTTTGTTACATAAACGTTATACTCCCCAATATTAATAAGAGCACAATTCTCTTTGTTAAATGTTTCCGTTTGTAGGAAATCGTTCAGATAAATTTCTGAAAGACCAACTTTCCAATTTCCATTTCTTAAATCAAAGTGATTAGGTAGTTTATTTTCGAATGAAGCTAAAGTATTTTCAGGAAACAGTTTTAAATTATCATTGCTAAACAATGTTATATAGAATTCATCTGGACTATCCATCTTTGTTAACTTCTTCTAAAAACACAAAATGTCACACTATTTATATGTTTTCCATGCTGGAACAGACAAAGTTCTTTTCGGTGTTCTATGCAGTGATTCATTTTGTTTTCGTTTCTTTGAATCAGGAAAACGTGATAGTATACCAGGGGAAATTTTAGCACCAGCTGATCTTAAATTTGCTTTTTTAGGAGATGGTGATGGAGCTGCTACTGTTATTACATCACCTCCTGGTGTTTCGAATATACGAAAGTCAGAACTTACGGAAGGTCTTTCAATTAATTTTACACCTTTGTTTATCTCATCTTGAGCTAACTTTTTATCAATATCTTCATCATCATCGTCATAATCATCAATATCATCCAAATTAAAACTTTTATCTGATTGTTCTTTTTTAGGATCGTATTCAAAGACATCATCTTCAACAAAAGGAATAAAATTTGTTTGTGTATTTGCTGTTTGATATTTAGGTGATATGGTTTCTGTATGTGCATTCCGTTTTGAAACGAATTTAGTTTGAGTTGCTGCATCAAATGATTTACCAAATGATGATTTTTCTGGTAATTTTTTTGCGAATCGTCTGTTGATTCCATATTTCATTAAATTTTGTCTATATAAATGCCATTTTTGAAGTGGTTTTAGTTTTTTATCATACAAAACCTTTTTCATTTTTTGATCTAGTATGTTTAGATTTTTATCATTTTCAATTAAACTTTTAAATTTGTTAAATATTTCAGGTGGCATAACAATCATTCGCTGCATTATGTCTTACTGAGAAGTTTTCCTATTACACCAGATAATATAGTTCCGATTAGAGTTGGTAAAAACCCACCATGTTGAACTAATATTTTTCTTTTGGCTTTTATACCTTTTTGTGGACACGCTAAGAGTCTCAATTGTTTTTTATGTTTTTTTAGTTTTGCTTTTTGTGATGGTGATATTTTGTTGTTTCCATTTAACACATTAATTGCAATTTCAGCAATAGTTTTTATTATATCATCGTCGCAATATTTTAGAATATTTTTGCGAAAATTCTTATTGTTGCATTTTTCTAGAACATGTAACATATGTCGGTTTTTCTTCAATCGTTTCATATTTTAAGCAATTGTTTAAATCTTTTGTAGCACAATAACAAACGCAATATCCCTCTGAGAATATATTGGTTCTAATTCGAAACAAATCGTTAACGTCTTGTGTTAAATCTAATACAATATAACCATGTGGGCTTGATGTTGATTCATTATATACCCCCAGGAAGCCTTTTATATTTTCCGGATATAGTTGTCTAGCTAGAGGAAAAATCTGCGATTTATCTCGAGGGTTCTTAAAAAGTACCAAATATTTACAATTTAATGAAATATCTCGTGAGAATTTCCCCTGGTGGAAGACGTTTTGTGTTAATAATATAATAGACAAATTGCGGTGGTGCGAACCTTTAGTAAAAAGTTCACATACTTGTTTGTTTGCTGAATCTAACATTAAATCATCTAAAATAACTAAAGTAGGTTTATTTTCATGCTCACTTAGCTCTTCCGGAATGTTGGTATAAAAATCTATATCAGGGAAACCTATATTTCTTGGAACAGCAGAAATTTCTGGGTTACACCATTTTATTTTTTCAATTTTTGGATATATCAATCTAGTAATATTTTTAATTAAGTTGCATACAAATGTTGTTTTTCCACATCCAGTTGGCCCCGCTACCATCATTGTAAACGGATGATTAAAATATATCATTATCGGCTCGTGTTTTAAAAGTGATTAAGAGGTAAAATAGTTTCGTTCTTGAAATATATATAAGCAGCGAAACTGTATTATAGCTTATTCTCAGTTTAAAAGATGGAAGTGGAGGAAGTGAAAGAGTTCTTAAAATCTTATTCCTCTGTGTTATTGAATGAACACAAGCAGCGTATTTATTATATTTATAAATACATTAAAAAATATTCAGCGACAGAAAAATTTACTTCAATATACGGAACTCATTTTAGTCTTTGTCCTTGGGCTTACGATAACTCAACATCTGGGCCGGATACATGTATCTGTTCTTTTATAGAAAATTATAAAATTGAGTTGAAAAATCTTATTAATTGGTACAAGCATAATGTCAAGGGAACAAATTGTATCTGAAATACATAGAGGCGCCAGACGAAACTTTCGCCGAAGAAAATTCATTCAGAAAGGTTTAAATGATACATGGCAAATCGACTTAGTAGAAATGATTCCATATGCAAAGTTTAACAACGGAAATAAATATTTATTGACTGTAATAGACACCTTTTCGAAATATGCTTATGCTGAGCCAATTAAAAATAAAAATGCTAATAATGTTTTACTTGGTATGAAAAATGTTTTTAAACGTGCTGGAACACTTCCAAAAAATATTCAATCCGATCAAGGGAAAGAGTTTTTTAATAAGGAATTTAGAAAACTTATGGAAAGAAAAAAAATTAATCATTATCATACATATTCTGAAATGAAAGCATCCATAGTAGAACGTTTTAACCGTACTTTAAAAAATTCAATGTGGAGGCAGTTCAGTTTTCAGGGTAATTATAAATGGATATCTATTTTATCCTCGCTTATTGAGAAATACAACTCAACATATCACCGTACAATTAAACTTCAACCAAAAAAAGTTACAAAAGCAAACGAGAAATATATACTGAAAAACATTTACATGCAACCGAAGTTTTATCAGAAGGCAAAATATGAAGTTGGAGATTATGTACGCATAAGTAAATATAAGGGAACCTTTGCAAAAGGTTATCAACCAAACTGGTCAACAGAAATATTTACAATTAAAGAAGTAAAACGTACAGACCCAATTACTTACAATTTATTTGATTATACAAAAACTCCGATTTCAGGTTCTTTTTATGAGCCTGAACTTACTCGAGTCAAAAATCCTGACACTTTTCTTGTTGAAAAAATATTGAAAAGAAAAGGAAATCAGGTTTTTGTTAAGTGGTTAGGTTTTGATACAGATCACAATTCTTGGATAAATAAAAATGATATTATATGAAACTTAATTTATTTGTTTTTTATTTTTACAAGTCTTTATTAATTTTTTTGCATCATACAAAGTAATTTACAACAAGCATAAAAATTTTAATTTACATAGTTGTTTAAAAAAGTTTGTTTGAAATTCCATCTAACGCATATATTAATACTAAAAAATAAAACTCGTGACTGGCTACACCTAAATAGAATAAGTCTATTTTAAACTACTTTCATTTTCTACCTCATATTCTACAAAGTAATTTACACGAACAAATTTTTTCAAAATATATTTCAGTTAAACATAAATCACTTTTTTTCCTTACTATTGTACCTCCCTCCCAAATAATAAAAATGATATTATATGAAACTTAACTTATTTGTTTTATTTTTACAAAATATTTATTAATTTTTTGCAGAGTATAACACACCTAATAACACACCTCCAATTATTTTTCATTTAAAATTACTTTAAACTAAAATACAAATAACAAGTTAAATATCTGCATTTTATTTGTTACAATAACTGGTTGATCGTGAAAACTAAATAAAACTTTTATTATTTACAATATATGTTACTATACTATCACAACAAGATCATTGCACTTACTTGTTGTACATTTTCTAGTTGACCTTGTCTATTATTTACAAAAGTGTTTTCCGGAAATTAATTATGCCGGTATCACGATGCCGGTATGCCGGTTAAGGTCATTGAACTTGGGATAATACCTCATTTGCATAAATATTTTCCCATGCCCAAGTGACATGTATACTACTTATGTTCCTTAGCCCTGACATCGATTAAAAGGTCCGGAATCCGAACCGTTGGGCTGATTTCGCCCTTATATAGTCCGCGCTGTACTTTTAGTACTACTTAACCCTTGTACATAATTTGAACGGTCTATCCTAATTTTAAGTAACTATTTTTAGTAATTTCGATTATAAGCCTTTAAAACTTGGGAGGTCTGAGAGGGGTACAGAACCACCACTGCAATTGATCCCAAATTAGGGGAACACGCAAGAGATAGTAAAGAACACCCTTGTGGCAAATTGGAAGCTTCTACATTTTTTCAAGTTGTTATCTTTATTAATTTTAAAGATATGCTTTAAGGTCTTCGGAAATGTGTGGCTGGTCCCCGACCCACTACTCCAATGGGACCCAAATTCGCAAGACACTTAGGAAATAGGAAGGGACACCCTGATACTAAATTTGGAGGTTCTATCTTCATTGGTTTCGGAATTATGCTCGTTTGGCCTAAATTCAATCAAAAAGTTCTAGGTTCCGAACCCATGGTCCATTCCCGACCTTACGCAATTCCCGAAGTATTTTCATTACTAGTAACCTACAGCACAAATTTGATGAAGATAGCGTCATTATTTTTTGAGTTATCGTGCCTACGGACGGACGGACGGACGGACGGACGGGCATGGCTATATCGACTAAGGCGGTCACGCTGATCACAAATATATATACTTTTCCATATCTAGCTCGCTTCCTTTAGGTGGTTACAAACACCATACCAAAGTTAATATACCCCTTTACCTATTCTATAGGTGTAGGGTATAAAAAGTGTCAAAAAAAAAAAAAATAAAAAGTATTACAATAAATTTGAGAAACTGCACATAAATACAACCATATAAAATTAAAAGATAATAATGAATAAATATGTAGACAAGAGAATCATAATTAAAAAAAAGGGAAAAAATTATGAACATTATTACTTATTAATACCAAAAATACACGAGAAATTTGTATTTAGATAACAAGGTAAAATAAAAATAAAGCCTCTAAACAATAAAAAATATTAGAAAGGAACACCCAAATTTCTTGGTTGATTAATAAAAATCTAATTTCGTGTTATAAATTTTAAGTAAACTAATTGGTCATAGATAAGGCAAATAAATAATTGTGATTCAGTTAAGTTCATTTCAAGCAAAATTTAATATTAAGAATACATAATAAATTATTGAATAATATAGAGTGGAGGAAAATTCAGTTAAGTTATAAATAAAAAATGAGAAGTTATAAATAATGTATAAAATATAAAAATTAATTATAAGAAATTATAAAGAATATATTGTAAAATGTGAAAATCGAAAGTGTCATACATTACCGATTCGAGTTTTTTAGCTTTTCATTTAATTGTATTGCTTTGTAAAAAGTTTAAATATACATTTAGATTAAATAATACTACCTATACCAAACAATATTGTACAAGAAAATGGAATTATCCTACAAGAACGGGAAATGCCATTTTCTCTAAATTAAATCGAATTTCAATTTTTCTTTTAATTTTACATTTTCTTAATTTTAAACTCACTTGAACCCAAGTGCTTTATTTCATAATCGACCGTTGTTTTCATTGAACAAATAAATATTTTTTTAAATAACTAATTAGCTGATCAAACATTTTTTTTTGTTAAAACTTTTAAAATTAAATTAATTTAAATTTATTGAGAAATTATCAAAAAACGCTGATAATGTAAAATCAGCGTTTTTCTTTTCTTTTTATAACACACTTAAAATGTGAAATGTAAAATGTTACGTAAAATCTAAATTTTATTACGTAACTAAAATTTTATACTAAGTTAAGCAAATTAGTTTAAGAAAATTTTCAGTTCTTTTTCTGATAACAAATAATAAAGTACTTTTTTTGAAAATTAAAGATTTTTGTTTTATTAATAATATTTTTCCGAACAAAAAGTTTGAAAAACATTAATGGCGCAGTCGGTAGGATCCCAAAAATTAATATAACGGATCAAGTGATAAAAAATTTTTTAGTAAAGAAAATAAAGAATTTAATAATAAAAGAAAACTCTTAAAAAAACAAGTATAAAGGAAAAAAAACTCAAAACACAAATAAAAGTTTTAAATTTAAAACCTTTTGTATAATACAGTTTAAAATTATTTCCATAAATTTATTAATAAGATTACTAAAATTAATTATCGTAAATATAAAAACAAAATTCCAAACTTATAACAATTACAACAAATAAAACAATCTAATATCTAAATAAATAAAATAGTTCAAATCAAAAACACAAAAAAAAAAAAAAAAAAAAAAAAAACATTGTTTCACCTATTTAAAAACAAAAAAGGAAAAACAAATAAATAAATCTCCTACTAATAATACTTATAATAATATACCATTACACTGGTACAAATAAAATAAACTTTTTGTGTAAATATACGTGAACATCATCATCATCATCAACTGGCGTTACAGCTCGGGGTGAGCTTGAGCCTCTTGCACAACTAGTCTCCAGATATTTCTGTCTCTTGCTTTTATCTTCCAGTTTTGTACATTTAGTGTTAGTAAATCCTTTTCTACACTGTCCAACCATCTCAGACGAGGTTTTCCCTGTGGTCGATTTATAAGTGGGCGATACTGAAGTATTTGTTTCTGGGGCCGTGTTTCTTCCATCCTCATTATATGTCCAGCCCACCGAATGCGTTGCGCTTTGTAGAACCTGACTACATCTTTCCCCTCGATTATACGGTCCAGCTCTTCATTTGACCTTTGAAAATATTCCCCGTCCTCTGTTATTCTAGGCCCGTAGATTTTTCTTAATATTTTGCGTCCAAATACTCGCAAACTTTTCTCTTCAGTGACCGGAGGGGTCCAAGCTTCACAACCGTAAGTAAGTACTGGTCGCAAGGTTGTTTTGTATATACTGAGCTTGGATTTTCTGGTGAGTAATATGGATTTAAATAATTTGAGATGCGCGTAGTAGCATTTGTTTGCAGCCACTAATCTGTCAGTTATACAATCTTGCATACTGTTGTCATTTTTTATTATCACACCCAAATACTTAAAACTTGCAGTACCTTGAAATTGGTACTCCCCGATGGTAATGCTTTCGGGTTGTCTTCTGCTTTCTCTTCTTGATACCGTCAGATATTGTGTTTTTGGTTGGTTTATTCGCAGGCCAATAGCTTTTGCAGCTCCTTCTATGGATGTGAACATGCGCATCATAACGTTCTTGTTTTTTGATATTATTATCTGCAGAATATGTGACCTCCTCTATATAGATCTCTGACCGCATGATGTAGCATCAAGTTGAAGATTGTTGTCGATAGTGTATCTCTCTGTCTTACTCCTGGTTTAATTCTAAAAGACTCGGATATATGTCGCTGTAATAAGACCTTACCCATGGTATTGTTTAGTGTCATCATGGTGAGATTTATTAGTTTTGTCGGTATACCCAAGTTATGCAAAGAGTTTGGAATTTTGCTTCTTTCAATGCAGTCGAACGCCTGTTTAAAATCCATAAACAGTAGGTGTAAATCTGTGTTGAATTCATAGCATTTATCTATAGTTTGCTTTAGTAGGAACACTTGATCAGTTGTTGACCGGTTTGGTCTAAATCCACACTGATATTCATCCAATATTAGCTCAGCTTTTTCCTTTAATTTTTTCGAGAGAATAATTGAGAGCACCTTGTAGCATACATTCAGTAATGTAATTCCGCGGTAGTTCTCGCAATTGAGTTTGCCACCTTTTTTATGGATGGGTACTATTAAGCCCGTAAGCCATCCTGTTAGCATACATTCCTCCTGCCATATTTGTTCTATCAGCTGGTGCAGCGTCAGAATGTTTTCCTCACCAATTTTTTTTTTTTTTTTTTTTTTATCAATTCGGCTGTTATTCCGGGTGCCTATAGTTTTTCCGGCTATTTCCGGGTGCTTTATAGTTTTTAAGATTTTGTATGGCGTCTTTTACTTCATCTAACGATGGAGCTTCAATTAAGTAACGTTGTTGCTCAGTTTGCTCAGTGATGTTTCTTGGTGGTACAATATTGCTTGTATCCCCTTCCTGCGTATTAAGTAGCTCTGAAAAGTATTCTCTCCAACGAGTGACTATTGATTCTTCTTCTGCAAGGGTGGCGCCGGTTTTATCTTTACAATTTATTAGTTTCGGTTGGAAGCCGTTTTTTGCTGTTTAATGCCGTTAAAGAATTTCCTCATATCATTTCGATGAAAGTTCTCAGCTATGCTCTCCACTTTAGCTTTAAGGTGTAATTTCTTCCTTCTGCAGAGTTTTGTGGCTTCTTTTCTTAATTCAATGTAAGCATTTCTATTACTCGTAGTTTTTCTTTCTAGGCATTTTTGCCTTGCGTTATTCTTGCTTTCAATCGCTCTTTTACAATCTTCGTCAAACCATTCCGCATTTCTAGCAACTTGCTTTTGACCAATACATTCGGTTGCTGCTTGTGTTATTGCCTTTTCTAAAATTTGCCAATTGCTCTCAATACTGTTGGTCGTTTGTTCTGCCTGGCTTTCTCTTATTACTGATGCGATTTTGCGTTGGTATGCCGCTAGATTTCCTATGTCTTTTAATTTTTCATCGTTCCACTTTATTCTTTTTAATCCTCGGTTTTTCGCAACGTTGGAGATCCTCTGGCGTAGGATTGTTTTAACCAGATAATGATCGCTATCGACATTTGCCCCTCTGCATGTATGCGAGTCAATTATGGTTGAGAGCCTTCTTTTATTTATAAGTATATGGTCAATTTGGTTAACCCTTTGTGATCCTGGTACTTTCCACGTACCTTTGTGTATGTCTTTGTGTGGAAAATGTGTACTACTTATATACATATTTGTGCTATTTGCAAATTCGCATAATTTTAATCCATTTTGTGATGTGACATGATGTAGAGAGTGTTTTCCTGCTATGTTTTCTGTGAACGTTTCTTTACCTATTTTGGCGTTGAAATCCCCAAGAATGATCATTGTATCATAACTACCGACGCTGCTACATATTTGTTCTAAGTCGTTGTAAAATATATCTTTCGCTGTTTCATCCGATTCTTCTGTTGGTGCGTATGCGGATATTAAAGTAATATTATTGAATTTTCCCTTAATTCTTAGAAGGCATATACGGTCAGTAACTGGTGTAAAACCTAGTAACGTTTCTTTTAAGCGCTTTGTAATCATAAAGCCTGTTCCATATAGACCACTTCTATTGACGTTTCCACTAAAGTATAAAGAGAAATTTCTCTTATGTATAGCACCATTTCCTTTCCATCTAATTTCTTGCAGCGCCAAGATGTCAATTTTATAGTCATGCTGTTGCTGAGTGATTTCGTGCATCATACCTGCCCGTAGCATAGTTCTAATATTCCATGTGCCTAGTATCAAATCATTTTTCCTTTTTCGTGCCGAGATTCGTGCCGTTTGTTCAAATTCTGTTAACCGAGGCTGAGTTGTGTTTCTCGTAACAATGTTGCTTTACGATGTGGCCTGTTAAACCAACGATCGACCCCCAACCTGGAGGACCAGGTCGTTTGATATCGAAGTTTTCGTCTTCTAGCCTTTGGGAAACCAATCCCATAGTAAAAGATACAAGGCAGCACCTTCTTCCTCTCTCGTCGGTCCCTGACCAGATCACTACACTGGGGTTGGTTACCCAATCTTTCATACTGGTTACTCAGGTTAACAGGTTCCACCACGTGAAGGTGAGAGTAGGAACGTGAACATCATTCAACAAAATTAATACAACGAGATCAACAAAGAGATTGGAGCAGAGATATACAATGTCATTAACACAGGACCAAACAGCAACGAGTCAACCATTGGTTTTGCAGATCGATCCGATTAAATACATCGAAAACCTGCCAACATTTAATGGAAATGGTGAGTATTTGAATACATTTTTAGAATTAGTTGAAAGTGTAATACCTATAATTTTAAAATATGACTCTTCAAGTCATCATATACCGTGCAAAATAATGCTAATACGGCTTTAAGGGTTTTTATGGATAAAATTCCAGAACCAATGCGTTCTATACTTTATAGTAGGAGCCCCTTTACTTTATAGTAGGATACTCTTAAAAAGGCTATAGACATTCTTTATGAAGGTGGTTATGCTTATTTTAGTCCGTATAGCAATACTTTTCAAAATAACAGAAATCAAAATGCCCAAAAATTTTAAAATTTTCAAAAATGAAATTTTTATTGACGAAAATGAATTTAGAATAAACCATCTAGATGACGTGACAAAACAAGAACTTCTGACTATAATAAAGAGGTTCGATAAAGCATTCTATCACGAAGGTGATGATTTATCGTTCACTCACGCTATTAAACATAATATTAAAACTACTAACGAAATTCCAATTTACACAAAATTATATCGCTATCCTGAAATCCACCGCCAAGAAGTAAACAATCAAATTGAAGAAATGCTTCAACAAGGTGTCATTAGAAATAGTGATTCCCCTTATTCCGCACCTATATGGGTTGTCCCGAAAAAATTGGATGCATCACAAAAACAAAAGTGGCGCATCGTAATAGATTATCGGAAATTAAATAATATTACTGTTGACGACAAATATCCCATACCTAATATAGAAGATATTCTAGATAAATTAGGTCGGGCTATGTACTTCACTACGCTCGATCTTGCCAAAGGTTTTCATCAAATCGAAGTCGCACCACAAGACATAAAGAAAACCGCATTCAGTACCTATAATGGACACTGTGAATTTGTCAGGAAGCCATTTGGTTTTAAAAATGCTCCTGCAACATTCCAACGTTTAATGAATTCGATACTTAAAGAATACATAGGTAAATGTTGCTATGTATATCTAGATGATATAATTATCTTTAGTATAAGTAAAGAGGAACATTTTGACAACTTGAAAAAAATTCTAAATAAATTGAATAACGCTAACCTCAAAATACAATTGGATAAAAGTTAATTTATGAAGCAAGAAACTGAATTTCTTGGTCATATCACGACTAAAGGTATTAAACCTAATCCAAATAAAATAGAGGGCATAACGAAATTTCCAGTACCTAAAACACAGAAACAAATCAAAAGTTTTTTAGGGTTAGTTGGGTGTTACCGAAAATTTATTAAGGATTTCGCAAAAATTTCAAAGCCTTTAACAAATTGCTTAAAAAAAGGAAAACATATCAATATCACGAATCCTGAATATAAAGAAGCATTTGAAAAATTAAAACTTTTGATCATTACTGATCCAATATTAGTCTATCCAGATTTTTCAAAAAAATTTGCAGTTACTACAGATGCAAGTAATTTTGCAATCGGTGCTGTTCTATCGCAAAATAAACACCCAGTTTGTTACGCCTCACGTACACTCAACGAACATAAGTGTAAGTATTCCACAATCGAAAAGGAACTACTTGCGATTGTCTGGGCAACTAAATATTTTCGCCCATATATCTTTGGTCGCAAATTGACTATCAGAACAGACCATAGACCTTTACAATAGTTGCACAATTTGAAGGAACCTAATTCAAAATTGGAAAGATGGAAAATCAAACTAGAAGAATTTAATTTTGATATCGAATACCTTGCAGGAAAGGAAAACAAAATTGCTGACGCATTATCTAGAGTACAAATCAATGTTAATGAAATGGACATTGATGAAATACACTCTTTGGGTTCGGATCCTAGAAGTCTTTAATCGAATTTAGGCCAAACAAGTATAATTCCGAAACCAATGAATATAAAACCTTAAAATTTGGTATCAGTGTGCTTCTTCCTATGTCCTTAGAGCGCTGGAAATTAAGGGTCAATTGGAGTAAAGGGGCGGGGACCATCCACACAGTTCTGAAGACCTTAAAGCATATCATTGACATTAATAAAAAAATGGCTTAAAATTAAGATAGAACGTTCCAATTGTGTACAAGGGTTCACTAGTATTGAAAAAACGGCGCGGATTGCATATAAGCAAAATTCAACCATAGGTTCGGATTGTGGAACTTTTCAATGGAATTTAGGTCAAACGAGCATGATTCCCAATTTAAAGAAGTTAGAACCTCCAAATTCAGTATTAGGGTGTCCCTTCTATTCCCTTAGTGTCCTCGAAAATTGGAACCAATTGAAATAGTGGGTCGGGGACCATCCATATAGTTCCGAAGACCGAAAAGCATATTTTCGAAAATAATAAAGATAGTAACTTCAAAAAATGTAGAAGCTTCAAATTTGGCACAAGACTGTTCTTTACTATTTCCTACGAAATTATTTTTGTTTTTAATTTTTATTATTTCATATCTCTATTTTATTGAATTATTACCATAGGTAATATATAATTCAGAAATTGTGTACGATACTTAAGTTCCAAAATTTATTTTTATATTCAAATTAATTATATGAACAGTTGCAAATTTGTCATTGTTTTTTAGAAATACATTTATTGCATATTTTGATTATTAAATTTTATGATAAAAAATTAATGAAGCATTAATGGTTTTAACTAACATTAAATACCATGAAATTATATAAACTTTTATATTTATATTATTACAAATTAAAATTTCTTTCGAACAATTTTGAGTTTAATTATATAAAACATTCAAACATAAGTAAATTAAGAGAATAAATTTAAAAATTATTGAAAATTGAAATAATTAATCAAGGGCATTAATCATTCAACAGTAAATGCACTACAGCTAAAAATCCTGAAACGAAGTATTTGCTGCAGGTGTGTAAAATTTTATTGAATTCGATAAAAAGTTTTAAATATGTAATTTCGTAATTGCATTTTACGAATCCATTTATTTCAAGTTTATTTATTATTTAATATTTTTAAATAGATAAATTAGTAAGAATTTTTAATATTTCGAATTGAAAAAATAATTAAAAAATGGTTTTAGTATTATAAAGTTAATTCCGTTAGCTATGTCTTACGATCAAACTAATAAAAGGTTTTATGGTTTTAAGTTCTACTGATTGTTTCTTAATTGTTTTTAAGTTTCTGTTATCAAAATTTAATATGAATATGTATTGTAAGAATATGTAAACAGTTGCAAGCGAAGGACAAACATCATCAACCGCAAATCGCAATTAATACATCAGAAATAATAGAAAAATTTGACCAATTGTTTGATATTTTTCATTCGTCAATCAAAGATAATGAATACATAATGTTGTATTCATTATCTTTGGTTTTATGAAGCAAATAAATTAACGCCATTTTTCGGTCACATTAAACAAAAAAAGTTTTTGAATGTAATGGAAATAAAAATCACGGACCGGGCTAGATTCAAAATATAAACGTTTTAATTAAATTGCATTCAAAATATTATGTATTTATAATATAAAAACTTTTAACAAAAAATTTAACAATTTGATAATAATGAAAATGTTTATTACTAAATTGCATTTATAAATATTTTCTATAAATACTAAAGAAAATTTAATTAAACAAGTAATGAAAAAAACCAACGGTTTCTAAAAAGCACATTTCCAAAATTATATAGGGTTTCTTACCGAGTATTTTATCATTTATTTTTATAAAAATACATATAAAAATAAATGATAATATTATAATTTAGTTATTTCATCAATTTAATAATTATGAATAATAGTGAAATCAATACTTGGAATATAATCCCAATGCACTCAAGAAAACCTGTTCACAAGTGCGAAATATAATGTTGGAGCTTCAATGTTAACGTTTAATTTTGGAAAAACATACACTAGTGAATAAGTTACAGTTTTATTAAAACAAACAAGTTTTAATTCCTAATAGCCCTTGAATGGGGAAGGTTCTCAAATTTTTTGCTAAGCAAACTTATGATGATTCACAAGGATCTGCCCATCCTTCTCCTGTCCTCACCCTTTCATTTTTATAGGTTCTAGGAAATTAATTGTGAACTACACCAAAATTTTGGAATTTTACCTAGAATTTTATTATCTAAGCAAAAAAGTTTCAAACTACGAGACAGTTTCTTCAATTTAAAGAACCTCTTTTAAATTTAAGAAAAACCTTTAACATATGTTGAAATATAATGCTGCAACTTTAAATTCTGTATATTTGTAAAAAAAAAATTTGAACAGGAATTCAAGTTACAGGTGTTTAAAAATAGCAAAGTTTCAATTTTCGAACCTTTATAGCTGCTAAACAGAGGGCTTGACAAAAAAATTTTGTTAAGATCCTAGCTGGAATCGTTTAGAAGATATATGGGACAAAAAATTTTGCAAAAATTAAGTTTTGCGTAATGGTAAATTTTAGTACCGTATATGGCAATTCTATATATTTTAACCATATATTTTTGTAAAGTCTATAAAAGCAGTTTTTTTTTACCGTTTTCAGATTGAAAATACATCCAACAGAATGGTTGTTATAATAATTTAAATATGGGGCTTTTCCAAACTTTGGGAGGTTGCAGCTCCGTAACGGATGGGGCTACAGAAAAAGGTTCTTCTACGAAATTATTTTTTTGCAATACCTACCCGTGGTTAAAATTTCTTTACCTTATTACAAACGGTGTAAAAGTTTGTTTAAACATACGGACGCACGGACGGACGGAGAAAGTCCAAATTAAGAAAAACTTTTGACACTTATTGAAACTTTCATTTTGGAGCTTTCAAATTTGTATATAAATAAAGAAAATTTTGAAAGGTATTCAAGTTATAGGTGTTTAAAAGCAAAATTTAAAATAACATTTTCAATTTTTGACCCCTTACAGCTCCTAAAGAGGTGGTGTGGCAAAAAAATTTTCTTAACTCTCTCTAACTTATTTCTGAGGATCTAACTTTTCCAAAAATTTCTAGATTTAGCCGTTCAGAAGTTATGAGGGACCAAAAATTTTTTAAAACTTAGTTTTGGATAACGGTAAGTATTAATGCCGTATGGTATATAATTGACTTTTAAAAATTTGTAAAGCTTATAAGAACAGCTGTATGTTATCGTTTTCAGGTTGAAAATATACCTTATAGAACTCTAATTATAACTGTTTAAATATAGGGCTTTTTCCGACTTTGTGGGGCTGTACCTACAAAAAAAAGTTTAAACATTAAATTATTTATATTGCAATACCTACCCGTTGGTGATATATTTTAGTTAACTGTAGATAAAAGGGGACGGACGGACAGAGTGAAGCTTTATAGGCACATTTTTACAAATTTTTTTGAAAATGTGCTAAAAAGAACCATTTCGTTATGAAAGTTGTATTAGAACTTAAGCAGTGGCTGCTGCTTTTCACAAATCGATAGCAGTATCAGCATCTAATACTGTTTCCATCAAAGTATATCTATTGTTAATATGTTGTGTAAATAAATTATAATATTTTTTTTCATACAAATATAAACATTTCTTTTTAGGACAAACTATTTGACCAATTTTAATGAAACAACAACCAAAAGAAAGGTTTTTTTTTCATTGTTTCCATATTACAATGATATTTTTTTTTAGAATGTTGCATTTTTTCAGGTGAAAACCCGTCTTAATTTAACGTAAATTTAAATTTAACGGTCTCGATATAAATGTAATTCATTTTCGGTTGTAACTCGCAGCTCAATCAAACTATATATTATAGGCCGACTTATGTCTTTCTTTTTTTTGTTTAGTTCAAATGTTCAATGAAAAGGGAGATTAAAATCTTTTTAAATATTTCTTGGTTTTGCTTTTTTTTCTTTATCTTAAAAAGTGAGCGAGAATTTTTTATACTGTAGTTTCATTTATAACGAACTCGATTTAAATAATATTATAAAATATTGTACATATAATTTCTTTAAATTTGCTTATTACAACTTCGGATATAGCAATAATTCGATTATACCGACACGTTTTTAAACGAAATCGATTAAAATTATTCGGATATACCAACCAAACACAAAATATAATATTATGATTTATGTATGCCTATTTATATATTTATATTGGTACATAAATAGTATATTGTAATCAATCAATTGTAGTTTTTAGCCTTTTTTTTTGTTACATATTTCTTTTATTTAAGCTTATTATTTCTAAAAATATTGCTTGGTGATTAATTTAGTATTTTTTTTAGTTTTGAAAATAAAAAAAATCATAATGACGCATCAAAAATACAAAAAAAAAATTTAATTAGAAGAAAAAGCATTATACTAGGCTTGAGGCTGACACATCAAATAAAATTCTAGCAAATGAGTTCGAATGGTCCTTTCTAGAATTAGCATATTCTACAATGTTCAAGTTTTATAATAATTTTTCAAAATTCTCAGCATTCTTTTAAAACGACATTCATTCATTACGATGAATATTTTACGTCCCTTCATGGTTGTTATAAATGAAAAGTACTGTATTTTTTTTTTCTGTTTTGCTAAAAAAAAAAATTTTTTTTAACATGGTATAGATATTGTTGTTGCTTTTTGTTAAGTGTTTTGTAAAATAAACAAGTGAGGGAAAAAAACCAAGCGTTTTTAAAAAGCACATTTTCAAAATTATATACGGTTTCTTACTGAGTATTTTGTCATTTATTTTTATAAAAATATATATTATGATAATATTATAATTTTGTTATTTAATGTTAGATAATATTTAATTTTGTTTTGTTGTTTTATTATTTTATTGTTATTGTTATAATTTGGAATTTTACCTAGAATATTATTATCTAACCAAAAATGGTTAAGACTAAGAAACCATTTCTTCAATTTACAGCGACCCTTTCAAATTTAAGAAAAACCTTTAACGTATGTTGAAATATAATACTGCAGCTGTAAATTTTGCATATTTGTAAAAAAAAATTTGAACAGGTGTTAAAGTTACAGGTGGTTAAAAATAGCAAAATTTCAATTTTCGAGCCCTTATAGCTTCTCAACAGGGGGCGTGACAAAAATTTTGTTAACCGACTCCTACTAATTTCTGATTATCTAACTTCTCCCAAAGTTTCAAGAGCCTAGGTTGAACCGTTTAGAAGATATATGGGGCCAAAAATTTGCAAAAGTTGAGTTTAGCTTAATGGTAAGTTTTAGTACCGTATGGTAACCCTATACATTTTAGCCTTTTATTTTTGTGAAGCCTATAAAACCAGCTCTCTTTTGTCGTTTTTAGATTGAAAATACACTTAACAAAACTCTTGTTATAACAATTTAAAAATAGGGCTTTTTCTAACTTTGGGGGACTGTAGCTCCGTAACGGGTGGGGCTACAGAAAACAATTCTTCTACGAAATTAATTTTTTTGTAATATCTACCCGTGGTTAAAATTTCTTTACTCTATTTCAAACGGTGTAAAAGTTTTTGTAAACATACGGACGGACGGACAAAGTCAAAATTAAGAAAAACCTTTGACACTTATTGAAACTTTCGTTTTGGAGCTTTCAATTTTGTATACAAATAAAAAAAAATTTTGACAGTTATTCAAGTTATAAGTGTTTAAAAGCTAAATTTTTAGCAAAATTTCAATTTTCGACCCCTTACAGCTCCTAAGGAGGGGCGTGACAAAACAATTTTGTTAACTGACTCTCACTTATTTCTAAGGATCTAACTTCTCCCAAAATTTCAAGTTTCTAGATTTAGCCCTTCCGAAGTTATGATGGACCAAAAATTTTGTAAAACTTAGTTTTGAATAGCGGTAAATTTTAGTACCGTATGGTAACCCTATACAATTGGTTTTTAAAAAAATGTAAAACTTATAAAAACAGCTGTCCGTTTTCAGGTTGGAAATATACCTTATAGAACTTTAATTATAACTGTTTAAATATAGGGCTTTTTTTGACTTTGTGGGGTTGTTGCTCCGTAACGGGGGGGGGGCTACAAAAAAAGGTTTTAAAATTAAATTATTTTTATTGCAATACCTACCCATTTCTGATATTTTTTAGTCAGACGTAGGTAAAAAGGGACGGACGGACAGACGGACGGACGGACATAGTGAAGCTATATAGGCACATTTTTACAAAATTTTTTAAAAATGTGCTAAAAACCGATTTTTGAAATATATTCTGTAGTTGCCTTTACGTTTCAGAGAAATGATATTAGAAAATATATTTATTTACAAAAAAATAAAACAAGAAAAAATCGTTCTTAAAAAAATAATTTGTAATTTAAATAATTTGTTCCTTAGGGCCTAACCAAAATCAACGCGTACGCTATTAAGGGCTCACAAATTAAAACTTTTTTGTTTTTGAAACAGTAACTTATTCTCCAGTGTATGTTTTTCCAAAATTAAACGTTAACATTGAAGCTCCAACATTATATTTCTCTATTGTTAACAGGTTTTCTTGAGTACTTTGGGATTATATTCTAAGTATTGATCCCACTATTATTCATAATTAATAATAAATTGATAAAATAACTAAATTATAATATTATTTTTTGTTATATACTTTTATATGAACTTTCCTGTGTATATTGGTTTTTTTTCATTCTGTTAGTTAGTGATATATTTATATTAGAAATCTGAAATCTGAGTTCGAATCTCTTTAAAATGTAAAATTTTTTTTTGTTTTTTTTTTTAAACTCAACAGAAATAATAAAAAAAATTACAAATAAAATTAATTTATTTGGATAGTTTCTTTAAAAATTTGTAACTTTAAAAACTAAAATACTTCACTTTGAATATAAAACCATAGACCAAATAATTATATAGACGAAAAATTTTAAGGGTTTTTTAATTTAAAATTTACACAAGTAGGTACCTACTTATATAAAAAAAAAATTTTTCATAGAATTAAAAAAAAAATTTCACTACGAAGCGAATTTGAACCCACGACCCCAATATTTTGTAAAATGCGAAACATACAAAAAGATATATAGATAACTTACATGTCTTAAAATTTTTAATATGCAACAACAAATTATATCAGTCATTTGTTTTTGTTTACTTTTTCTGTATGTGTTTATTAGAATCGAATCATAATCTGCGTAATACAAAATGTAACGGTTACGAAATGATTGACATGCAATATATGTATATGTATAAATTAATGTATAATTTGTCTAATTGTAAGTTTATTTGTAATAATAATCTAATATGAATAAGCGATTGCGTATTTTGTTTTTAGTGTATGTGCAAATGTAAGCAAAAAATATTTAAGTGAATATTTTTCATTAATGACACTAATATTTCTAATTAGATTTTCAACCATGTTATTGTTATATTATTATGAGCATATGTATGTGGGAATGGTCACTTGAAGTGGCAAAACATATTGCATTACCTCGATCCACCACTATCCAATTCTAGTACAAAGTTGAAAGTATAACTAAAAAGTTTTTTCTTCTCGTTCGTTAAAAATAAAACCAAACAATATGTTGAGATTTTCCGGTTTTTTTTTGTCTTGTGCTTTCCGTATCAAGTAGCTGCCAAGATCAGACGTCTCTATATCGTCTTGATATAATAATTGCTATAATAATTATACACCAATAACTATGATATCTTTAAGTTATTATAATATCACCATTAAGTAATAAGTAATTGTCAAATAAAGTGTACAAAATAAAAATGCACATTCAAAATTGGAGCATTTTGATATCACTACAATTGTGGGCTCAATCGGGATACGGGATCAAAGTATCCAGCAACATTACTGGATTTATTCATCAAAATATCCAGTAATATCACAGTTATAAAAAAAAAATACTTATCAAGTATCCAGTGTTCAATCCAGGTTTCGCTAATTCTGATTTTTAGCAAGACATTCAACAAAATATCCAGTAATATTAAGTCTATTATCATACTCATCAAGTGTCCAGATCAAATCAAGATTACACAAATTCGGATTGGCATCACAAATTACACCATTTTTTAGCAAATATTCAACAATGTTCAGTAATTATACTGGGTTTATTCACTAAATTGTTCATATAATTCATCAGCATTTCACCAAAACTATTTTCAATTCAGAGATATCAACTTCACCATTTAACTAAGTAGTAATAATCACAAGTAAGAAACAATATAAATTTGAAAATTAATATAAGTCTTAACAAAAAAAATAAAATTGAAGAACCAAGATAAGTTAAATTTTGTTTTATTTAATAACTTTGACCAGTTATATATGTAATTGAAAATAAAATTTAGTTTTATTCATTTAGAAATATAATTGTCAAAAAAAATAAATATAAAAAAAGTGTAAAAAAAAAAAAATAAAAAGTATTACAATAAATTTGAGAAATTGCACATAAATACAACCATATAAAATTTGATATCAAAAGTTAATAATGAATAAATATGTAGACAAGAGAATCATAATTCAAAAAAAGGGAACAAATTATGAACATTATTACTTATTAATACCAAAAATACACGAGAAATTTGTATTTAGATAACAAGGTAAAATAAAACTAAAGCCTCTAAACAATAAAAAATATTAGAAAGGAACACCCAAATTTCTTAGTTAATTAATAAAAATCTAATTTCGTGTTATAAATTTTAAGTAAACTAATTGGTCATTGATATGGCAAAAAAATAATTGTGATTCAGTTAAGTTCATTTCAAGCAAAAATTAATATTAAGAATACATAATAAATTATTGAATAATATAGAGTGGAGGAAAATTCAGTTAAGTTATAAATAAAAAATGAGTAGTTATAAATAGTGTATAAATTATAAAAATAAATTATAAGAAATTGTAAAGAATATATTGCAAAATGTGAAAATCGAAAGTGTCATACATTACCGATTCGAGTTTTTTAGCTTTTCATTTAATTGTATTGCTTTGACAAAAGTTTAAATATACATTTAGATTAAATAATACTACCTATACGAAACGATTATGGGACTTCTGTTTGAACTTTAAACCAAGACGGTCGATGTTTTATTAACATTTAAATTATGATTTTTTTAAATAAAATATATATATATAATAATTCATTGTGCGAATTATAAAAACAATTATAAAAATTTAACTAACAGTGAAAAAAAAATTGCACTCTGAATAGTGTGCTTTTTTTAAAAGGATTGCTAAAATGCAATCTGAAGAAAATGATGATGATAGAAATAATGACAATTTAAGTTCCACAATTAACTTCAAATTATGTGATTTATTAAAAACTAAGAACAATATAAATAACACTAACTTAGCTAATAAAATTACAAAAAAAAATTTACGCGATAATATGGCGAATAAACTTAAAAACAAGTTAAGGAACAGTCAGTCGGTGCAACCGACTTAGAAATACCCTACACCTATTTGGTTCAAATTTAAGGACATATGCATAAGTCATTTTAACACCATAAAAGCTGTTATTAATTTGATCGTAAGACATAGCTAACCAAATTAACTTTATAATACTAAAAACATTTTCTAATTACACTATCTATTAAAAAATATTAAAAATTCTTACTAATTTATCTATTTAAAAATATTAAAAAACAAACAAACTTGAAATAAATGAAAATATATTTATTCCAATTCAATTACAAAATGAAAAAATTCTAATTATTAAATTTTGTGATAAAAAGATAATCAAAGCATAATATATTTAATAATCCAAATTTTTAAAAATTGCAATTATTTTAAATGGTTAGTTTATATACCTAATAGAAAAGCTTACAAACGCAAAATTTGCAATAAATGTATTTCTAAAATACAATTACAAATTTAGACCTTTTCATATAATTCATCTAAATATTCAAATAAATTTTACATAAATGCAGCAAGTACCTTTGAATATAGCTGAACCACTACAACTAAGTCTAGATTTCGGAGACACATAGGACATAGGAAATATATTCTTTGGCTTTGAAATTAAACTCAACCAGAACCAATTCCCATGGTACTTTCATTACTAGTAACCTAGAGTTTAAATTTCATCACAATACCGGCATTATTTTTTGAGTTAGGGTGTTTTAAGATATATGTTTGTTAGTCCTTGAACTTGTCAAGGGTTCCAGAAACCCAAACCATGATACGATTTCGCCCATATGCAGTCCCGTCATACTTTCAATACTAGTTAACCCTTGTATACAATTGGAACGTTCTATCTTAATTTTAAGTTACTAGTTTTATTAATTTCGATGATAAGCTTTTACACATTTGGGGGTCTAAGAGAGGTCCTGAACCACCACTCCAAATGATCCCAAATTAGGGGGGCACGGAAGAAATAGTAAAGAACACCCTGGGCCAAATTTGAAGCTTCTACATTTGTTTCAAGTTACTATTTTTATTAATTTCGAAAATATGCTTTAAGGTCCTCGAAACTGAGTGCCTGGTCCCCAACCCACTAGTCCAATGGGGCCCAAATTTCAAAGACACTTACGCAATAGGAAGGGACATCCTAATACCAAATTTGGAGGTTCTATCTTCATTGGTTTCGGAATTATGCTCGTTTGGCCTAAATTCGATCAAAAAGTTCTAGGTTCCGAACGCATGGTCCAATCCCAACCTTACGAAATCCCCGAAGTAGTTTCATTACTAGTAACCTACAGCACAAATTTGATGAAGAAAGCGTCATTAGTTGTTGAGTTATCGTGATTTTTTATATATGTTCGTTAGCCCTTCCATCGATTAAAAGGTCCAGAATCCGAACCCATGGGCCGATTTCGCCCATATGCAATCCCCGCCGTACCTTCAGTCCTAGTACCCTACAGTTAAAATTTCATCAAGATAGCTCCATTATTTTTTGAGTTATCGTGCCTACGGACGAACGGACGGACGGACGGACATGGCTATATCGACTCAGGCGGTCACGCTGATCACAAATATATATACTTTTCCATATCTAGCTCGCTTCCTTTAGGTGGTTACAAACACCATACCAAAGTTAATATACCCCTTTACCTATTCTATAGGTGTAGGGTATAAAAATATGCAATAAATATATTTTAACTTAATAAAACTATTAAATAAAAACAAAAAAAACAAGAGGAAAAAATCAATAAATAAATTAAATTAATTACTATTTTACTATTAAATAATATCTTTCTTTTATATATTCTAAATTTTAACAATTATATTTTTTTTCAATTATTAAAATTTTTGTTTGGGTGAAATAAAAATCATAAAGTATCTAATCTTAAATCTTAAACTTTTGAGGAAAAGTAAACAAGAATTACAACCAGCCAATTAAATAAAACTTGCATTTCAGTGATAAGTAATAAAAATAAATTTTGTATAAATCAAACTTTCTTTTTATATTACCAAACCTTCATTTTCTCGTTTATGTCACAACATTTCGTAGATAACGGAGTTGTTGACATACTTAAAAAAGAGCTTTAAAAATTAAATCTAAACAGAAATATAGAAAATCGAATCATGACTAACCAGCTAAGGCGTCAAACTTTTAAGAAGAATGCTGTTGAATTTGAAAACGACGTGAAAGCTTTACTTAGAAGACTAAATTCAAAAACACAGTTGGAATACCAAAACAATAACAACGAATTAGAAAGATATTTACAAGCTAATGTTAAAAGTGCTTTGGACACTTTGAAAAATAAAATTCTTGAACCCTTGAAATCAATCTTATCATGTAGAGATCTTAAGACTTTCGAAGACGCAATGAACATTTTGTACGAATCGGGCAACGCTTTTTCAAATATTAATGTACCCAAAATAATTATAACAGTAATCGTAATCGCCATAATAACAACAATCGTTACATTAGTAATAAAACATCCCAAAATCGTTCAAATAACATTCAAGACAATTCAAATCGTAATAATAATCGTACTTCTATTCGAAACCCGTCTAATAAGATATTTTAATAATAACACATATCCAAATACAACGTACCAAAATGGTACCTCTAATCCCAACATCTTCCATAATAATAATAGAAGCCAACCTGTTGCGTACAATAATCTAAGCTATCAACGACCAACCTTCAATAATTGGCAACCAAACCAGAACAGAAATTTTCACCACAACCCCAACTACCAAAACAATTACAATCCACAAATAGAACCCATGGATGTTAATATACAGCAAACCATCAATATAGGAAATTTTCGGGAGACGGAACAAACCGACTCACCTACATAAAAATAAAGAAATACAATTTTGTAGTCGAAAGTGGCGCTTCGAACTCCCTAATCCGACCAAACACTTTCAAAGAAATACCTAGAATACAATTAAAAAATCCGAAAATTTTGAAAGCATTGAAAAAAGATGTCTTAATAAATCAAGCAATAACTATAAATGTTTTTGAGGAATTCAAAGCAAACCATAACGAAAAATTTGTACTTTTGGTTCATGATTTTCATGAAAAGTACCATGGCCTTATAGGTAATGATATATTAATGCAATGTAACGCTGTTGTCGACTATAAAAATAGAGTTCTCATAATGAACGACATTCCCATAAAATTATATTTGAGCCACCAACCAGAAAATACAATATATCAAATCGACCCTGGGGAATATTATTATAAAATGGCGCAATGATAGAAGAAACTAATT
Organism: Dolichopus griseipennis; assembly: GCA_963082915.1. NCBI lineage: Eukaryota > Metazoa > Arthropoda > Insecta > Diptera > Dolichopodidae > Dolichopus > Dolichopus griseipennis. Next base: position 88,014,053 of record OY720441.1, on the reverse strand, counting down.
TAAATGCCGACGTTCAAATTCTAGAAGGTATTCACGAAGTAAACAACTTTAAAGCAAGAGCCAAATACTTTACGTCGTATGTGATCACCTAAAATTTTAAATTTTAACGAACCATTCCTGTCTGTGGAAATAGACGAAATGTTAGATTTTGATAATTACGAAATAAACAAATACTTAAAGTACAAAGACAAGAAAATTATTCCAGAAAAAAATTAAACCGATCACTTAAACGAAGAAGAAAAACTTCAATTAAATCATCAAAATTAATGAAATATTTTCTGAACAAATACCTCTCTCATTTACCAACGAAATCAGACACAAAATTATTACTACAGGCAATATACCAATAAAAAGAAAAATTTACAAATACCCATATATCCACAAAATAGAGATACAAAAGCAAATTCAGGAAATGTTGGAAAACGGAATTATCCAACATAGCTATTGTCCGTACAATAGTCCTGTTTGGGTTGTTCCCAAAAAATTAGATTCTTCTGGCGAGCGGAAATGCCGTCTTGTCATAGATTACCGTAAACTTAACGAAGAGACAATTGACGACTCGTATCCAATCACTAATATTGAAGAAATATTGGACAAATTAGGGAAAAGTACGTATTTTTCTGTAATAGACTTAAAATCCGGACTCCATCAAATAGAAATGGAACCAAAAGACATACAAAAGAATGCATTCTCCATTGACAACGGACACTACGAATTTCGTAGAATGCCTTTTGGGCTGAAAAATACCTTTCAACGCCTGATGGACAATATATTGTGGGAAAATATAGGCAAAGAATACTTAACGTACATGGACGACATTGTAGTGTTCTCAAATGGTTTGGAGAAACATATAAAAAACTTAAAGAAAATTTTCACAAAACTAAAATCAGCTCGACTTCGAGTACAATTAGACAAATGCAACTTTCTAAGAAAAGAAGTCGAATTTTTAGGGCACATTATCAATGAGCATGGAATACATCCCAACCAAAAGAAAATAGAGGAAATTAAAAATTACCAAATTCCAAAAACTCCAAAGGAGATAAAAAGATTCCTAGGTATCGCAGGATACTATAGGGAATTCATAAAAAATTTTGCTGGAGTAGCAAAACCCATGACCCTATTTTTAAAGAAAAATTCCAAAGTAGATGTAAATAACCACAAATACATCCAAAGTTTCAACGATCTAAAAAACAAATTAAATGAAATAACCACAGATGCGAGCCATTATGCTATAGGTGGTGTACTGTCTCAAAAAGGCAAACCAATTTCATATGTGTCCCGTACTTTAAATGAGCACGAAATTAACTATAATGTAACCGAGAAGGAGCTTCTCAGTATAGTATGGTCACTTAAACAATTCAGACCATATGTTTTCGGTAAAAAAATTAAACTCTTCACCGATCACAAGCCTTTAGTTTGGTTACACAATCTTAAAGAGCCAAACAGCAAATTAGTGAGATGGAAATTGCAAATTCAAGAATATGACTTTGACATATCATACAAAGAAGGTCGCGAAAACAAAGTAGCCGATTTCCTAAGTAGAATAGACATAAACCAAAACGAAAATATCCAACTCCAAACTAATATTATCGAAACAGTTACTCCTTTAAATTTATTTAAAAGTCAAATTAAAATCAAAAAAAATAAATCGGGTCCCTTGCAAATCAAAACACAAAATATATTTAACAAAACTCTTAAAACAATATCCACAAAAGCCATAGACGATATAACATTTGATTATCAAGAATTATTTTGATCCAAAACGAACTAACGCTATATATGTAAATGACGAAATATTTGAAAAACTAAATCCTATCTTTCGCGAACATTTTATAAATTACAAATTTATCAGGAGTAAAAAATTACTCAAAAATATTACCAACAATGAAGAATTAGAGAACCTTATTCAAACAAAACACTTAGAAAACAATCACCGTGGCATTAACGAAATTGAAAAAGAAATGAAAAACCAATTTTATCACCCAAATTTAAAACTTAAAATATCGGAATTTATAAATAACTGCGAAGTGTGCATTCTAGAAAAATATGAAAGAAAGCCCCCTCAGATTCCGTTAAAAATATCCGAAACTCCGAGTTAATCCAACCAAATAATCCATATGGACATATTCTATTCCATAAACAAATCATTGTCATTTTGATCGATAAATTCAGTAAAATTGCCATGTTTACTAAAGTACAAAATAGAAGTGAAGCTGAATTCAGAAGACCAATTGCAAAATATATTAGAGTATGTGCTAATATATGGCAACATAGCGAAAATAGTTACCGACATCGAATTAGGGATGATATCACATTTAATGAGAAAGTTTTTGGAAGAAAAAAATATCACAATTCACTATACCTCCAATGCAAATCACAACAGCAACGCAGATATAGAGCGCTTGCATAACACCATCAACGAGCACTTTAGACTATTAAAACATACAAAGAAAAACCTACCAATCGAAGAACAAATGATTTTAATAAACGGGTATTACAACAATAATATACACTCCTCAACAAACAGGAAACCAATATATTTCATTCAACAAAATATTAGAAAAGAAAAACCGCGTTATTGAAATAATGGGAGGAAAAAATCATTCGAAATTCCGAAAATAGACACCGAATTAACCGATGAAGAACACGTAGTCGACAAAGACACTGGGCATAAATATTATAAAACCAACGAAAAAAGTTCCAAAACCCATTACATATCAGACTTAAAGTAAATACCAAAGGAAACTTAACAAAACATAGAAGTAAAATGAAAAATTTTATCTCAGGTCATTCAAGACAGAATAACAATTTATAAAATCTTATAAAATAACTATAAATTACTATTTACTAATATTTCCTTTTTTTTTTTTTAAAAAAAAGAAATCTCTTTTTAGGATCTTTCCATCATGAAAAAGTACAGCATTCTAGTTCTCTACATTCTTTTCAGTTTTGTTAATCTATCAACATCTCAGATAATAGATATTCAAGACTTGAACAATAATAAAAACGGACATATTAACTTAAAACTAGGAGAAGTAAAACTTATAACCAACTCTAATAAAATTTTATAAATCAACATTACAAAGTATGAAGAAACCCTTCAAGACATATGGACCCATATTATTCCTCACAAAAGAAACGAAAGAGGACTTGTAAACGGAATAGGAAAAGTGCTAAAGTGCTAAAACATAACAGGCACGATGGACAGTGACGATTAAATTCAAATACATAATAAACTACAAGCTTTAACAGATAACAACAAAATGTTAATAACACAAAACAATAAACAAGTTAAAATAAACTCTGACTTAATCGAACAAACTTACAACATTACGGAACATATCAAGAATCAACAACATACAATAAGAAAATTCGTGACAAATTTAACTAATGAACTCAACAATAAAATATCCAGAATGGAACATCAAATGACACTTATGGAGTGCATGTACCAAATTAACTATGACATTATCTACTCAGAATTCACATCGACGATATTGAACAGACATTACTGATGAGCAGATTAGGAATACTATCAAAAAATATATTAACAGAGGAAGAATTTAATATGATGCAAGACTTGGACACTCTGACAAACATCAAAATTAGTATAATAACATTCGGAAACGAAATAGTCATAATTTTACTAATACCAAAATCTACAAATAAACTCTATTCTAAAATTTTAATAGAACCACTACCTACTAGAGACAATCAAATCTAATATATAGAAGAAAAAGAAATTCTGATTGATGAAAATAAAAATATTTATCACTCAAATGTTATTTAAAATCTAAAAAAAAATTTAAAGGATATAAATGATAACTGTACATATTATATTTTTAATAATAAGGAAGCTAATTGTATGTTTAAAAATTTTATCGAACAATCTATTACAGAAATTAAAAATGGTCTTATAAATACAAAAAATATTAAAAGAACACAAATTTTCCATAATTGTAATAATTTTGAAACCTTCATTGAAGGAACTAATTTAATAAGATTTGAAAAAGGTCTAATTAGAATTAATGACCTAACATATAAAAATTTTGAAATCGAAGTAAAAGACCATATAATTTTACCAACTTTAAATGTAATTATAAAAATAAATGTCAATAATAATGAGTTGTTATATTTTGAAGAATTACATGTAAAAAACATTAAAAATAACAGAGAACAAATTAAAGAAATCCTGTATGCTAATAAAATTGGAAATATTGTAAATTATGTAACTAAAATAATAATAGTAATACTTTTAACTGTACCTACTATTAATTCAAATTGTAAAATTAAAAAATTGTTGTAAAAACAAAACAATTAAGATAACTTCGTCGGAGCCTCCGTCAAAGGGTGGGGAAGTTATGTCACCATATTATAGAATTAATCTTTTTTTTGAACGTATTACATAAAACAATGTTCTAAAATATATTTTTATTTTCTTTCACACGCGCAAGCTTACTTTTGCGGGCGTCAACATATAATGTAATATGATCCTATATTAAAAAATAACTGTACATTCCAAACTTGAATAATAATTTTCTCAGCACGTTGCATTGAAACATGACCTTAATAAGAATGTAATTATTATAAAATAAATGCATTCATTCTTCTTTTAAACGTTGGAAAGATCGGACGAAGTTATAATAAAATAAGTTAGAATTAAGCAGTTAAGTTAGAAAAGTACAATTAATGAAATTCAACAAATTAAATCAATAGATCACCAAATTTTTTCGTTGGGAACGACTAAATAAACAAATTATCCTCCAATTTACAATATGTCAACGTTTTGGCCACTCCGCAGCAAATTGTAAAATGGATTTCAGGTGTGTCAAGTGAGGAGAAAACCATCCACCAAACCAATGTTTAATTAAACCAGAGGATCCAAAATAAAAACTTTCCTGCCCTTTATGCAAAAAATATGGTCATTCAGAAAATGTCCAGAATATATTTCATTAATGCAAAAATGCGAAAAAACAAATGAACGACCGAAGAACAAAATCACTAATAAACACATGGTCTCAAATGTAGTACAACCGAATATATCTTATTCAAATGTGGTAAAATCAAATAATAATAAATCTAACAATACCAACATAAATAATAATAATAGTAGTAATACTAACACTTCTAACCCTGACATTATATTAGAAATTAAAAATTGGATTTTAAAAATGCAAAAAGAGATGCGTAAAGATTTTGCAAGTGTTAAAGCAGATATTAGCACTAATAGTAATATAATTAATCTTTTATTTGAACGTATCTCAAAGTATATCTATTGTTAAGAAGTAGTTTGACTTGGTCACGTGATGAAAAATTTTCTTGCTAACTTTTACTCTTTCCACACATACATATACAAAAATTTACCCAAATTGTTGGAAGTAGATAGTAATTCAGGTTCAGCACTTTTAAAACCGTACCACAAACATTCAAAAGTATGTTTACCCATTTTTCATAAAATCTTATACAAATATGTATGTCATCATCATCATCATCAACTGGCGTTACAGCTCGGGGTGAGCTTGAGCCTCTTGCACAACTAGTCTCCAGATATTTCTGTCTCTTGCTTTTATCTTCCAGTTTTGTACATTTAGTGTTAGTAAATCCTTTTCTACACTGTCCAGCCATCTCAGACGAGGTCTTCCCTGTGGTCGATTTATAAGTGGGCGATACTGAAGTATTTGTTTCTGGGGCCGTGTTTCTTCCATCCTCATTATATGTCCAGCCCACCGAATGCGTTGCGCTTTGTAGAACCTGACTACATCTTTCCCCTCGATTATACGGTCCAGCTCTTCATTTGACCTTTGCAAATATTCCCCGTCCTCTGTTATTCTAGGCCCGTAGATTTTTCTTAATATTTTGCGTTCAAATACTCGCAAACTTTTCTCTTCAGTGACCGTAGGGGTCCAAGCTTCACAACCGTAAGTAAGTACTGGTCGCACGGTTGTTTTGTATATACTGAGCTTGGATTTTCTTGTGAGTAATCTGGATTTAAATAATTTGAGATGCGCGTAGTAGCATTTGTTTGCAGCCACTAATCTGTCAGTTATACAATCTTGCATACTGTTGTCATTTTTTATTATCACACCCAAATACTTAAAACTTGCAGTACCTTGAAATTGGTACTCCCCGATGGTAATGCTTTCGGGTTGTCTTCTGCTTTCTCTTCTTGATACCTTCAGATATTGTGTTTTTGGTTGGTTTATTCGCAGTCCAATAGCTTTTGCAGCTCCTTCTATGGATGTGAACATGCGCATCATATCGTTCTTGTTTTTTGATCTTATTACTATATCATCAGCATACGCATAAAACAATTCTGATCTGCAGAATATGTGACCTCCTCTATATAGATCTCTGACCGCATGATGTAGCATCAAGTTGAAGATTGTTGTCGATAGTGTATCTCCCTGTCTTACTCCTGATTTAATTCTAAAAGACTCGGATATATTTCGCTGTAATAAGACCTTACCCATGGTATTGTTTAGTGTCATCATGGTGAGATTTATTAGTTTTGTCGGTATACCCAAGTTATGCAAAGAGTTTGGAATTTTGCTTCTTTCAATGCAGTCGAACGCCTGTTTAAAATCCAAAAACAGTAGGTGTAAATCTGTGTTGAATTCATAGCATTTATCTATAGTTTGCTTTAGTAGGAACACTTGATCAGTTGTTGACCGGTTTGGTCTAAATCCACACTGATATTCATCCAATATTAGCTCAGCTTTTTCCTTTAATTTTTTCGAGAGAATAATTGAGAGCACCTTGTAGCATACATTCAGTAATGTAATTCCGCGGTAGTTCTCGCAATTCAGTTTGTCACCTTTTTTATGGATGGGTACTATTAAGCCCGTAAGCCATCCTGTTGGCATACATTCCTCCTGCCATATTTGTTCCATCAGCTGGTGCAGCGTTACAATGTTTTCCTCACCAATTTTTTTTTATCAATTCGGCTGTTATTCCATCTTCGCCGGGTGCTTTATAGTTTTTAAGATTTTGTATGGCGTCTTTTACTTCATCTAACGATGGAGCTTCAATTAAGTAACGTTGTTGCTCAGTTTGCTCACTGATGTTTCTTGGTGGTACAATATTGCTTGTATCCCCTTCCTGCGTATTAAGTAGCTCTGAAAAGTATTCTCTCCAACGAGTGACTATTGATTCTTCTTCTGCAAGGGTGGCGCCGGTTTTATCTTTACAGTTTATTAGTTTCGGTTGGAAGCCGTTTTTTTTCTGTTTAATGCCGTTAAAAAATTTCCTCATATCATTTCGATGAAAGTTCTCAGCTATGCTCTCCATTTTAGCTTTAAGGTGTAATTTTTTCTTCCTTCTGCAGAGTTTTGTGGCTTCTTTTCTTAATTCAATGTAAGCATTTCTATTACTCGTAGTGTTTCTTTCTAGACATTTTTGCCTTGCGTTATTCTTTCTTTCAATCGCTCTTTTACAATCTTCGTCAAACCATTCCGCATTTCTAGCAACTTGCTTTTGACCAATACATTCGGTTGCTGCTTGTGTTATTGCCTTTTCTAAAATTTGCCAATTGCTCTCAATACTGTTGGTCGTTTGTTCTGCCTGGCTTTCTCTTATTACTGATGCGATTTTGCGATGGTATGCCGCTAGGTTTCCTATGTCTTCTAATTTTTCATCGTTCCACTTTATTCTTTTTAATCCTCGGTTTTTTGCAACGTTGGAGATCCTCTGGCGTAGGATTGTTTTAACCAGATAATGATCGCTATCGACATTTGCCCCTCTGCATGTATGCGAGTCCATTATGGTTGAGAGCCTTCTTTTATTTATAAGTATATGGTCAATTTGGTTAACCCTTTGTGATCCTGGTACTTTCCACGTACCTTTGTGTATGTCTTTGTGTGGAAAATGTGTACTACTTATATACATATTTGTGCTATTTGCAAATTCGCATAATTTTAATCCATTTTGTGATGTGACATGATGCAGAGAGTATTTTCCTGCTATGTTTTCTGTGAACGTTTCTTTACCTATTTTGGCGTTGAAATCCCCAAGAATGATCATTGTATCATAACTACCGACGCTGCTACATATTTGTTCTAAGTCGTTGTAAAATATATCTTTCTCTGTTTCATCCGATTCTTCTGTTGGTGCGTATGCGGATATTAAAGTAATATTATTGAATTTTCCCTTAATTCTTAGAAGGCATATACGGTCAGTAACTGGTGTAAAACCTAGTAACGTTTCTTTTAAGCGCTTTGTAATCATAAAGCCTGTTCCATATAGACCACTTCTATTGACGTTTCCACTAAAGTATAAAGAGAAATTTCTCTTATGTATAGCACCATTTCCTTTCCATCTAATTTCTTGCAGCGCCAAGATGTCAATTTTATAGTCATGCTGTTGCTGAGCGATTTCGTGCATCATACCTGCCCGTAGCATAGTTCTAATATTCCATGTGCCTAGTATCAAATCATTTTTCCTTTTTCGTGCCGAGATTCGTGCCGTTTGTTCAAATTCTGTTATCCGAGGCTGAGTTGTGTTTCTCGTAACAATGTTGCTTTACGATGTGGCCTGTTAAACCAACGATCGACCCCCAACCTGGAGGACCAGCTCATTTGATATCGAAGTTTTCGTCTTCTAGCCTTTGGGAAACCAATCCCATAGTAAAAGATACAAGGCAGCACCTTCTTCCTCTCTCGTCGGTCCCTGACCAGATTACTACACTGGGGTTGGTTACCCAATCTTTCATACTGGTTCCTCAGGTTAACAGGTTCCACCACGTGAAGGTGAGAGTAGGAATTGAATAGCGAGAGGCTGAGTGTTGTTAACAGGAAGCAACAACATAATACGCATCGCTATCCCGTTCGGAGAACCCAAATATGTATGTATTTTAAATATTTAAAATATTCACTATTGCTAAGATTAATTCGTTTAAAATAATTTAACACCATGTACTCAGCTAAAAAAATTTTCAAATGAGCCCGCCACTATTTTTTTTTTTTTTTTTTTTTTATTTATTTATTTAATATCTCTAAAAGAGCCTTTGGGCTCATACAGAGTTCCTATATGTTTTCTTATGATATAATAGTTAATTTGATTTAATTTAATTTAATTTAATTTAAGTGCAATTTTTAATAATTTAATTAATTTAAATGGTATAACAAAAATATATATGTATATGTGTAATATGCTAATATTTACTTTGTAAAATGGCAATGGCTACATTAGATGAGAACTTTACGCTAATAGATAATCAAATTATTTAGAGTGTATAATTTTAATATTTACTTATGTACAAATTTTTACAATATTTTTTAAATGGATGATAATTTAAGGTCTTTATGTTATTTGGTATACTGTTATATTGTTTTACACTGCTATTAAATATTGGCTCCAGTGCCTGCAAGTGGTTGCTGGCAACTGTCCTAATGTGGTGAGCTCTGCGGGTGTTGTATTCATGAACTTCGTTATTGGTTGTTACTTCAGTGTTAGACTTGATGTTGTTTGTGTTCATGTTATAGATGTGTAGTGTTTGTGTATAACGAATTAGGTCTTCAATTTTAAGGATTTCATATTCTTTATGCATTGAATTTGTTGAAGTACGAGTTGGCAAGTTGTAGAGATTTTTTATGGTCCTATTTTGGATTTTTTGAAGATTTTTTGTATTGTTGTTGAATGTATTTCCCCATACTCCTATACCATAGGAAATTATGGTATGGAAAAGACTATAGTATACTGATTTTTTTAAACAATGTGGGAGTCTTCTTCCTAGTTTTTTTAGTAACCTGGCTACCCTGCGAAGTTTAGGTAACAATTCATTAACTTGTGGGTTCCAGTTTAAATCTTCGTCGAGTGTAACACCTAGGTATTTATATTTGTTAACTCTTTGAATTGTGTTATTATTATACTTAACATTAAAGTTGACGCTTTTTGATTTAAATAGCATTAATTTTGTTTTATTTACGTTAACTGTGAGTTTATGTTTTGACATCCACGCATATATCAGTGACATGTCATTATTCATTGCTTTTTCCAGTTCACATAAATTATCTTCATCGTACACTAATACTAGGTCGTCAGCAAATAAAAATTTACCACAGTTCAATTGCAAATTTGCTATACTACTAATGTAGCAGCAGAAGAGTGAAGGACCCAATGAACTGCCTTGTACAACTCCATATTCGATATTTTGCTTTTTACTTTTAATCTCGTCCAATTCGACATATTGGTATCTGTTTTTGAAGTAATTTTCAAACCATTTGTGTTCACATTATCCCATGTTCATATAGGATTTTTAGTAATGTTTTCCTGTCTACTGTGTCGAATGCCTTTGCTAGATCAAAAAATATGGCACCAACCTTTTTATCTTTACTAACATTAGTTTGGATGCGTGTGACAACATCAAATAGCGCTGCACTCGTATTCGATTTCTTAGAAAAACCATATTGCGATTTACAGAGTAGCTGGTTGTGTTGCAGGTACTCAATTAATTGTTGGTTAATATGTGTCTCAAGTATTTTACTGAAAATTGAAGGAATAGATTTGGGTCTAAAGTTGTTAAAGTTCAATCTATCTCCACAATTTTTATAAATTGGAATTACTCTAGCAATTTTCAGGTTGTCTGGAACTTTACTTTCCGCTATTGATTTATTTATTTGAAGATTTTTTGTAAGATTTTCGCTTATTGTACTTACTGGCAGTACTTTTTGTTGGATTATCGATAATGTAGTTTTTTATTTGACATTTCAGTTGGTTAATATTTACTTTTTTGATAGTGTGTTTATTATTTAATATTTTGTCAATTTTTTGTTTATTTATTTCTACAAATAAGAGGTGATGATCTGTAAAATCTGTTTTAATATGATTAATATTTATATTTTGTTTTAGGTCATTGCAGAGTAAATGATCAATGCAGCCACTCGAGGCAGGTCTGGTGATGTTTGAATCGCAGAAATAAAAACCATAGCTTTCCACGATATTTTTGTAATCATTTATTGTATTTGTGTTATTGAGAATATTAAAATTAAAATCACCCAAGATAATAGTGTTTTTGTTTGCAACCATATCTAAATGTGATTCTAATAATTTTAAGAATGTGTTTATTGAGTCTCTACTATTATTTGGTGATCTATAAATTGTTGATACGAAAAAATGTTGTGTTTTGTTTTTAATTTGAATTGTGATTATATTGTTAAAGTTATCAGTATACGATTTGTGTAATTCGTAGCTTAAACAATTGTGGATGAAGAAACAGACACCCCCACCACGTCGGTTGTTGCGACATGACAACAATTTAGAGTAGTTGGGAATATTGACCAAGTCAATTTCGTCATCTTTAATCCAAATTTCGGCAATGGCTATTATATGAATAATGTTTTTTACAGTGTCAAGAATGTAAGTTATTTCATCCATTTTATGTCTTAAGCTTCGTACATTGAGATATAGAATTTTTAGCGTAATATCATTTTCGAACTTGAGATTTTTAATACAATTTATGTGTCTTGTTGTGGTGTTAATTGGTAAAGTATTGTAATCTATTTCGTTATTAATCGATATTTAAGTTTAGAAAATTATTTTCTTGTAATATTTGGTATGTTTTTCCTGTGTCAGTTTTCTTTACAAATACTTTACCGCCCTTTACCCACGCATATTTTATTTTTTTAGCTCTTTTTAAATCCCTTGATTTTTTGAAAAGCAAACTGAAATATGAACTTTACAAATACTTTACCGCCCTTTACCCACGCATATTTTATTTTTTTAGCTCTTTTTAAATCCCTTGATTTTTTGAAAAGCAAACTGAAATATGGAGTAAGCCGTTCATTAATGAAAGCTTTGTTTGTATTTTTATTTTCGGATGACGTAGAGAATATTTTGCAACAATTTATTTCTTTGTTTTTTATTGCGCTCAAAATTTTGTCTTTAATTATTTGAGTAGTAAATTTTATTATTAATTTTTTTCATTTAAGTAAGCTTCTTTTATATCGCTTTGTTGTAGTTCAACTTCAATTTCACTGGCAATTTTTGTAGCTATAGTTATTGGGTTTTTCTCTTGTACACCTTCAAGTCCAGATATTTCAATATGTTTCCTATATTTCTTTTGCTTGATTAGTTCGATTTCTATTTTGTTATTTTCAATTTGTTTTTTTAGTATTTCGTTTTCATTTTTTAACTGGATATTATCATCTATCACGAGCTCTAATGTTGCTTTGATTTCAGCAATAGTTTTTTCCTGGTTCTCCTGGTTTTTGATGATTTCATCCAATTTTTTTATTATTGCGGTATTGTTGGTATCATTTTGCGTTCGATTACCATTTTTGCTTATATCCAATGTACGGTCGTTTGTTCTATTAAGCCCCATTGATTTGCGTTTGTTTCTATATATACAAGCGATTTCAATTTCAGTAGTGCCTATACCTGATACATTATACTCATTCATAGACAATTTTCTAAGAGCCCGCCTTTTAAATTACATTACAAAAGATTATATTAAACTAATAAAATTAATAATAATAATAATAATAATTACAAAAATACATAGTGTTGTTTTTTTTCATACATGTTTTTCCTATACACAGTGAATATGAAACAAAAAAAAATATAATGTAAATGCTTATACACATAGAGTTTTTTGTTGTAAAAATTGTATTAGGTTTAGTAAAAGTTTGGTAAAAGAGAGTGAACTTACTTCTTAACAATAGATATACTTTGGTCATGTATCCATAAAAATATGTATTGGTATGCAAAAAATTTTTGTGTAGAATACACTTTTTTTTTGTATGTAGTAGCAACTTTATAGGAAAACGAGGAAGAGAGTAGTAGAGTAGACTGTGTGAACTCTGGGATACCCGTATGACCGTAACATATACATTATATCATCCGAATAATTACTTTTGGCAAAATTTCAAACATACAGCTTTATTAGGTGTAGTGTAATGCTCAGCTAAATGGCAGCTACTCGAACCCTCTGCAGTAGACCAACTAAATTTTGCAGAAACTTTGGCCATTACACTAAACTATTTTTAGCAAAATTTCAGACACCCAGCTTCAATAGGTATAGAGTAATGCTCATATAAAGTAAGAAGTTGTATGGCAGCTAATCGAGCTCATTACAGCAAACCAACCTAATTTTGCAGAAATTTTTGCCATAAAACTAAACTACTTTTGGCAAAATTTCAGACATGCAGGTGTAATAGGTACAGAGTAATACTCATATAAAAAAAGAATTTGTATGGCAGCTACCCGAACCCATGGACCGAAATGGCTGGATTTAAACAGCAATGACGGCTATTGCAAAAAAACGGGTTTGCGAAAATTTCAAGATCCTAGCTCCATTAGTTTTTGGGTTATCGTGCGGACGGACGGACATACATAACTAAATCGATTTATTTTTCGATTCTGACCCGATCCATACACGTGAGTCTATATCTACCCCCCCCCCCCCCCCCTCCTTCTCTGCGTCACAAACGTAATGGCAAATTTATTATACCCTTTGACTATATAATTATACGGGTATAAAGACTTTAGAGAACACCTTTTTGCCAAGGATTATGGTTCCTCTCTCAATACTTGTCTAAGGATTCTGGATGACTCTCCCAGTAATTTATCGTTTTTTCTTTGTCACACGAATAGTATTTTTGAATCTTCTGCCTATGCTCTAACTTTTGCCCAGGAAATTTTTCTAATGGAAATTAGACTTTAACCGAAATTCAAAGATTAAAGATTGCTTTGATTTTTCTTTATGAAATTTGTAAAAATAAAAAAGAAATTTTAATACCTATTCGATAGTAGTGTGATGCTTTTTTATACCCGTGCATACATATAAGGCTACGGGTATATTAAAATTGCTTCTCCGTTTCGCTATTTAAATCCAGCCATTTTGGTCCATGGTTTCGGGTAGCTGCCATACAACTTCTTTTTTTATACGAGCATTTCTCTGTACCAATTACAGCTGCTTGTCTAAAATTTTGCCAATAGTTTAGTTTTATGGCCAAAGTTTCTCCAAAATTTAGTTGGTCTGCTGCAAAGCGTTCGAGTAGCTGCAATACAACTTCTTATTTTATATGAGCATTACTCTATACCTATTAAAGCTGCGTGTCTGAAATTTTGTCAAAAATAATTTAGTGTAATGGCCAAAATTACTTGTAAATTTAGTTGGTCTACTGCAAAGGGTTCGAGTAGCTGCCATACAACTCCTTCTTTTATATGAGCATTACTCTTTACCTAATAAGGCTGGGTGTCTGAAATTTTTCAAAAAATAATTTAATGTAATGGCCAAATTTACTGCAAAATTTGGTTGGTCTACTGTAGAGGGTTCGAGTAGTTGCCATACAACTCATTCTTTTATATGAGAATTACACTACACCTAATAAAGATGGTATATTTGAAATTTTGCCAAAAGTAATTAATGTTTATAAAAAAATGATATAATGTTTATATAACGGTCATGCGGGTATCCCAGAGTTGACGCAGTCTACTCTACTACACTCCTCGTTTTGTTTATGGGGAAGAGTGATAAATTTTTTTTTTTTAATCATTTTAATCTTTTATTTTTTAATATAATAGCACAAGGGAATTAATTAATGGTGAATGGAAATAAATAATTACCTTAAGTTAATTTATTAACATAGTTTGATATTTATAGTATTTTTAATAGTAGTATGCAGTAGTGTAGTGGTACCTAATTAGTAGAAATTATTTCTTTTATTTGATTTAAATTTCTAAAAATATAATATAGAGGCAAATATAGAAAAATAAACGAAATTAAATAAAATTACTCAAAATTTGGAACTTCATTTTTATGTAGGTATAAATTATATGAAATATTTTCCAAAGGTAATTAATTAAATGAAACCTTCGTAAAGAAATCTTTTGTGCAAGGTTTTCATAAATTTGCAAAAGGTTTCTTTTTTGGCTTAATTTTATTTGAAAATATTAAAATATTCGAATAGCTATTTTCAAAATTAAAAATCACACATATATAAATTTTCGGCCAGATCAATGCTCAATTTCTGCAGAAGATCCAAGAGATAAATTATACCGTACCTTGTGTGGGAACCACACCAAATGCCGAGTTCCCTTTAAAAAATTAGCTTCGTCAAAAAAATTAGAGATAATGCAAAACAAAATATTGCAAGTAAGCACATAACTCAAATTTTATTAATAAAATTATATCATTTTCAAATATTGTAAAAAATAGCACAAAACAAAATAATTCCAACCTTAAAAATAGCAATAATAATTGTAATAATATTAATTCTTATTTAATCACTAATAATAGTAATAACAATATTTTAATCGAAATAAAAAACATTTTAATTAATATGCAAAATGAAGCTATTACAATAAAAAAACAAATTGATCAAAATTCTAATAATATAAAAATTTGTATGGAATCTCTAAAAATTAAAAACTAATTTAAAAACGAGGAAGATTATAGTTGCCCTTGTCAACTTTTAGATACCCGTGCGTACCCACTATGATGTATACAATAAAATAAACCGTTATTTATTTCCTTTAAGCTATTATTTATATTACAAAAAAAATTTAAAAAAGTAATAAGTTTAAAAAAATTAAACTCATTATCCTATAACTTTTGCTTAAAAAAAAAAAACCATAAAAAAAAAAACAAACAAAAAAAAACCATAAAGAAAATTAAAAAAAAAATTTGAATTCATTATCCCATAATTTTTTCTTTAAAAAAAAAAAATTCGCCTACCCTAAAAGTTGGTTCGAGTGATGTCCAACTTTGCCAAGTAACTTGCTCTATTACTTTACCTACCCAATTTTAATTTTAACCTCGTAGCTTCTTTAGATTCATAGTTATTGAATTGAAAACTTTGTATGGCAGCTGCCCACCTAAAAACAATAGGCATCCTAGAAATTTTCTAAAAATGACTTTGTGTGAAATTCAAAACTCTAGCTCTTTTAGTTTTTGAGTTACCGTGCTGAGACACGAACGGACGGACGGACAAACAGACACACATAGCTAGATCGATTTACTTTTCGATGTTGATCTGATACACTATATCTAGCTCATCTAGATCGATGCGTTGCAAACGGAGGAGCAATTTTAATTTCAATTTTAACAACGGTATATACCCGCACGGGTATAACGAGGAAGATTATAGTTGCCCTTGTAAAATTTTAGATACCCGTGCATACCCACTATGAAGTATATATATATGTAAGCCATTAACTAATTTTCTCATGCTATTATATAAAAAACAATATGAAAGAATAGAATAATAAAAAAAAATTTCACCCACCCATAAAACCAAAAGAAACTTTAAAAAAAGTTTTTTTTGCTCACCTTAAAAGCTAGTCTGAGTAATGTACAAAATTGGTTCACCCTAAAAGTGGTCCGAGTAATGACAGCTGTCCGATTTTAACCAAAATCTATAGAGAACATCAAAATGTCTAAAAAATGTTTTGTGTGACTTTCAAAACTTTAGCTTCAATTTTGAATTTTACCTCTTTTAATTAATTTTAGATTCACGAATATATTAAACCTAAGCAAAATAAGCATCATGAATGTGATGATTATTATTATCATATCATGATAGATAATAATCAACACATTCATAATGATTATTATCCATCAATCTCAAAGTACAAAGTCCACATATAGAACATTACACGTATATTCATATAATATGAATACATACAAATTATTTATCCATTTACTTAAAAAGATCTTTGTGTCCACTTTTTCTTATCTATCATTTATTTAATAATTTTACGAATTACTTAAATCATATGAAATCGTAAATTGATTAATACAATAAAAACAACAATAAAACAAAAACAAAAAAATCATATAATTTCATGTTGGGTACAAGATGTACTGCAAAATTTTAAATTTATATATGAAAAATTTGGAGTTATGAAAGTTTGTTGTTCGAGAGCTACCCGAAGTTTTCGGATCTTAATCAAAAAAAATAGGGAACCTAGAAATTGCTTTGAAAAATATTTTGTGAAAATTTTGAAACTGCAGCTCTTTCAGTTGTTGAGTTATCTTGCTGATCCACAGACGGACGGACAGACATAGCTAGATCGATTCATTTTTCGATGCTGATCCGATACGTATCCTTGACACCATACCTAGCTTGTCTAGATCAATGCGTTACAAACGGAAAATCAATTTTAATATACCCGATCCATATATTTCGAGTATAATGATTCTTAAAAATATTCTCTTCAATAATTCACGAGTAAATGATTCTTAAAAATAATATCCTTAAACGTCAATTCACTAATCTCAAACAATGAAATGCTTACTCTAACTTTGTAGAGTTCAATAAATCTGACATAATTTGCATGAGCGAGACAAAATTAAAACCAAATAACCTCATGTCATTGGATAATTATGACATAATTAGAAATGATCAAAATATCGCAATTGATGGCGGGGGTGTTGCCATATGCATTAAAAAATGTTTACAATTTGATATTGTAAATAATAGAATTTTCGATAATTTTTTATGTATCGGACAATGCATTATATTATTCCAATTAAAACTAAAAAACAAGTAAAGAAACAGTCAGTCGGTACAACCGACTTAGAAATACCCTACACCTATTTGGTTCAAATTTAAGGACATATCCATAAGTCATTTTAACACCATAGAAGCTGTTATTAATTTGATCGTAAGACATAGCTAACCAAATTAACTGTATAATACTAAAAACATTTTCTAATTACCCTATCTATTAAAAAATACTACAAATTCTTACTAATTTATCTATTTAAAAATATTAAAAAACAAACAAACTTGAAATAAATGAAAATATATTTATTCCAATTCAGTTACAAAATGAAAAAATTCTAATTATAAAATTTTGTGATAAAAAGATAATCAAAGCATAATATATTTAATAATCCAAATCTTTAAAAATTGCAATTATTTTAAATGGTTAGTTTATATACCTAATAGAAAAGCTTATAAACGCAAAATATGCAATAAATGTATTTCTAAAATACAATTAAAAATTTACACCTTTTCATATAATTCATTTAAATATAAAAATAAATTTTACATAAATGCAGCAAGTACCTTTGAACATAGCTGAACCACTACAATTAAGTCTAGATTTCGGAGACACATAGGACATAGGAAATATATTCTTTGGCTTCGAAATTAAACTCGACCACAACCAATTCCCATGGTACTTTCATTACTAGTAACCTACTGTTAAATTTCATCAAAATACCGGCATTATTTTTTGAGTTATGGTGTTTGTAAGATATATGTTTGTTAGTCCTTGAACTTTTCAAGGGTTCCAGGACCCGAAATTATGCAGTCCCGTCATACTTTCAATACTAGTTAACCCTTGTACACAATTGGAACGCTCTATCTTAATTTTAAGTTACTAGTTTTATTAATTTCGATGATAAGCTTTTACACATTGGTGGGTCTAAGAGAGGTTCTGAACCACCACTCCAATTGATCCCAAATTAGGGGGGCACGCAAGAAATAGTAAAGAACACCCTTGTGGCAAATTGGAAGCTTCTACATTTTTTCAAGTTGTTATCTTTATTAATTTTAAAGATATGCTTTAAGGTCTTCGGAAATGTGTGGCTGGTCCCCGACCCACTACTCCAATGGGACCCAAATTCACAAGACACTTAGGAAATAGGAAGGGACACCCTGATACTAAATTTGGAGGTTCTATCTTCATTGGTTTCGGAATTATGCTCGTTTGGCCTAAATTCGATCAAAAAGTTCTAGGTTCCGAACCCATGGTCCAATCCCGACCTTACGCAATTCCCGAAGTAGTTTCATTACTAGTAACCTACAGCACAAATTTGATGAAGATAGCGTCATTAGTTGTTGAGTTATCGTGATTTTTTATATTTGTTCGTTAGCCCTGAAACCGATTAAAAGGTCCAGAATCCGAACCCATGGGCCGATTTCGCCCATATGCAATCCCCGCCGTACTTTCAGTCCTAGTAACCTACAGTTAAAATTTCATCAAGATAGCTCCATTATTTTTTGAGTTATCGTGCCTACGGACGGACGGACGGACATGGCTATATCGACTAAGGCGGTCACGCTGATCACAAATATATATACTTTTCCATATCTAGCTCGCTTCCTTTAGGTGGTTACAAACACCATACCAAAGTTAATATACCCCTTTACCTATTCTATAGGTGTAGGGTATAAAAAATTAGTTATAATTTCTATTTATGCATCAAATAGAAATTCAAACAGTTTTTTAACAGAATTAGAAAAAATATTCAAAATTTTAAATCGTTCGAGGCTCAATAATTTCTATATATTAACTGGCGAAAAATTCTTTTAAACAAAAAACACGGCCTCATGAACGATATACATAAGCTCAAAAAACAAAGATTAACCTTTTCTAATCAACAAATCCAATTGCTCAAAAGCCTTCTAAATAACATCAATACATTAATTATACTACAAATTAAATTAGTAGTTAATAAATACTGGCAGCAAGGAGTGCAATACCGGGATCCCGAGAGTATGTTTGCGGTATTCAGTACCGGTTTTAAAGAATTAATACCGCGGTATTTCGGTATTAATATCTTAGTTATCAGAAAAAAAAACTAAATATTTTGAAAAACGAGGAAGATTATAGTTGCCCTTGTCAACTTTTAGATACCCGTGCATACCCACTATAATGTGTTAAATAAACCGTTATTTATTTCTCTAATATGCTATAATATATTACACAAAAAATATAAAAAAGTAAAATAGTTTAAAAAAATTTAACTCATTATCCCATCATTTTTGCTTAAAAAAAACATAAACCAAAAAAAAACAGAAAAAAAAAAAAAAAAAAAAATTGCCTCACCCTAAAAGTTGGTCCGAGTGATGTCCAACTTTGTTTAGTAACTTCTCCTATTACTTTACCTGCCCAATTTTAATTTTAACCTCCTAGCTTTATTAGATTCACAGTTATTGAATTTAAAACTTTGTATGGCAGCACCCCGAAAATGGTGCCGTAACATTTTGAAACTTCATATAAGTGCTCGATTCATTATATAACTAACAGTGTGTAATTTTCATCCTCATAGTATAATTAGTTTCCAAGAAATTAATTTTGGTGCAAAGAAGTTGTATGGCAGCCCCCCGAAAATGCGGCCGCAACATTTTGAAACTTCATATAAGTGCTTGATTCATTATAAAACTAACCGTGTGTAATTTTCGTCTTCCTGGTATAATTACTTTTGAAGAAATTCATATTGGTTTAAATAAGTTGTGTGGCAGCTCCCCGAAACCTTGTTCTGGTCTTAACCAAAAAGAATAGGGAACCTCAAAAATGTCCAAAAAATGTTTTGTGTGAATTTCAAAACTCTAGTTCTAATTTTTCAATTCTATCTCATTTAATTAATTTTTAATTCATGAATATATGAAACTTAAGCAAAATAAGCTTCATATGATCATATTCATATAATGATCATCATGATAGATAATAATCATTATATTCATAATGAGTATATCTATCAATATCAATAAGTCATTTACTTAAAAAAAATCTTTGTGTTCATTTTTGCTTATCTTAAATAAACTACGCATCATTTAAATCATATGAAATTCTAACTCAAAATCGTTATCTACAAAAAAAACAAAAACAACAAAAAAAAAAAAACAAAATTCATATAATTTCATGTTAAATACAAGATGCAAAGCACAATTTCAAATTGTGCAATAATAGTACTAAATTTCAAGTTTATCGCCTTCAATTTCAAATTTATTCTGCTTTCGAAAAGTGAACAGTAAAGTGTATTTTATCTATGTTTAAAACATACCCTTAGAATAAAAAAAAATTGCGTTATAACAGAGTTGAAAATTAACTAATAAAAGAGCTACAACGATTAATACAAGAACAAGATATTGTGAATTGTTTACGATATACAAAATACAATATACTATAAAAATATTGGAGTATAGGTAAGAAATTTTATAAACAATTAAGATAAAGACTAAAAATATAAATTATTTTAATTATATAAAAATTAAGGATTGCATAATTTTAGAAATGGAAAATTTACAATTTGTAAAACATATGAAAGACGAAGACAAATCTTCTATTTGTCAATATTTGTTAAAAGAAAAAAAAGGTGGTCACGCAAAATGCAAAAATTGTTGCAAAGTAATAAAAACTAGTGGTGGATCAACAAGTGGCCTTCATACTTATATGAAAACCATTCACAATATTAATACTCTTAAGAGAGATGTTCCTGTTCCCACTACTAGTGCCGACGCTGGACTAAGTGTAGAAGGTCCACCTACAACTATAACAAAATATTTTAAAACTACGAATAATTCATGTATTAGCGTTGTATTATCTAGAATGTGTGCTTATGATGGTTTACCATTTAAAATATTTATTACATCAGAAGATCTTCGAAAGGCAATACAAGCGATGCGTATAGGCGAGCTTCTGAAATCTGCCAACACTATTCGTAAAATTATTATTGATTACAGTAACCAGATTAGATATTTATTTGTTAAAGCACTCGCAGAGCAGAAGAAAAATAAAATAGGATTTAGCTTGACATTCGACGAGTGGTCTTCTGTTAAAAACCACCAATACATGAATATAAATATTCATTCGGAAAATAAAGTATGGAACTTGGGATTAATTAGAATGTGTACCAGCAACTAAATGTGTAGAAGTTGTAGATACTAAATTAAAAGAGTTTGGTCTATCATTAAAAAATGACATTGTATGCATAACAACGGATACCCGTATGACCGTAGTATAAACATTATAATATCATCCGATTAATTACTTTTGGCAAAATTTCAAGCACACAGCTTTATTAGGTGTAGTGTAATGCTCATATAAAAGAAGGAGTTGTATGGCACTTACTCGAACCCTCTGTAGTAGACCAACCAACTTTTCCAGTAACTTTGGCCATTACACTTAACTACTTTTGGCAAAATTTCAGATACCCAGCTTTAATAAGTACAGAGTAATGCTCATATAAAACAAGAAGTTATATGGCAGCTACCCGAGCCCGTTGTGCAAACTGGCTGAATTTAAATGGCGATGACGGTTTTTTTTAAAAATCCGATTTGTTGAAAATTCCAGAATCCTAGCTCCTTTAATTTTTGAGTTATCGTAATTGTGGATGGACAGACGCACGGACATACATAGCTAAATCGATTTATTTTTCAATTCTGATCCGATCCATACACTTGAGTCTATATCTACCCCCCTACTTCTCTGCGTCATAAACGTAATGGCAAATTTAGTATACCCTTTTGACAAATAGTCATACTAGTATAAACAATGATTTTTTCATTCATAAATTCATAGTTCATTTTTTCGAATTGATTTCGTTTTTTCTAAAAAATTATTTAATTTTGTATGTACTTGCGTACATACATATATAGATATGTATGTGGGAATTAATTAATTTCATACCAACTATATTTCATTCGGCTAGTATATTTGCATTCTATTTGCTATTTATTTGTTTTTGTTTTTAATGCATTTTTTTGGAGAATTTAATAGCAAGTAAAATAGTAAATAGATTCCGTTATTTATAAATTTGTTTTTAAAGAAATTTGATATAAATTTGTTTTTTAAAAACCAGTCTTGTTCGAAGAAGAAGAAGATTAAAACGTGGACGTAATAAATTGAATATTGTTTTAAATTAAAAGTTAAAATTAACGTAATAAATTGAATATTGTTTTAAATTAAAAGTTAAAATTAAATTAATAAATTGAATATTGTTTTAGATTAAAAGTTAAAATTAAAATAGAATAAATTGAATATTGTTTTAGATTAAAAGTTAAAATTAAAATTTCAAATTAAACTTTTGAATATTTTTATGAATAATTGCTGAATATTGAATTAAACTTTTTTTGAACATTTTTATAATTTTTATAAGTTAAACAAATTTGGAATTAAGTTTATATATATAATAAAACATTATTTTAATTTTTGTGTAAAATCTGTGGTTTTAATTATTTCAAATACCATATTTGGGGGCTCAACCGGGATTTGAAAGAAATTAATGGACTTAAAACCACATGTTAAATTAAAGTTAAAAAATTAAAATACGAATAAATTTTTTTTTTCTTTTATAACTGTCATAACGAACTAAAAAAAAAATTATATATACCGTGGCGTTAGAAATGAAACTGTTAAAATTTGAAAATAATCTGTATTAAATATATAAAAAAAAAAAAAAAATTTTTATTTTAATACATTTTTTAAAATTATTGATTGTGCGTTTAATTAATACATTTAATATTGAACATTGAATTCGCTGAAAATAAGGTAGCTTAATTCTCAACCAATTAAGTGCTTTTTAAATTTTAAATTATTAATATGAGTGGAAGGCGAAGACAGAGTAGACAAAATAGTAATATTGCTATTGACACACATGCAAATAGATTCACAACGCAGTCACATAATGTACAAGCAACAGGAGAAGTACAGTTAATTAAAATCAATTTTTCAGATTTCGAAAGCATGGTGCGTAAATTTTCTGCCGACGATACGATGAGCGTCAAAAAATGGTTAATTGAATTCGAACAGTATGCTGAAACTTTTTATTTAAATGATTTACAAAAATTTATTTTTTGCAAACGATGTTTGGAAGGAGCAGCGAAAGCTTTCATTGATGGTGACGATAAACCGTTAAATTATTATGATTTAAAACGAAGTTTAATTCAAGAATTTAAATCAAAAATAATCAGTGCCGAAGTGCACAACAAATTAAAAGAAAGGAAGAAGAAACACTATGAAACACTACGCGAATATTTATACCACATGACTGATCTTGCTTCACAAGCGGATGTGGATGATTTATCCATAATCGAATATGTTATCGATGGTATTAAGGATCATACCAATAACAAAATTATACTTTAAGGTGCAAGAAATATAAGTGATTTTAAAGAAAAACTATTAATTTATGAAAAAGTTAAGAACGAATACAAAAAGTTTGGTGGCAAAAGTTTTGAAGAAAGCAAGCAATTCAAAAAAGAAGGTTATATGTCAAAAGAAAGAAAACCACAAAGGAGAAATTATTGCTTCAATTGCGGTTCATCAGATCACGAATAGCATTCTTGTCCAGATAAAACAAAAGGTCCTAAATGCTTTGGTTGCAACGAATTTGGACATAAAAGAACAAATTCTACAAAGGAACCACAGAAGAAATCATCACACGTTATATTAAAAAATGGTATGTACGTTCAGTGTAAAATAAATAATTTCATTTTAGATAGTTTGGTGGATACTGGGAGTGAAATTTGTTTAGTAAAAGAAAATTTTATACCATCTATTGAGCCGAAATATTACAACAAGGATATAAAACTGTCTGTATCGGGCTTAGGGGCAACTGTTTCGACCAGTGAATCGTGCATCGTAAATTTAAAAATTGGCGAAGAAATTTTTGAAAACATAGAGGTCCATACCGTAAATTCAGATTTTATGAAACCAGATATAATAATCGGGATGAACCTGTTAGAATTGGCTGTAGTGACAATTGAAAAGGGAAAGGTTAATATCTCAAAGAAGATAAATTCTGAACGAAAAATAGAAGGAAATTCAGAAAATTTAAAAACATGTTTTTTATCAAAAATTTCACTTGATGTCATTGACGATGCAAATTTACCTGATACATCTCATCTCAAGGACAAAGATATTAGAAGAAAAGCACTCGCTCTAATTGAAAATTATAAACCCAAGGATCCCGTAGATCATCCAATTCAAATGAAGATTTTTACGATGGATGATACACCTATTTACAGAAGACCGAGACGATTTCCACCAAATGAACAAAAACTAATAGAAAATCAGGTTGAAGAGTGGTTACAAAAGGAAATTATTCGTGAAAGTAGTTCGCCAGCCAGGTGGTCTTAGTTAAAAAAAAGGATGGTAGTAATCGATTGTGTGTTGATTATAGAAACATAAATAAAAAAATTCATAAAGACCGATACCCCTTGCCAAACATCGAGGACCAAATTGATAAACTACAAGGTTCCCAATATTTTACAACTTTGGATTTGGAAAATGGGTTTTTTCATACGATGGTAGAAGAAGAAAGCAGAAAATTTACATCTTTTGTTACAACCAATGGCCAATATGTATTTATTCGGGTTCTTTTTGGCTTATGTAATTCACCTGCTGTCTTTCAAAAATATATAAACTACGTTTTAAGAAATTTAATCAGAGAAAATATTGTGGTTATTTATTTAGATGATATTGTAATCCCGTCAAAAACTATCGAAGAAGGTGTAATCAATTTGGAAAAGGTTTTGAAAGTAGCAGCTGATCATGGGTTAAATATCAAATGGAAAAAGTGTCAGATTTTAAAGGAAGAAATTGAATATTTGGGTTATTTAGTTAAAAGAAATTTTATTTCTCCGTCACCGTCTAAAACGAAAGCCATTATAAATTTTCCTATTCCAACTAATACAAAACAATTACAAAGCTTTTTAGGTTTGGCCAGCTATTTTAGAAAATTTATAATTAACTTTGCAACCAAAGCTAAACCGCTCAGTGATCTGTTAAAAAAAGATAATTATTTTAAAATTGAAGAAATACAATTAACTGCTATAAAGGAAATAAAGAACATTCTTGCTAATAAACCGGTATTAAAAATTTTTGAATATGGTGCTGAAACGGAATTACATACTGATGCTTCTAAGGGAGGATATGGAGCAATCTTAATGCAAAGATGTGGTAACGATGGTTTGTTACATCCCGTATATTTGCTGCGGTTTTAAAAGTGATGAATCTGAAAATAATTTTTTCCGTTTACCAAAATCTAGTGAAAGGTATATTTTTTAAATATTTTTTTTTTATGTTATGTGCATATATAATGTTATTAATTTTTTAGGAGAAATATATAGTTGAAAAATTTAAATAGATCCGATCTGATTAACACGAAAATATCAAACGATTACCTTGTATGCAAAAATCATTTTTCTGATGATCAGCTGGCAAAATCAAAAAAGTTTTTGAAAAGAAATGCAGTAAAATAGAACAAAATACTAATCTTATTGAAGACGTTTCACCAATTACTGAGTCATCAAATCTAACAGGTAAAAATAAATATTTACTTGTAAAATAAAAACTCTGAAATTTTTAAATAACGTTTCTTATTCTGTTAGGTAAAGAAAATCTTGCAGGTGCTAGCACTGATATTTCTGACAACGTATCTGTTCCAGTTATAACAGGTATTTACACACAACACATAAATTTTGAATTAAGTTTAATTATATAATAAAATTGATTAATATACTATGTATAATAATAAATATTTATTTGCATTTTTTATTAACGGAAACTTCGGATGATTATTTGGAATCTGTTGCTACATTTGCAAATATTAGAAATGTTTGGAATAAACCGACTCAAACTAAAAGTACCGAGGTAAATATTGAAGAACTAGAAAAATTAAAGAAAAGAAAACGAAGAGCTTAAAAAGGAAAATATAAAATTAAAAAAGAACATGTTTTTCAAGAATTACAAAACAGTTAAAAGCACAGGCAAAACTAGTTAAAAGCAATGTAAAAAATGCTAAACTTAAACAACAAGGAAGGAGATATTCCAATGACATGAAAAATTCAGCTTAAGTCTATATTTCATCGCCCCAGTAGCTTACAGATTTCTAGCTAAAAATATGAATTTTCCATCTATACAACTCTAACGAGATTTACTAAATACTGGCCATTTGGACCTGGACTGCACGAAACACTTTTTAATGACCTGAAATTAAAAATTTACTAGATATCGCCGACAATTGTTTGGTTTGCATAGATGACGTTTCCCTAAAAACTAATTTATATTTTGATAAATCTACTGGTTGATTTTTTTGATAAATCTAAATTATAGGTTTAGAGGACGATGATGAGAATAAAACAAAACTGGCTGAAAATTACGCTTAAGTTGTTCTAATACGAGGAATTACACACAAATATAGTCATTTAGTAGGCTATTATTATGTAAATTCAATGTGTTCGGCCATAATGTTGAAACAAATTATTTTTAAATGTATGGAACATCTAATAAATTTTAATATGAAACCAAGGATTATAATTTCTGACCAAGGAGCGAATTTCATTGCATTAAATAAATTATTGGGGACTTCATCTTCATTTCCGTATTTCATCGCCTACATCTATTAAAAAATATATTATATGTATGACACACCTCATCTTTTAAAATTATTTTACAAAAATTTCATAAAATATGATATCGTTTTTGACAATAATAAAAAAGCTTGTTGGAACGATGTTAGAAATTTATATTTACAAGGTAAAAATCAACAATTTAAATGAGCTCCCAAATTGACGGAAGCACACATTGCTCCTAACACATGGCACAAAATGCAAATACCATACGCAGCTCAAGCTATTAGTTGGACAGTCGCCAGTAGCCTCTATACTTTGGCAAGCGGGGGTACTACAACCTCTACCACATTGAATACAGGTGAAGTAATAGAAAAATTTTATCATTTATTTGACATTTTTAATTCTTAAATTTGAAATGAATGTCAATTACAAGTTTTACATGAAATGGAAGTTTTTATATTCAACATGGATTTTATTAATGGATCAGGAGAAAAAGTTACTTAGAAAATAAAATTTTTAAAAGGCTAGTTACAGAACATCAATGTATTAATAATAGATCTTCATAAAGATTTACAATCACAAAACATTAAATTTCTTTTAACATGCAATTTGAATCAGGACCGTTTAGAAAATGCATTCGGTACTTTAAGAAAACGTGGAGGAAATACAAAATTATTGACACCGTTTCAATTTGCTTGTGCATTTAAAAAAATTTCTGTAAAGTACATGGAAGATATAACACCAGGCACAAACTGTGAACCAACAGGAAATCTTGAAATTGCTGATTTTTATGATACAGAATTCCACATACCACAACAAATCTCACACCAAGTTGATTCATTTAAATTAGAATACGACTATAAATCTATGGATTTTGGAAAAGCTAACGCATTTTATTACTTCGGCGGGTACTTATTAAAGAAGTATAGGGCACATCATAATTGCAGTTTAAAGTTAATTGGAAATGAAAATATTTATTTACAGTTCATAGAATTCAAGGAATATGATAACGCTTCGCTTATTAAACCATCTGAAGATTTTATTAATACATTAAAAATATTAGAAGATAAATTTATTAATAAATTCGATAGTATTTGTACTGAAAAAAATTTTGAAAACAAATTATTTGAGCATTTAAAAAATAATTTCAATTATAAGTGTTGTGATAAATATGATAATAATTATTTTATAAAAATGTACATTAGAATAAGAATATATTTTGTAATCAAAAATTTCAACAAAAATGTAAAACAATTTGATAATAAACATTAATATTTTAGCGTGACACATTTATGATAATAAATTTGATTTAAATACATTTTAAAGGCTTTTCTTTTGTATGCAGACAGAAATTCAAATATATTAGAAAACTAAAGCTATAATAAAATTTTAAAATCTTTTAAAAATTAAAATTTACATAACTTTGTATTATAACATTTACAATTATATTTTAAAAAATTATTGGTTTATTATTTTCGACACACTACACAATTTTACTATGTTTCAATTTCATTTTTTTTTTTTAATTTTCCGTCTTTTTCTTGCATGAAATATTCTTATTACTATCTACTTCCAACAATTTGAGTAAATTTTTGCATATGTATGTGTGTAAAGAGTAAAAGTTAGCAAGATAATTTTTGATCACGTGACCAAGTGAAACTACTTCTTGCAATAGATATACTTTGTACATGATATTTCAATTTTGTAAACAGACAAGAGAATGTAAACAAACAAAAAAAAAATTTAATATTATGGTTTGATAAACGAATTTTTATTTAAAATTATTTGCAATTGATTAAAATTTTACCATTTATTTTAAATTAATAAAATTTTAACTTTGAATTGAAAAATTCGTGAAATATAAATTTAAAAATTAAAAAATTAGGTTATGTAATTTTTTTTTGTCAAAACAGTGTTGGGGTGTATGCTTTGGGTAGCTCTGTAGGACCAATGGGGGAAGTATGCGATTACAGCTGACGGGTATCCTGGTACGTTGGCCCAGCCTCTGCTACACCAAGTCAAATCTCACCTTCACGTTGGTCCCCTCTGTTAAGCCGAGCAATCCTAATGGAAGATCTGGTATCCAACCCAGGTGGAGTAATTAGGATCGGCTAACCAACGAGATTTTGGCGGGTCAAGTCTAATGTAATGTAAAACATAGGCTTGACTAAAGCAGTTTCTTTCGAAGTAACTGCCTTTTGGTGCTGCCTTGTACCCGTGGGATTGGAACCCCAAAGACTAGGAGACGAAAACTCCGAGATAAAATGACCTGGTCCTCCAAGTTGGGGGTTGAGCGTGCTGGTTAACAGCCACACATCGGAAAACAATAATGTTTTGGAATCTTCAGATCA
This sequence comes from Dolichopus griseipennis, assembly GCA_963082915.1. Classification (NCBI taxonomy): domain Eukaryota; kingdom Metazoa; phylum Arthropoda; class Insecta; order Diptera; family Dolichopodidae; genus Dolichopus; species Dolichopus griseipennis. The sequence goes on along the minus strand of OY720441.1, from coordinate 87,984,673 downwards.
GCCTCGGATACAAATGATGATTTTAATGGTAACAGAACTCGGCGACGAATAAACGAACATGATTTGAAACTTGCAACATGGAACGTAAAAACTATGCTACAGACAGGAAAAATGCACGAAATAGACAACGAAATTCTAAAATATAAAATCGATGTAGTTGCTTTACAAGAAATTAGGTGGAAAGGTAAAGGAACAATAAAAAAATCTACATAAATAATATATTATAGTGGAAATGACGACACATCTGGAAGATGGCACCGGATTTATTGTAAACAAGTCTATACAAAAAAGTACACTTGGATTTAGCCCTCTGAATGATAGAATGTATAGCATTAGATTAAAAGGCAGATTCTCTAACATTACCATCGTATCTGCATATGCACTCACTGAAGAAGCAGAAGAAGAGGAAAAGAATTCCTTTTATGAACTTTTAAGCGACACATGCGAGAAGGTAAGCCCCTACGACACATTAAGATTAATGGGAGACTTTAACGCTAAAATTGGAAGAGAAGAACACATACGCAATGTAGGCGGTAATTTTTCTATGAAACATGAAACCACTAGCGAAAATGGACAACTTCAATGTAATTACGCAAATGAAATATCCCTAGTAATTAGAAGCACTGCACTAGACAGAAAAGACATATCCGGGAAGGAATGCCGTAAATCAGATTGACCACATACTTATTTCAAAAAGAAAATCCTCGTCAATAATAAAAGTAAAAACCTGCAGAGGCGCTAATTGTGATAGCGATCACTACTTGGTAATGTCTACATTAAGACAAAGGATATCAAATGCCACAATGAGAAGGGAAGTTCGAAAAGTCAAGTGGGATACTGACAAATTAAAATGTGCGCAAATATGGGAAAGCTTTCAACATGCAATTGAAGAACAAATCCAGATGACTAGCGGAAATGCCACCTTAAGTTTAAACACAAACATAAACGAAGAATGGCAAAACATTGAAAATGCTATAAACACAGCAGCAACTTAAGTAGTTGGTAATATTCGAAGGCAGAGAAATGCAGACTGGTTCAACAAGGGATGTCAAACGGCGATTATCTCAAAAACCAAGCAAGACTAAAACTTTTACAAACAAATACAAGAATGAATCGTGACGAATATAAACAAAAAAGAATAATAGCAAATAAACTATGTAGAAAAAAGAAAAAACAAATAATGAAGAAAAGAATAGAACAAATCTAAAATGAACACAATTTAAATAGCATTAGAGTTTTTTATAAAAACATTCAAAGAGAAACTCGATACCAGCCACGAATTAGTACCTGTAAAGATAAAGCAGGTAAAATAGTGTCGGACGATAATGATGTAATAAAGAGGTGGCGCGAATATTTCAATGAGTTATTGAACAAGCAAGAAGACGAATAATCAATATCTTATAATATACATACTGCTGATATTAATGTGGTAACACCACAATATGACGAAAGAGTACAGGCAATTAGTAGACTAAAAAATAACAAAGCTCCAGGGGAAGACAAAATAACCTCTGAGCTCCTAAAAGAAACAACACTGCACCAGAAACTACATAATCTAATATGTACAATATGGTGTCAAGAGGCGATGCCAGAAAAATGGAAAACAGGCCTAATATGCCCAATATGCAAAAAAGGAGATAAAATGAATTGCGCAAACTATAGAAGTATTACATTATGAAAACAGACTAAGAGTCTTTGAAAGAAAAATCTTACGGAAAATTTTCGGTGCCAGAAGAATAGAAAACGGCGAATATATAAGAAGAAATAACGCGGAAATTCAAGAACTCAAAGAAAAGGCTGCAATGGGCCGGGCACATGATGCGAATGAGCAAAAGCCGAGCGCAAAAGCGAGCCTTCAATATTAAACCTGATCTAAGAAGAAGTAGGGGCAGGTCACGTTTGAGATGGATTGATAATGTTGAAAATGACGCTCGAATGTTGCAGGTTGGAAATTGGAGAAGTGCTGCTCAAGATCGCGATGCGTGGCGAGATGTTGTGAAGAAGGCCAAAGCTCACATCGAGCTGTAGCGCCACAAGAAGAAGATATAAAAACAATTTCTATTCTGCTTTGTTCTATATTCTTCTATTTCAAAAATTTTGTATTAAAAAAAAAACCAAAATAAACATATTTGTATTCTATTCGTTAACCATAAATAAAAGCAATTTAAGGTTATTATTATTGCATTATTATTTAGTGTGCAAATTATTATTATATTTTCCCAGGAAATGAAATTCAATTATAAAAAAATAAAATATTAATGTTTTGTTAAATGTGTCTTATTTTAGAAAATAAAATATCATAAATTATCATAATAAGGCCAAAAAATATTTTAGTTATTTTTAATAAAAAAAACAAAAAATAATATTTCTTTTAAGAATTTAAATTATTTTGAATGTTTGTAAATTATTTCATTTCAGTTTTTAAGACTCACAGGATATTTTCTGCAAAATTTATATAAATAGTAAAGTATTTTTTTCTTCACAGGAACATTTCTTTAGTAAGTCTTCATTAATTTCAGAGAAAACGGCGCAGCGCTGCTTTTTTGAAAAGCAAATAAACCAAGCAATGTAGGCAAACTTATTTCAAAGTCTCCCTCATCGCTTAAATAAAGCGAAATGAAATAAAGTCGAAATGAAGTTTTTTTTCGTTATTTCATAAAGTAAAATAAGTGAAATAATAAAAAAAAAGTAAAATAAGTGAAATAAGGTATCTACTCATAGAAAAATAAATTCTTTATTTTTTATATTTTATATTTGTTTTGTAACCAACTCTAATAATCCCTTTTAATTATTTTTCTATTTTTAATTAAAAAAGTAAAAAATGGCAAACAAATTTAAAATAAAAAGTTTTGTTTGACGATTAATTTAACATCATTTTTATTTTGTATACCTGTTATTTAAAATAAACTACTATAATATATTTTGAGCTTTATATTAACTTGCCGTGTATATGGGTATATTTTTCAGTCTGTCACTTTGTGAAAGTATTTATATAAAATTTTACCGTCGGGTGTACAAGGGCTAAGTTCGATGGACCATAGAAATCAAACAAAATATATTTTTTTTTCTTAATTAGACATAATAAAAAAAGTATAAATTTATTTATTTAAATAGTTTCTTTAAACATTTTTAACTTTAAAAACTAAAATACTTCATTTTTACGTACATATAAATAGGTACATGATTAACCATGTTGAGTAGGTTACATTGTAGAATGTTGGTATTAAACTACATATTTCGATTTGAATCTAAACAAAGGTTATGAAACAATATACATAGCTTAGACAAATTTCTAATAATATTTATACAATAAGTTAATAGTTATAAATGGATCATTATTGAAACAAAATAAACCTATAAAAATATTTCAAATCCCTTATTAACAAACAAATTTAGAGAAAAGAAATTTTAACCACGGACAGTTATTGCAAAAAAAATTATTTCATAGAAGAACTTTTTTTTGTAGTCCCGCCCGTTAGGGGTGTAATTTTTAAGCACCTGTAACATGAATAATAGTTCAAATTTGTTTTTAATGATATATAGTATACTTCCAATTTAGAAACGGTAAAAGAGAGCTGCTTTTATAGGCTTTACATTATGCAAAACCCAATTTTGGCAAAATTTTTGGCCCAACATTTCTTCTAAACGATTCAAGCTAGAGCCGTTTGAATGTATTTTTTTAAATTTAATTTTGTTTCTTAAAGAAAGCTAACCTTTTAAGAACTGTCCAATACTTTTTTAAATAAAAATCTGTACTTCTCTATAATTTCAAATAATGCCTGCAAAACAAACTTTTTTCATCTGACAAGACAGTTTAAAAATTTTTTAAAAAGTACATTCAAATTTCTTACATTTTTGTTAGAATAGCATTTAGTGCTTGAATAAAAAAAAAAAAACAACAAAAAAATATTAAATAAAATTTTTTAAAATGAAATCTTCCAACTTGATAAGGAAATATAAACAATTGTACATATATCGATTGACAAACAAACAAAATAAAAATAAAATAAAAATAAAGCAAAGAAATAATCTCAATTTGATTTTACTGTGTAGTGTATACCAACAATACGGTAATCTTTTTACGATAATGCGGTGATTTCAAATATCGTATTGGGGTGATTTCAAATACCGTATTGGGGTGATTTCAAATCAACAAAATTGACTAACATTTTTTGTTTTAGATAAATACTCTATATATATGATTTCTTTAAGGTTTTACCCATTTTTGCTTAGATAGCATAATTCTAAGTAAAATTCGAAGTTTTTGTGGTTAAAGTTAGACCTTTGAGAAATTTGGCAGCATTCCACATTGAAGGGCTATTAGAACTTTAAAATTAAAAATTTACTGTTAGCAGTAAATATGTGTATATATTTCCAAAATTAAACTCAGCATGCAATATGATATAATTTTGAAAATGTGCCTTTTTTAAAAACCCTTGGTTTTTTTTATATCACTTGTTTAAACTAGTTTTTAAATCGTATAATGCACATCCTATACCTTCACCAAAATTGCCATTTTTCTTAGCTGATCAGCATAACTCAACATAAAGTAAAATTATAAAAGAATTTTTCAAATATACCAAACATATCAACTTACAACATCGTTTTATGTAGTAAAATTATGTCATGTGCCTTAATATATTCAATAAATATAAAAACAATAATTTATTTAATGTGTCAATTTATTGGGTATGTATAGCGTATCGAGTTGTAAAAAAAATGCTGAAAAACTATTTCCATTCACCACTGTACCACAGCATTTCAGTCATTAATGGTTATAATCAATTTAATTTGAATTTCAAAATATAATCTTATGATAAATATATATATACCTATATATATATATGAATAAAAAAATATAGTAATATGTAAATTTTAATAATTATATTAACATTTTATAATGCAAAAATTAACAAATAACTGACTTTAAACTTGAGAGTAAAACTTTTCCTATTTGAACTAAGCCCCGATAACCCAGAAGCAGGACAGAAATACTTCTTTTCTACTGAATTTATAATGAATGCTGGGAAAAATTTATCGCTTTTGCACTAATGCATAGAAAGTATGTTTTCTTTTACTTCATTCAGCACTTTTTCTTTACTTTTATAGGGGGAAATGCAAGTAGTTTTTTAGCACTCAGAATTCGATACCCAATCCATACCAAATACGAGTAAACAGAAACACTAAATAAGTTATAAATTTTGTATTTTTATTATAATGAATTAAATTATAGAAATTCAATCATTACATGCCTAAAATAATTTTAATTAAATTTAAATTTAAGTAGGTATATGAGTTTTGAAAACTGAAAGTTTTTTATAAAAAGCAAGTAAGGAAACAGTAAGTCCGTGAAACCGACTTATTAATACCCTGCACCTGATTGGTTCAAACTAAGTTGAAAATTCATAAGTCATTTTAAAACCATAAAAACTTTTATTTGTTCTATCGTAAGACAAAATTAATAAAATTTTTTAATAAAATTTAATACTTGAATCTGTTCAGAACATACTCTCAAAAAAGTATCTGTTTATATAACGGCCTAAAGCAATTTAAAGAAGTACCTGTTTGATTAAAGACTATTAGTAGTATAAAAGATTTAAAAAAAGAAATAAAAACATATATTGGGATAAAGATACCAACAAAATGTATTAATAATAGTTTTAATTTTAAACAAAATGAACAAAAGAACTTTCACACTTAGGTAATTAAATAAAAATTAAAATAAAAATTTTTATTTAAAAAAATTTATAAAAATTTAAAGTAAATAAAAATACAGGAAGCTAGTCAGTAATTTAAGTTTGAATAAAGAAAGTAAAAAAAAACTCTTTATAATTAATTTATCTATTCAAAACTTTTAAAACTTCTTATTAATTTATCTATTTAAAAATATTATACATATTTTATGTATAATGATTATGATTGTAATATTTATAATAAAACCTAATATGTGGTATATATTGATATCGATGTTATAGAAATATCTATTTATATCTTAAATATCCATTCAATGAAATATTTCAAAAAGATATATCCAGCCATTCATATAAATATTCAATTTTTGTTATTTTTATCTTAATAAAATTTTTTTGAATTCAATTAAATATATCAGAAACCATAAAAATTAAAAAAAATTTGATTTAGTAGTTTTTAAAAAAATATTTTAGTTCTTTATTTACAAAATATAATGTACTAGCTAACACCCGGTGCGCGTTGCTGCGCCTCTCAATGGAGGTTTAATTGAAGTTGATGTTACTGCAAAAAGTTAACACAAAAATTACACTCGGTTTACACATGTAAATTTTAAAATGAATGAAAGCAATCTTTTTAAAACCATTTTTCTAGGATTGTTCTAGTAATTTTTGAAACTTTCTGTAATTCAAAGCAGTACAAACTACTTTCCAAATTTTGACGTAATTTACTTACAAAAAATTTTTTTTAAAAATCGTAGGACCGACTGTTAGCAGACTCAACTCTATTTTCAAGTTGTTTCACACATATAAAATTTGAGGAAAACCGGTCAAATCGTTTCTAATTTAGAGTTAAGTAACGCAAAAATCTATTAAAAGCCACTGTGCCCCACTGGGTTAACGGAACTACACTTTCTCTTTGGGCAAAGCAGTATTACGCAAAAATGGACGTAATTTGCTTCCAAATCACTCAACAACATTTTTTGAGGCTTTCTTTTCAGTCAAAGCAGTACTTCGCAAATTTTGACAATATTATCTTCCAAAATTATTTTGACCAACCGTCGGGCCGACATGGGTTAACAAATTCCACATCTGTTAATAGTGCCAACTCAATTCTCACAGGGGAGCACGTATACAAAATTTGAAGAAAATCGGTCAAACCGTTTTTAATTTAGAGTTAGGTATTGAAAAAACCTATAAAAAGCTGTTGGGCCGCAATGGGTTAATGGAACTCACCAAAATTTTTTTTGGGGTTTGCTTTTAAGCCAAAGCTGAATTTCATAAAATCGGACAAAATTTGGACCCAAAATTTTTTTTGACCACCCGTCGGCCCGACATGGGTTAACAAATTCCAAAACTGTTAATAGCGTCTACTCAATTCTCAAAGAGCATCACGTATACAAAATTTGAAGTCAATCGGTCAAACCGTTTTCATTTTAGAACAAAGAAGTTTAAATACTTGCACCACAGCCCCAACTTGGCGGTCCGTTAGAGCAAAATTGTTGGGCCACGATTTCCTTCCGTACCCAAAAACCCCTATATAAAAATTTTCATGAAAATCGGCTGGGCAGTTTAGGAGTCTATTCGCTACAAACAAACAAACATACAAACAAACAAACAAACAAACAAACAAATAAACAAACTTTCATTTTTATATATATAGATAGATAGATAAATAACATGTTTTGTATTCAAATTTAAGAAAAAAACCCTCTTGTACTACAATTTAAGAAGGTGAGTGGGAGATACCCGAACCTCCACTCCAATTGATCACAGCTTTCAGGAACATGAAGAAAATGAGAAAAAAACCTTGTACCAAATTGAAACGTTCTGTCTTTATTTTAAGTACTTATTTTTATTTTTTTCGATTACAAGCTTTTAACTTGGGAGATCTACCCTTGTACCTGAGGTACCTGAATGAGCATTTTAATTGAGTTTGAAGTTCGAGAACACAGAGGAAATAGCAAATAACACCCTTATACCAAATTTGAAGCTTCTATTTCGAGGATGTGCTTTTAAGGTTTTGGGAGTTGGGTGTGAGCTATCCGAAGGAGCTAACCTCTATTCCATTTGGTTTCAAATTTTTTAAGTTTAAATAAAAAGATTAAAAAATGTTCAACTTTATAATATTCTCAAATTGTATCTGATGACTAATATATGGTGATTGCTGGAATAAAGTAACACTCTATTTTGAGTACATAAAAGAAGAGTGATATAGATAGTAACATGATTGTTTCATTCATTTCATGGAATTTTAGTACTGATTTACTACTTTTATTTTATACATGTATAAAAATTTCATTTGTATTGTTTATGTATATTTAAACAATTCATGTTCAATTTATGTTTAAGTACCTAATGCAAAAGTACTTCTGCATTACTTCTGGGTTAGCAGAAATTCTTATTATTAGATATTCTTTGTTTATAAGATAAGATTTTTAGATTATATATATAATTACTTTACTTCCATTATTTACTATTATATAATTTTTACTTTAATCTAAATACATAACAATTTATCATTTCTTTCAGCGTATTTATTATTTTCTGTCATATTTTTTATGTGGTCATCTACATTTATTTTAATTGTACCACCACAGATAACGAATTCCTACTACATATATATAATATTTAGTTAACACATTTACAAGATGACAAAACCACCAAAAAATCGATTGTAATTTTATATTAAAAAATTAGCAATATTTGAATTAGTAAATAAATTGTTCATAATTATTTTTTCACATTTCTTTTCTGTATAAATTTAAATATTCTGGCAACAATTTCAAAGTATTTACATAATTTTTAAATTATATAAACTTTATAAAATTTTATATTAAGTGAAAGCTTAATTTTGAAATGAGCTCGCTATTACTTATTAATAAACTTTAAAATCAAAAACAAGTAAATTTTACACTGTAAAGGAATTAAAGCTTTTTAAAAGTTTTTTACGATTTGGTTATTTCTCCATAACCACAAATTACGATGTACAATAGGTGGTAATGCCGTATGTTATTTATTTTACAAGAAGTAAAAAAATATTATTTAGTTTCCCGCGAATCTAACAACGTTTTGGTTGTTTAGGAACGCGAAATTTAAAATTTTAAAAATTGTTAAATTAAGTTAGTATTAGTAATTGTATAATTAATAATACGTCGAACAACGATAAAAAATTTGAAAGTTATGTAATTTTCCCTTTAAATTATTATATTTTTACTTATTTAAAAGTTTTTTTTGTTAAAAATAATTTTATGTGAATTAATTTATAAAGTGTTTTTTAAATTTGTAAATAATTTTATAATTCAAAAGAATTATTTTACTTCTATTTCTTAAAATTAAAGATTTTAGAGAATTTTTATAACTAAAGCAGTATAGGTATTATAATAATATCACCATCATCATTATATTTTTAATTTCCTATATTTTTTGAACGTTTTTTATGTAAGTTTATATTTGAAAAGTGAATAAATTTATATTTTGATTAATAATTTAAGATTTAAAAAAAATAATTTTTATAATTCATTAAGGAAAATCTGATTCCAATATTATTCATTATTTTTTAGAGTTCTAAAAAAATATAAAAAAATAACTTTATAATAATTATTTTCATTAACTTATGTTATTTGAATATTACATTTGCTTGGAAAAAATACTTATGACATCAAAATATATTTAAGATTAATAAATGTGTTAAAATTGTAAAAATTTAAGAGGCAGTTTGGTTCCTTCTAAATAAACGGTTTTCGAAACATAACACTAAAACTTTATTTTTTGCATCTTAAAGTTTAAGGTATTTAAAATCATTAATTTTTTTCTTTTTAGCCCCCTGTTTAGGAGCTATAAGGGCTCGAAAATTTAAATATTGCTATTTTTAAGCACTTGAATACCTGTCCAATTTTTTTTTTATTAATATACAAAATTTAAAGGCCCAACATTATATTTTAACATATGTTAAAGATTTTCCTTAAATTTAAAAGCGGTTAGATGAAGTTAGATCCATGAGAAACTTGATAACGTTCCCCATTGAAGGGCTATAACAACTGTAAAATAAAAACTATACTGTTAGCAGTAAATTTTATAAGTAAGCAGTAACTATTTCCAAGTAAATATTTCCAAAGTTAAACTCATTATGTAATACAATATAAATTTGAAAATGTGCTTTTTAAAAACCCTTGGTTTTTTTTCATCACTTGTTTATGTATATATAGTTCATCAAATTTTTCCCTAATAACCTATGTTCATTTTAATATACCCACTTTTTTAAGAAACTTTTATAAACCTTTAAAAAAATTGTTTGAACATAATCGAATTGCACATTTTTGAACAATTTCAATCGTGATTTATAAAATTTTACAGTTTATTATGATCAGGTTGGAAAAATATTGAGAACAAGTGATGAAAAATAACCAAGGGTTTTTAAAAAAGCAAATTTTCAAATTTATATTGTATTACATACTGATTTTAACTTTGGAAATATTTACTTGGAAATAGTTATTGCTTACTTATAAAATTTACTGCTAACAGTAAATTTTTTATTTAAAAGTTGTTATAGCCCTTCAATGGGGAAGGTTGCCAAGATTCTCAAGGATCGAACTTCATCTAACTCCCCCCCCCCTCCCCCCTCCGACCCTTCCTTTTTTTTAGGTTCTAGGAATTAAATTGTGAATTCCACAAAAATTTGGAATTTTACTTAGAATTAAACAATCTTAGCAAAAATGGGTAAAACTGAGATACACTTTCTTCAATTTAAGGAACCCCTTTTAAATTTAAGAAAAACCTTTAACATATGTTAAAATATAATGTTGGGCCTTTAAATTTTGTATATTAATAAAAATAAAATTGGACAGGTATTCAAGTTACAGGTGCTTAAGAAAAGCAAAATTTCAATTTTCGAGCCCTTCTAGCTCCTAAACAGGGGGCTTGACAAAACAATTTTGTTAACCGCCTCCCCCTAATATTTGAGGATCTAACTTCTCCCAAAATTTCAGGACCCTATCATAAACCGTTTAGGAGATATATGGGACCTAAAATTTTCCAAAAATTGAGTTTTATATAATGGTAAATTTTAGTATTGCATGGCAACCCTATTAATTTAGGCGACATATTTTTGTAAAGCCTATAAAAGCAGCTCTCTTTTACCGTTTTTCGATTGAAAATAAACCTAACAGAACTCTTGTTATATCAATTTAAATATAGGGCTTTTTTGGAATTTGCAGGGGCTGTAGCTTCGTCACCCTTCAAAATTAAGAAAAACCTTTGACACATGTTGAAATATAATTATAGAGCTTTGAATTTTGTATATCACTAAAAATAAATTTGGGCAGGTATTCAAGTTACAGGTGCTTGAAAATAGCAAAATTTCAATTTTCGAACCTTTATAGCTCCTAAACAGAGGGCTTGACAAAATAATTTTGTTAAGATCCTAGCTGGAATCGTTTAGAAGATATATGGGACAAAAAATTTTGCAAAAATTAAGTTTTGCGTAATGGTAAATTTTAGTACCGTATGGCAACCCTAAACATTTGCCTTTTAAATATTTATAAAGTCTATGAAACCAGCTAACGTTTGCCGTTTTCAGATTGAAAATATATCTAACAGAACTCTTGTTATAACAATTTAAATATAGGGCTTTTTCCAACTTTGGGGGACTGTAGCCCCGTAACAGGTGGGGCTACAGAAAAAAATTCTTCTACGAAATTATTTTTTTTGCAAAAACTACCCATGGTTAAAATTTCTTTTTTCTATTCCAAACGGTGTAAAAGTTTTTGTAAACATACGGACGGACGGACGGACGGACAGAGTGAAGCCTATATAGGCACATTTTTACAAAATTTTTTGAAAATGTGCTAAAAATTATAGAATTTGAAACTATAATTTTTTTTGGATGGAGGGTTTTTTCTTATTTGGGGCTCCAGCATCATTACAGTGGAAGTACTAAAGATATGACAGTTCCATAAATAATAAAACTTAATAACCAATATTTTAAAAAATTTGGTTAACACTATTATAGGTATTTGTAATTTATTCATAATTATATCTTAATTAATTAAAAATAATTAATTTTAAATTCTAAATTTTGTCCGTCTAAATCGAATTTTTGCATTGACTATCAGTTGTATATGTTTTGTTTAATTTTAAAATAATGTTTCAAACACTTTCAGATACATATAAAAAATTTACGTATAAAAATAAACTTTTTAGTTTTCATCTATATAAAAAACTTTCAACTGCATTACAACAAGAAACAATTATAATGATTCTAAGAATCGGTTTAGCTATGTGTATCTGGCCAAAAACTAAAGAAAACTCGAAATTTCATAGGACAGCTGCCGTTAACTTTGGTTTTATGTCCACAACTCTAGATCTAGTTATGTTGAATATCTGAAACTTTAACTATAAATATATTACTAGCTAATACCCGGTGCGCGTTGCTGCGCCTCTCAATGGAGGTTTAATTGAAGTTAGTTGCAAAAAGTTAACACAAAAATTTCACACGGAGTAAATGTAAATTTTAAAATGTATGAAAGCAATCTTTTTAAAACGATTTTTCTAGGATTATTCTAGTAATTTTTGAAACTTTCTGTAATTCAAAGCAGTCCAAACTACTTTCCAAAATTTGACGTAATTTACTTTCAAAAAAATTTTTTTTAACCAATCGTAGGACCGACTGTTAACAGACTCAACTCCATTTTCAAGTTGCTTCACACATATAAAATTTGAGGTCGACCGGTCAAATATTTTCTAATTTAGAGTTAAGTAACGCAAAAATCTATTAAAAGCCACTGTGCCCCATTGGGTTAACGGAACTACACCTTCTCTTTGGGCAAAGCAGTATTGCGCAAAATTTGACGTAATTTGCTTCCAAATTTTTTTTTTGACAATCGTCGGGCCGGCATGGGTTAACCAATTGCAAGTCTGTTAAAAGAGTTAATTTCATTCTTAAAACGGAACACATATACAAAATTTGAAGAAAATCGGTTAAACCGTTTCTAATTTAGAGTAAAGTAACCAAAAACTTTATAAAAAACTGTTGGGCCGCAATGGGTTAATGGAACTCAACAAAATTTTTTTATGGTGCTTTCTTTTTAGCCAAAGCAGAATTTTATGAAATCGGACAAAATTTGGACCCAACATTTTTTTTGACCACCCGTCGGCCCGACATGGGTTAACAAATTCCAAAACTGTTAATAGTGTCAACTCAATTCTCAAGGAGCATCACGTATACAAAATTTGAAGTCAATTGATCAAACCGTTTCGAATTTAAAGTACAGTATTGAAAAAACCTATAAAAAGCTGTTGGGCCGCAATGGGTTAATGGAACTCAACAAAATTTTTTTTGGGGCTTTCTTTTAAGCCAAAGCAGAATTTCGTAAAATCGGACAAAATTTGAACCCAAAATTGTTTTTGACCACCCGTCGGCCCGACAAGGGTTAACAAATTCCAAAACTGTTAATAGTGTCTACTCGAAGTCAATCGGTCGAACCGTTTTCATTTTAGAACAAATAAGTTTAAATACTTGCACCACAGCCCCAACTTGGCGGTCCGTTAGAGCAAAATTTTTGGGCCACGATTTCTTTCCGTACCCAAAAATCACTATATACAAATTTTCATGAAAATCGGCTGGGCAGTTTAGGAGTCTATTCGCTACATACAAACAAATAAACAAACTTTCGCTTTTATATATATAGAAGATAGATAAGTTAATTAATTCATGTTCTCATAATCAATCTAGACTCTGAGAATTTTATAGAAAAAGTTTATTTTTTTTGAAGAAATTCTGTAAGATTTGATGGGTCTTGTAAAATAGGTAAGATATTATTGGCTTGGTCTTATTATCTTCCTAAGACTATGCTATAGAGTTATAAAAGTCTATACTTTACTTTGTTTTTCGTTTATATTTAATTTTTTTGTATAGTTTTTACTTCATATTTTGTATAAAATTTATTGGTTCCCATTATTTTTGGGAATTTTTTCCTCTCTCATTTCATATACGAACAAATAACTACTACAAGGATCATTATTTAAATAAGTTTTAATCTGTAAAAAGAAAATTTTAAATAAAACGTGTTGTATTAAATTATTACAATTAATTTATTATTTAAAAACAATATCTTAATTTCTTATAATTTATTTTAATATAGTTAAATTTTCTGAAGGTTAGATTACATTATTTACTTTAGTACATGTATAATATTTGATTAAAATTTTAAAATGGTTATATTTTTTATACGATTTCAAGTTAATTGAAGAAAAAAAAAAATAATCATATAATTATTATATAGCATAAAAATTCTAAAAAATATTTTAGTACTGCATAATTCCAATACATTTAAATTTTTTTTTAAAGTACCAAAAGTCAGTGAATTTTGTTGTATAACTAACTAAATTATTAATATTTATACAACAATAATGAAATATATACTTAAATGTTATATGACTAAATAAATAACAATTGCAAACAAATAGTTTAATTTAACATCGCAAATTTTCATAATAACCTAATATTTTTCCATATCTATATATCATTAAACAAATGAAAAATCATTAAAATATACAAAAACAAAACCAATATACCTAATTAGATTGGAATTTAAGATATTTAAAATGTAATAGTCGTTAAGTAACAGTTCTGCCTCGAACAATATTGTGTGTGAATTCGTGAATTCATTAACAGTTTATAGTAAAAACAACATAGTATGATCAAACATTACTATTTTCCAAACATTATCCACTACATTTTAAATTTTTGATGAATAGACTTCCTGTTATTTTTTTTTAATTCTACAAGGAAAAAATTATGAATTTTCTTTGGTCGAAATTATTGAGTTAGGTATTATAAGTTATTTTTTAATATTTATTATTTCTCTTTTACAAATGATATTATTTGAAATCTTTTCTTCGATATTGAATATCTATAATAATATTGCTGTGATTTTTAAACCAGCTTCAGTCCAAGTTTAAGAGAATAAAGACAAAAAACAATATCATTATTTTAGACTTAAAATTTTTTTTTTAATTATTTGAGCTTTCTCTTTAATTCAATTTATACAGTTAAACGTAGAATAATATTCAGTATCATCCACACTTTTGTATTTATTAAATACCAATAAATAACAATAAGAAAAACAAGGAAGAGTGTGGTAGAGTAGACTGTGTCACTCTGGGATACCCGTATGTACGTAATATAAACATTATATCACTCGGTTAATTTCTTTTAGCAAAAATTCAAACATTCAGCTTTATTAGGTGTAGTGAAATTCTTATTTAAAAGAATGAGTTGTATGGCAGCTAATCGAACCCTCTGCAGTAGACCAACCAAATGTTGCAGTAACTTTAGCCATTACACTAAACTATTTTTAGCAAAATTTCAGACACACAGCTTTAATAGGTATTGAGTAATGCTCATATAAAATATGAAGTTGTACGGCAGTTACTCGAACCCACTGCAGAAAACCAACCAAATTTTGCAGAACCATAAAACTAAACTACTTTTGGCAAAATTTCAGACATGCAGGTGAAATAGGTACAGAGTAATACTCATATAAAACGAGGAAGAGTGTAGTAGAGTAGACTGTGTCAACTTTGGGATACCCGTATGACCGTAACATATAAATTATACCATCCGGTTAATTACTTTTGGCAAAATTTCAAACATACAGCTTTATTAGGTGTAGTGTAATGCTCTTATAAAAGAAGGGGTTGTATGGCAGTTACTCAAACCCTCTGCAATAGACCAACCAAATTTTGCAGTAACTTTGGTCATTACACTAAACTATTTTTGGCAAAATTTCAGACACCCAGCTTCATTAGGTGTAGTGTAATGCTCATATAAAAAAAGGAGTTGTATGGCAGCTACTCGAACCCTCTGCAGTAGAACACCCAAATTTTGGAGAAACTTTGGCCATTAAACTAAACTATTTTCAGCGAAATTTCAGACACCCAGCTTCAATAGGTATAGAGTAATGCTCATATAAAATAAGAAGTTGTATGGCAGCTACTCGAACCCTCTGCAGTAGACCAACCAAATTTTGCAGAAACTTTGGCCATTACACTAAACTACTTTTGGCAAAATTTCAGACACGCAGCTGTAATAGGTTCAAAGCATTACTCATATAAAAAAAGAAGTTGTATGGCAGCTACCCGAACCCATGGACTAAAATGGCTGGATTTAAATAGCGATAACTGCTCTTGCAAAAAAAGGGGTTTGCGAAAATTTCAAGATCCTAGCTCGTTTAGTTTTTGAGTTATCGTGCGGACGGACGGACGGACAGACGGACGGATAGACGGACGGACAGACGGCCGGACGAACATAAATAGTTAAATCGATTTATTTTTCGATTCTGATCCGATCCATACACTTGAGTCTATATTTACCCCTCCTCCTTCCCTGCGTCACAAACGTAATGGCAAATTTATTATACCCTTTGACTATATAGTCATACGGGTATAATAAATCTTTGTTTTTGTCTATTATTCTTAAATTCTTATGAGACCAATAGCGTAGTGGTAAAGACGTCGTCTTTTATGTCGATAAGATTTAATATAAATATATAAATACATAACTCTTGTGTAGGATGAAAGATGAAGCACAAAATTAACATTTTGTGTAATCATAATCTTATACAATAGCTACAGATGAGTAATCAACGGCTTGGTGAATATAACGATTAAAGAAACTCAAGCCTAGTCGAAATAAATTTGGTATTGCCTTGGAAACTTGGAAATATACCCTATAATCTTTAAAGGAGTGAAAAAGGAATAAAAAAAATCTTACATTCTTAATTCCTATGATCCTTACACTAAGAAACTTAATAATCAAAATTCAATAATTTTTCAAATTTTTATACCCGTATGACTATATAGTCAAAGGGTATAATAAATTTGCCATTCATTTGTGACGCAGAGAAGGAGGGGGGGGTAGATATAGACTCAAGTGTATGGATCGGATCAGAATCGAAAAAAAAATCGATTTAGCTATGTATGTCCGTCCGTCCGTCCGTCCGTCCGCACGATAACTCAAAAACTAAAGGAGCTAGGATCTTGAAATTTTCGCAAATTCGTTTTTTTGCAATAGCCGCCATCGCTATTTAAATCCGGCCATTTCCATGGGTTCGGGTAGCTGCCATACAACTTCTTTTTTTATATGAGTATTTCTCTGTACCTATTACAGCTACGTGTCTGAAATTTTGGCAAAAGTAGTTTAGTTTTATGGCCAAAGTTTCTGCAAAATTTGGTTGGTCTGTTGCAGTGAGTTCGGGTAGCTGCCATACAACTCCTTCTTTTATATGAGCATTATATTTCACCTAATAAAGCTGGTATGTTTGAAATTTTGCCAAAAGTAATTAATGTTTGTAATAATAATGATATAATGTTTATATAACGGTCATACGCGTATCCCAGAGTTGACACAGTCTACTCTACTACACTCTTCCTCGTTTTTTGCTTGGTTTTGTAATTACTATTATAGAAATTATTATTTCTTATGTTGTTAAGGCAATATGGTGTTAAATGAATAAAAAGGTGTGAATGAATTCTGTAAAATGAACTAAAGAGAAAACACAAATATTTAAAAAAAAATCTGAATTCAAAAATAATAATTTAGTTTTGTGCTCCTTATTCTCTTAAACTTTGGCCTACGCTGGGTTAAAAATCAATATCTATATATTATTATAGATATTGGACTTGACTTGTACTCTACTAAACTCTTTTTTTACTCTAATTAAGCTTTCATTCAAAGTAACTTGACTTTGCATTTCTTTGACTACAAAACTGTAAAATAAGTGTTATTTTTGTACTTCTTTAATTTCTTCTGTTATGTTCTGATAAGTTAAGAAAATATATTTTAAACTGTCATCAAATGGCATTTCCTCTTTAAGGAACAAATATTTTATAATTGGGAGGAAAAAGTCAGGAGAGGAGATAATTTAATTTTGACATTTAGAAATTTGTTTTTAAGAATAAGCAAACATGTGAATGAAATTAAAAAATTAAATCCATTATCCGATTTAACTCCAGAGAAATAAAAAATTAATCATAAATTTTTGCTCTAAACCGTATATCGTACGTTTATATTAAATAGTACTTTACTTTCAAAATTTTTACACAATGTTATTAAAATTATTCCAAAACTTTTATTTTTGATAAGATCGTATGTATGTTGTTGTGAAAAAGGACAGATATGAGATAAGCCGCTTAATGGTTCCCTATCCGCATTAAAGTACATAGTAAAAGAGAGTTTAGTCGAAAACGACTAATATTAAAATCTCGCGATCATACCATTGCGGTGCGTCATCCCAAGTTTCATCAAAATCCAAAAAAAGTAGCAAAGGTAAATAAAACGAAAATAGAAGGTATGCTTCTTCCCTGAGTCACACTTTCGTAGAAACTTACTCCATTATGTATTTTTGGTAATTCGTATTATTTCAATTCTAAAGTTAACTGAAATGTTATATGTTGTACTTCAAATTACGAGAACAATATAATTAAATTGTGTGCAAAGGTTTCATTTATGTGCAAAAGGTTTCATATTTTATTTGTAAAAGGTTTCATTTAATTTAAAAATGCTAATAAAAAAAGACAATGGGTAGGCAGGCTAAGTTTATTTTTTTTTTAACTTTATGTGTGCATTTTATTTTATCTTTTTAACAATATTTAAATTTATAATGGGTTTTTTTTCGGTTTTTTTTTTTAATTTTGTTTAAAATTAACATGTGTTCATTCATCATCAAGATATTAAATTGCATAATATATACCTACATATATACATATATTTTTTAATTTCTTTTATTTTATTTAACCTTGACGAAAAAATGTTAAATGCTTTTATACAAATCATGCTGTAATAACGGCGGATTAGCGTAATATGAAATGATTGATATAAGGTAAAACTAAAAATTTACCAATAAAAAGAAAAAAATCATAAAAAATAGTTAAAAGATATACAAATTTACTGTAATATGTATGCGTTTCAAATAAAATATTGATGGAATTTAAAGCCAATGAATGGTATTGTTATTATAACATTACGTAGCTAACATCATTTGTATATTTAAAATAATTATAATTTTTACCTTATTTTTCCTTTTTGTTTCGTTTTTTTTATCCATTTATATTAAAATATTGTGATATAAGGTAAAAATATATATTTTAAGCAATTTACAATATAAGAAAAGTGATAAAATAAAACTTATCTGAGATAGAAGGGAGATTTACTTTAGATACACTAAAAGAGATTTCTTTTTTTACGAAATTGTCTAAAAAGAGTTCATTAACAAATCCATTTACAACTTTGTAACATTACTTTATTATGGTTTTATTATTTTTTAATCTTTAATGTTGTTAATTATTGATAAAACATATTATTTTTCCGAGTAAAGACTTTTTAAATGCACTTCTTTAATATAAATTAGTGCGAATCGACATTTTAAATATATTAACCATTTCCTAATTTTAGATTCATTTTCTGAAAAATTATAAAGCATTTCAAGAACATTTTTTTTATTATTTCTAAAGAAGAAACACATCATTACATATAGAAAAAGAACAGAAATTGGTACAAAGAGAGCTACGTGAAGTTATTATATTTAAAATTGAAAATTCTTAATGAAACAATGTAACACGAATAAAGTATGTTATTAAGTAAATTTTATAACCTTTGTTTATGTTCTATAAAAAGAAAATTTTGTTTAAAAATAATTTTTGGAATGAACTTTAATTTATTCAACATCATTATACCCGTATGACTATTAGTCAAAAGGGTCTAATGATGTTGATGGGTCTTGAAATTTTCGCAATATTCGTTTTTTTTTTGCAATAGCCGTCATCGCTATTTAAATCAAGCCATTTTGGACCACGGGTTCGAGTACCTGCGATACAACTTCTTTTTTCATATGAGCATTACTCTGTACCTATTGAAGCTGGGTGTCTGAAATTTTGGCAAAAGTAGTTCAGTTTTATGGCCAAAGTTTCTACAAAATTTGGTTGGTCTACTGCAGTGGGTTCCAGTAGCTACCATACAACTTTTTATTTTATATGAGCATGATTCTATACCTATTGAAGCTGTGTGTCTGAAATTTTGCCAAAAATAATTTAGTGTCATGGCCAAAGCCACTGCAAAATTTGGTTGGTCTACTGTAGAAGGTTCGAGTAGTGCCATACAACTCATTCTTTTATATGAGCATTACACTACACCTAATAAAGCTGTATGTTTAAAATTTTGCTAAAAGTAATTAACCGGATGATATAATGTTTATATTACGGTCATAGGGGTATCCGAGAGTTGACACATTCTATTCTACTAAACTCTTCCTCGTTTTTATTTAACTAATTCATTTATAAGTATCTAGGTGTAATAATATTAATTTAAGATGGGATCACACATTTCTGAAAACATTAATAGTGAAACGGATTACAGAGATTTTAAAGTTAATAAATAGAAGGCCCCTCATATGCAGAAAAGGGCAACATATTTCACCATTTTTCTCAGATCCATTACTTATACTATTCAAATTTGGGGACACACATATCTTAAAGATCTAAATACTTTAACAATAGTTCAAGGTAATAAAAAATATATTTGAGCACAATTTAAGAACCTCCAGAAAGAATTTCACATATTTATAATTAATACCTGATATAAATTAACACATGATAATTAATAATAACATCAATACCATCATCAGACCATCATTGAGTAATAATCATGTTAATTATGGCACCAGAACTGCTGATAATATTCGAATAATTTGTCTGCAGTAAGATTTATTAATCATGACACTATATACGAGAATAACTTAGCATAGAACTACTTCCAACAACGAACTTCCTAGTAATTTAAAACAATAGAATTACATACTTTTAAATATCTGGTAAATGAATTTTATTTGTCATTAATTAAATTTTTTTTGGATTTTTATTTTGAACTTTTTCAAAATTTTATTTTTTTTTTGTTTATTTTTATTAAAATAAAAATATGGTGGAAAAGGGGATAGCATATCATCCTTACATATAGGCTTTGAGCCCCGATGTGTATTTCACCTCACCTCTAATACCTTCTATTATTATATTATTATTAATAATATTAAATTAATTATCTATAATATTATAGTGATTTTTAACCAAGTTTCACAAACCAAAAGTTTCAAGTTTAAGAGAACAATGGAAACAAAATTATTATTTTTTTTTTGTTTTTCTTTAGTTTAATTTTTAGAGTAGACTAAAACCATCATATATTGCCATAACCATACATTAAAAACGTGAAAGAATGTAGTAGAGTAGACTGTGTCAACTCTGGGATACCCGTATGACCGTAATATAAACATTATATCATCCGGTTAATTACTTTTGGCAAAATTTCAAACATTCAGTTTTATTAGGTGTAGAGTAATGCTCATATAAAAGAAGAAATTGTATGGCAGCTATTCGAACCCTCTGCAGTAGACCAACCAAATTGTACAGTACAGTACTTTGGCCATAAAACTAAACTCTTTATGGCAAAATTTCAGACACCGAGCTTTAATTGGTATGTATATAGTAATGCTCATATTATAGAAGAAGTTATATGGCAGCTACTTGAACCCAATGCAGTAGACCAACCAAATATTGCAGTAACTTTGACTATAAAACTAAACTTCTTTTGGCAAAATTTCAGACACGCAGCTTTAATAGGTATAGAGTAATGCTCATATAAAAGAAGAAGTTGTATGGCAGCTACTCGAACCCTTGGTACTAGACCAACACAAATTTTGCTTTAACTTTGGCCATTACATTAAACTACTTTTGGCAAAATTTCAGACACCCAGCTTTAATAAGTATATAGAAATGCTCATATAAAAATGAAGTTGTATGGCAGGTACTCGAACCAGTGGACCAAAATGGCTGGATTTAAATAGCGATGACGGCTATTGCATAAAAACGGATTTGTAAAAATTTTACAAAATTTAACAGTTTTAAAAATTTTGTTATACAACTTTGGAAAAAATCATTAGGTATCGTGCCCAAACGGGTTATTATATCCTAACCAAAGTATCTCATTTAGTTTTTGCACTTTTTGAGGAGAGCAAAAATAATTTGTCTTGTTAAGTAAGAGAGCTATTGGAATAAAGGTTAACTTGCGTTAATACCAAAAATTCGAAAATTTCAGAACACGTAAACAGGTCAAACCCAAATTACCCCGGTGAACTTCAATAATTAAAATCAATGCTGGTGCAAAATTTTCAATAAAATTAATTTAATCACATGAACAAATAAAATCATGGCATTTTCGTGGCAAACAGGTTAATCGAATTCAACTAAAATATTTTGCAGCCTCTCTTTTGGACTGCAAAATCAACCTGTAAATTAGACACAAATAGGAAACAAAAAATGTTTGGAAGCCCGCAGGGCCGGAAAGAGTTAATATATTCCAACCAACTTTATTTAAAAGGAACACTTGTGCAAAATTTCAAGTCAATCGGTCACACTGTTTCGGCTCGACATCAAAAACTTTGAAAAGGCTTCACTGCGTCCTCGTGCCCAAACGGGTTTACCGAATTGAACAAAAATTTGTGTCAGACTCTCTTGTCGACAGCAAAACCACCGATCGACAGCAAAACTACCTTGTGGTTTAAACTATTTTCAGTGGTTGCTTAGATGAATTTAGTTTTACTTTCAGATTTTTTACGAACTGCACTTTTTTCATAAAATGTATTTTTCTAAACTCTAACAGTCTATTTTATGCATTGGGATTCAACTTAGAATTTGAAAATACTTAATTTATTTTTCGATAAAATAAGATTCATATAACGCATGGTTGTTCTTATCTTTCTAAAAAGTTATTTTTAGATTTTCATATTATACTAGAATTACTAATTTTAAACTGATTAAATAATTTAAATCGAACACTATATATGTAAAACTGTTTAATTTATTTACAATTATTTACAATTTAATTGATATAAATTATTTACAATTTAATTGATATAAATTAGATTAAAACCATAGTTTTTTTTAAATTTTTTACTTAGAAGTTAAATATGTCGGTTGAAGAAATATTATAAACAAGTGAGGAAAAAAATCAAGGGTTTTTAAAAAGCACATTTTCAAAATTATATACGGTTTCTTACAGAGTATTTTATAATTTACTAGCTAATACCCGGTGCGCGTTGCTGCGCCTCTCAATGGAGGTTTAGCTGAAGTTGATGTTACGCCAAAAAGTTAACACAAAAATTTCACACGGTTTACAAATGTAAATTTTAAAATGTATGAAAGCGATCTTTTTAAAACTATGTTTCTGGGATTATTCTAGTAATTTTTGAAACTTTTTGTAATTCAAAGCAGTACAAACTACTTTCCAAAATTTGACATTATTTACTTCCAAAAATTTTTTTTGACCAATCGTAGGACCGACTGTTAACAGACTTAACTCCATTTTCAAGTTGCTTCACGCGTATAAAATTTGAAGTCAACCGGTGAAATCGTTTCTAATTTAGAGTTAAGTAACGCAAAAATCTATTAAAAGCCACTGTGTCCAAATGGGTTAAGGTACCTACACTTTCTCTTTGGGCAAAGCAGTATTGCGCCAAAATTGGACGTAATTTCCTTCCAAATCTGTTTTTTGTCAATCGTCGGGTCGGCATGGGTTAACCAATTGCAAGTCTGTTAAAAGGGTTAATTTCATTCTTAAAACGGAACACAGAAACAAAATTTGAAGAAAATCGGTTAAACCGTTTCTAATTTAGAGTAAAGTAACCAAAAAATTTATAAAAAGCTGTTGGGCCGTAATGGGTTAATGGAACTCAACAAAATGTTTTTGAGGTTTTCTTTTTAGCCAAAGCAGTACTTCGCAAATTTTGTCAACATTAGCTTCCAAAATTATTTTGCCCAACCGTCGGCCCGACATGGGTTAACAAATTCCAAAATTGTTAATAGTGTCAACTCAATTCCCAAGGAGAATCACGTATACAAAATTTGAAGTCATTTGGTCAAACTGTTTCTAATTTACAGTAAAGTATTGAAAAAACCTACAAAAAGCTGTTGGGCCGTAATGGGTTAATGGAACTCAACAAAATTTTTTTTGGGGCTTTCTTTTTAGCCAAAGCAGAATTTCGTAAAATCGGACAAAATTTGAACCCAAAATTTTTTTTGACCACCCGTCGATTCGACATGGGTTAACAAATTCCAAAACTGTTAATAGTGTCAACTCAATTCTCATAGAACATCACGTATACAAAATTTGAAGTCTATCGGTCAAACCGTTTTCGTTTTAGAACAAAGAAGTTTAAATACTTGCACCACAGCCCCAACTTGGCGGTCCGTTAGAGCAAAATTGTTGGGCCACGATTTCTTTCCGTACCCAAAAACCCCTATATACAAATTTTCATGAAAATCGGCTGGGCAGTTTAGGAGTCTATTCGCTACATACAAACAAACAAACTTTCTCTTTTATATATATAGATTTTTAAAAACATATATATAAAAATAAATGATAATATTATAATTTAGTTTTTTCGTTAATTTATTAATTATATGACTAATAGTGAAATACTTAGAATAAAAACCCAATGCACTCAAGAAAACATGTTAATAAGTGCGAAATATAATGAAGGAGCTTCAATGTTAACGTTTAATTTTGGATAAACTTACCCTGGTGAATAAGTTACTGTTTTATAAAAACATAAAAGTTTTAATTTTTTGAAACCTAGTAGCCCTTCAAAGGGGAAGGTTCCCAAATTTTTGCTTAGCAAACTTATGTTGGATCTGCCCACCCCCCTCCTTTCCTCACTCTTCCATTTTTTTTCGGTTCTAGGAAATCAATTGTGAACTCCACCTCTAATATTATTTTCTAAGCAAAAATGGTTAAAACTAAGAGACAATTTCTTGAATTTAAAGAAACCCTTTCAAATTTAAGAAAAACCTTTAACGTATGTTAAAATATAATGCTACAGCTGTAAATTTTGTATATTTGTAAAAGAAAATTTGAACACGTTTTCCAGTTACACGTGTTTAAAAATATTAAATTTTAATTTTCGAGCCCTTACAGCTCCTAAACAGGGGACGTGGCAAAAAAATTTTGTTAACCGACTCCTACTAATTTCGGAGGACCTAACTTTTCCCAAAATTTCAAGACCCTAACTTGAATTGTTTAGAAGATATGTTTGGCCAAAAATTTTGTAGCTCCGTACAGAACTCCAGCCTCCCAAAGTCAGAAAAAGACCTATATTTAAACAGTTATAACAAAATGTAATAGATTGCAAAACGGTACTAAAATTTACCGTTATTTAAAACTAAATTTTGTTAAAATTTTTGACCCACATAACTTTTGAACGGTGCAAACTAGAAACTTGAATTTTTGGGTAAACTTAGATCTTCGGAAATAAGTAAAAGTCGATTAAGAAGTGTTAAAGAGGGTCATTAAAATTTAAAAAAGTGCCTCGTAGTTTTAAGCATTTGCATTAATAATAAAAAACTAAGTAAAATTCCAACATTTGGCGAACTTCGCAATTTAATAACTTGAACCTAAAAAATTAAATTAAGAGGGGCGGATCCCCGAAAATCATCATTATATTACATAGTAAAAATTGAGGGCTTTTAGTGCTTAAAAGTAAAACTTTCTTGTTTTTTTAAATCAAAAACTTATTCAGCAGAGTATAAATTTCAAAAATTAAATGTAAATAATATGAAATAACGAAATAACTAAATTATAATATTATCATATAATTTTATTTATTAATTATTATACCCTACACCTATGAAATAGGAAAAGGATATATTAACTTTGGTATGATGTTTGTAACCACCTAAAGGAAGCGAGCTAGATATGGAAAATTATATAAATTGGTGATCAGCGTGACGTCCTGAGTCGATATAGCCATTTCCGTGCGTCCGTTCGTCCGTAGGCACGATAATTCAAAAACTAATGGAGCTATCTTGATAAAATTTTAACTGTAGGTTACTAGAACTTAAAGTACGGCGGGGATTGCGCCTTGGGTTCGGATTCTGGACCTTTTAATTGTTCTAAGGGCCAAGGAACATATAAAAAAATAAGGATAACTCAACCACTAATGGCGTTACAATTATGAATTTTGTGATGTAGGTTACTAAAAATTAGACCATGGCGGGGACTGCGTACGAAACGAGTTCGGACCATGGGTTCAGATCCTAGAAGTTTTTGATCGAATTTAGGCCAAACAAGCATAATTCCGAAACCAATGAAGATAAAACCTTCAAATTTGGTATCAGTGTATCCCTTTCTATTCCCTTAGTGTCCTTGAAAATTGGAACCATTTGAAACAGTGGGTCGGAGACCATCCACATAGTTTCGAAGACCTTAAAGTATATTTGCAAAAATAATAAAGATAGTAACTTCAAAAAAATGTAGAAACTTCAAATTTGGCACAGGGCTGTGCTTTACTATTTCCTATGTGTTCCCTTAATGTGATCAATTGGAGCGGTGGTTTAGGAAACTCTCTTAGACCTCTTAAGGTTGAAAGGCTTATCATCGAAATTAATAAAAATAGTAACTTAAAATTAATATATAATGTTACAATTGTGTACAAGGGTTAACTAGTATTGAAAGTATGACTGGCACTGCATATGGTCGAAATCGTACCATGGTTTCAGGTTCTGGAACCTTTTAAAAGTTCAAAAGTTAACAAACGTATATCTTAAAAACACCAAACCTCAACCAACACCAACCTCAGAAACTAATTACTTAATTAAAAATTTTAAACGGGATTTTTTTTGTTTTTAATTTTTATTATATCATATCTATATTTTATTGAATTAATACCATAGGTAATATATAATTAAGAAATTGTGAAGGATACTTAAGTTATAAAATTGAAATTTGTATTAAAATTAATTATATGAACAAATTTATCATTGCATTTTAGAAAACATTTATTAAATTTTTTGATTGTTAAATTTTGTGATAAAAAGCTAATGAAAGCATTAATGGTTTTAATTAACATTAAAAACCGTGAAATTATATAAACTTTTGTATTTATATTATTGCTAATTAATATTTGTTTCGAATAACTTTGAGTTTATTTATATAGAACATTAATAAATAAGTAAATTAAGAGAATAAATTTAAAAATTATTGAAAATTGAAATAATTAACCAAGGGTACTAAATCATTCAACAGTAAATGCACTACAGCTAAAATCCTGCATGTGTGTAAAATTTTATTGAATTGGATAAAAGTTTTAAATATGTAATTTTGTAATTGCATTTTACGAATCCATTTATCTCAACTTTATTTTTAAATAGATAAATTAGTAAGAATTGCTAATATTTTTGACTTGATAAAATAATTAGAAAATGTTCTTAGTATTATAAAGTACATTTGGTTAGCCATGTCTGATGTCTAATAAAAGCATTTATGGTTTTAAAATGGCTTATGGACTTCCCAATAAATTTGAACCAAATAGGTGCAGAGTATTTCTAAGTTGGTTGCACCGACTGACGGCTTGTTTACTTGTTTTTATATAAAAACGGGGAAGAGTGTAGTAGAGTAGACTGTATCAACTCTGGGATACCCGTATGACCGTTATATAAACATTATATCCTTATTATTATAAACATTAATTACTTTTGGCAAAATTTCAAACATACCAGCTTTATTAGGTGAAATATAATGCTCATATAAAAGAAGGAGTTGTATGGCAGCTACTCGAACCTTCTGCAGTAGACCAACCAAATTTTGCAGTAACTTTGGCCATTACACTAAACTATAAACACCCAACTTCAATAGGTATAGAGTAATGCTCATATAAAATAAGAAGTTGTATGGTAGCCACCCGAACCCATGGACCAAAATGGCTGGATTTAAATAGCGATGACGGCTATTGCAAAAAAACGAATTTGCGAAAATTTCAAGATCCTAGCTCCTTTAGTTTTTGAGTTATCGTGCGGACGGACGGACGGACGGACATACATAGCTAAATCGATTTTTTTTTTCGATTCTGAACCGATCCATACACTTGAGTCTATATCTACCCCCCTCCTTCTCTGCGTCACAAACGTAATGGCAAATTTATTATATCCTTTGACTATATAGTATACGGGTATAATGACTATATAGTCATACGGGTATAATAAATGATAAAATACTCAGTATGAAACACTATATAATTTCATAAATGTGCTTTTTTAGAAATAGAACTAATTTAATATTATGCACCTCATTTACTATTATGTTTATTTGGTTCGTGAAATTGAGCGTTTGCCTTCTTTAAAGAATATATATATATATATATATATATATATATATATATGTATATAGATATATATGTATATCATTTATATATACACATTATATTTATATACATTAGTTATTAACTAATTAAATTATTAACTATTAGAATATTTAAATTTTATTATAATACTTCACAATTTATACAATAAATCGTTGAAAAATTTTTATACTGTTTTCTTAAATTTTATACCAAAATCAAAATATAGGTTGATTTATTACTTTTTTTCAAACTTAATTAAGCAATTAAAATTTTATATAGATATTTATATTTCTAGAGGTTCAATTTAAGCATTTATTTTGCAAAATTTAATATTATTGGCCAACAGGTATTAATATTAAAAGAAAGTTAAATTTTAAATAAGCACATGTAATACAATATAGAAATTTAAATTAAAATAGCTTTTATCTAAAGGTTAATGTATTGTAATTTAATATCTTTAATTAAATTTAAATTAATGGTTTAATGTAAAGTGTAGATAAAGTTGATTCTAATTTTCTAAAATTTAGTGGTGTGATTGGATCAAATAACTCGCGCATTACTTTTTTATAGTTTATTTTATGTTTTTTTTTCATGATAAACATTCTAATTTAATTAATATTAAATAATTTAATATTAAAATTAATATTAAAATAAAATGATCACTGTTTTAATGAAAAAACTGGTATTTAAATCTTTTGTTATAATAAGAAAACTTTATTGACATAAATACACTACTATGTACCACCCGTGTGTACGTAGATTGGATCGTACCAGACATGAAGCATAAAAAACGAGATGAGGAAAAACAGTTGGCCAAACCTTTTTTAATTGTAGGAAAATAATTTTTAAGGTTTTGGATGGAAATACAATACTTACATACAATACTTTGTCAAATGAACAAGAAAATCAAAAATTATAAATCGAAAAAGAGTAAGATATTCTAAAACATATATTATACGAAATTTGATGTCAATCTGTCAAACAATCTTTTAAACCAAACCAGCATAAAAAACAACGAAATCAAAATTGTGTAACGCAATAAGTTAAAGAATCCAACAACTTTCCAAAGAAAATTTCTTTATAAATTCCTTCTAAAAGACATGCATTAATAAAAATTCAATAAAATTTTAAGTCAATAGCTCATTTCAAAAGAATAATAAACCAAAAGAAAAAAAAAACTTTCTTGTAAAGTTTGGTATGCACGAGATGGACAACTGAGCAAATGCATTTTTACTACAAGCTAAATCCATTAACTTTACTGCGTTTTTAAATTTTAAACAAAAGGAAAAAAACACAATAAAAAGAATTTTGACTTGAAAGAAGAAATTTTTTTATTAGAATTCGACTTTAAATTAAAAAAAACGAGGAAGAGTGTAGTAGAGTAGACTGTGGCAACTCTGGGATACCCGTATGACCGTAACATATACATTATATCATCCGGTTAATTACTTTTGGCAAAATTTCAAACATTCAGCTTTATTAGGTGTAGTAATGCTCATATAAAAGAAGGAGTTGTATGGCAGCTACTCGAACCCTTTGCAGTAGACCAACCAAATTTTGCAGTAACTTTGGCCATTACACTAAACTATTTTTGGCAAAATTTCAGACACCCAGCTTTATTTGGTGTAGTGTAAAGCTCATACAAAAGAAGGAGTTGTATGGCAGCTACTCGAACCCTCTGCAGTAGACCAACCAAATTTTGCAGTAACTTTGGCCATTATACTAAACTATTTTTGGCAAAATTTCAGACACGCAGCTTCCATAGGTATAGAGTAATGCTCATATAAAATTAGAAGTTGTATGGCAGATACTCGAACCCGTGGACCAAAATGGCTGAATTTAAAACTCGATTCCGTTTTTAGCATAAAAACGAATTTGTGAAAATTTCATAATCCTAGCTCCTTTACTTTTTGAGTTATCGTGATGACGGACGGACGGACAGACGGACGGACGGATGGACGGATGGACGGACGGACGGACGGACGGACGGACATACATAGCTAAATCGATTTATTTTTCGATTCTGATCCGATCCATACACTTGAGTCTATATCTACCCCCCCTCCTTCTCTGCGTCACAAACGTAATGGCAAATTTATTATACCCTTGGACTATACGGGTATAAAAATATTATTAATTTGGTTTAACTTATGTTAAAGTTATCATACATTTGAGGCAACGAATATATTTAAATTCTTCCTGGGTTTGTTACTTATCGACATAGACATGTCAGATAAAGTGTCAAAGGTATGTATCAGATCAGCATCGAAAAATAAAAAGATCTGGCAGAGTGTGTCTGTCCGTTCGTCCATGTGTCAGCAAGATAACTCAAGAACTGAAAGAGCTAGAGTTTTGTAATTCACACAAAGTCTTTTTTAGACAATTAATAGGTTTCTTATTGTCTTTAATTAAAGTCGGACCAAGTTTTCGGATGCCATAAGCAGCTGCCATACAACTTTTTTGAACCAATATGAATTTCTTCAAAACTAAAAACACTGGGACGATGAAAATAACACACGGTAATTAAATAATAGGGCAAACACTTCTGTGAAGTTTCAAAAAGTTAAGGTTTCATTTTCGGGAAGCTTTTACATATCTTCAGAACTACTTTTACTACAAAGTAGAAATAAAAGTAGGCAAGTAAAGTAATGTGGAAGTTTGTTTGCAGATTTTGAGATTTCCGGGACAAAGCTTAATATAGCTGCCATACTGATTGCTGGATCTAGGATTGCATATCTTTACAACAAATAAGACTGGATAGTTACAAATTAAAATCAGTGTATAATATAATATGGCAAGCAATTTTTCGAGTTTTGAAAAATTTGAACCTAATTTTAACGAAACTAAAAAGTTCTTAATACGATAACTGTGAATTTAATGAACCTATGAGGTTAAAATTAAAAATGGGAAAGTAAAGTAATAGGACAAGCTCGTTGCAAAATTAAATATTACTCGAACGATTTTTGTTTGCAACAAATTTGTTACTTTTTTACGGTTTTATGGTTTTTTTTTCTAAATGTTTGAATGAAGTGGGCCAAAGTTTTTTTTATTATTTTATTTTTTTGTATTTTTTTTTACATTATAGTATATTTGCAGGGATATCTAAAAGTATTTTTGCAGGGACAATTAAAATCTTCCTCGTTTTATTTAGTTTTTTGTTCATTTGGGTTTTAAATATGACGGGGTGTGAATGAATACGTTAATTTTTGTACAAGATTATTTTCTTTTTTACAAGCTATTATAGTTATGAATGAAAATCTAAATTATTTTTTAAGGGATTTTAGCATATGATGATAGAATATCTCATATACTTTTTCATAGGTATCTTTGCAAATGTATTTCTCAATTCTCATACAAATAAGTCTGCCGAAAATTTATTTTAAGCTATTTTCCTATAATATTTATGACCCAAATTAGTTATTTTTCTCTTTTTTGCCTGAGATATTTATTTAGTACAACAAATTATTATAGTAATATACTTTACGATCATAGAAATTGCTCTAACTTTAACTTTGCATTTGTTAATTAACAACTTTTACGTTTTTAAAATGTTTTTTATGGCGCCGTGAAATAAAGCCATACGAAATAAAGCCATAAAATGACATTATGGCTTTATTTCGCATTCAAATGCGAAATAAAGCCATATCGCCAATTTTTTCGCGTATGGCTTTAATTCGCATTTAATTGCGAAATAAAGCCATATGGCTTTTTTTCGCATTTAAAAATGTAATTTTATTTGTGAAAATAGAAGCAATTTAATTTTCCAAACTTTTTTATTTAAATAGTTAGGAAGGAGTTTTAGAGTTGGTTTCAAAAGCAGGGTTTTACGCTTTTTCCAGAATATTTATATATGTGTATATGTGGGATTCTCAATTAGGAGGAATTTTAAAGTTGGATTCAAAAGCAGGATTGCCGCTTTTTCCAGAATATTTATATATGTGTATATGTGGGATTGTTAGTTGGATTCAAAAGCAGGACTTTACGTTTTTTCCAGAATATTTATATATATGTGTATATGTGGGATTCTCAATTAGGAGGGATTTTGGAGTTGGATTCAAAAGCAGGATTGCCCCCTTTTCCGGAATATTTATATTTATTAATTAGGGTTGATTATTTTTTGTATGAAATAGCTATGCCGAATTCTCATACCATTCTTTTCATTATAGTGTTGGATTCAAAATCTAGTTTCAATAATTGAGTTAGCGGGGGTTCGGGGGCGGCAGCCCCCGTAATGAAAATATAATATTATTTAACATGTTTTATTACAGTGTATTAAAAAAATTAGAAACTTATTAATTTTTTTAATGAGTTAGGTGTCCGAATTCTTATACCATTCCTTTCATTTTAGTGTTGGATTCAAAATCTAGCTTCAATAATTGAGTTAGCGGGGGTTCGGGGGCGGCAGTCCCCGTAATGAAAATATAATATTATTTAACATGTTTTATTACAGTGTATTAAAAAAAATTAGGAACTTATTAATTTTTTGAATGAATAAGGTATCCGAATTCTTATACCATTCTTATTAATTATTATGTTAATACCGTTATTTTTTGAATAAACAAGCTTTAAATGATTTTTTTTATTTAAAAATAGGAAATTTTTAATTTCCCGGTCCAATAAATCCGGTCCTGAGGGGTCCAGAAATCTCGTTGATAAATTTTTAGAAAGAAAATTTATTAGGCTTTTTAATTTGATACTTGGATTTATTTTATCACATAGGGTTCCAATTTTATAAAATTAAATTATTTAGGCCCCCAGCAATTTTTCTAAGCCCCATATCTCCCAAACGGATGAGAATAGACCCTACCTCTAGAAGCATTTTTTGTTTGTTTTGAACCCTAGAATAACCCCTAGTTCTATGGCAGGTTATTAGCGAAACACCCTGTATTTATCATTTATAACTGCACTTAATTATCAATTTCTATTTTTTTTTTACTTTGTTTACTATTAAACTAGAATTTGTATCAATTTTACTATATGGCTTTATTTCGTAAAATTTTAGAAAATGATATGGCTTTATTTCGCATTCAAATGCGAAATAAAGCCATACGCAAAAAAATTCTCGATATGGCTTTATTTCGCATTTGAATGCGAAATAAAGCCATTATGTCATTTTATGGCTTTATTTCGTATGGTTTTATTTCGCGCCACCGTTTTTTATATCTATTTTGAAATTTTAAAAAATCTCAGTTTTTAAATGTACACTGTACGTATACGTGTGTAAAAAATGTATTATAAAGTTATATAATGGTTATAAAAATAGCAAAGAATGTATCTTATGTAAAGGTTAAGGGTTCAAACTATAATGGAATGAAAATTAATTAGTAAATTATACTAAACAATCTTATGTTATGTTGAAAGTATATATTTGCTTTCAGAAAACCTGTTTTAAAACGATAATGTTTTAGTTTAGAAATAATTTATTTAAATTATCGCTTAGTATTTAGAAGAAAAGCTCGGAAAAAAATTACGGCTCTATAAACAGTTAGTAACCATATGTTTTTAGCACATTTTCAAAAAATTTTGTAAAAATGTGCCTATATAGCTTCACTCTGTCCGTCCGTCCGTCCGTATGTTTACAAAAACTTTTACACCGTTTGAAATAGAGAAAAGAAATTTTAACCATGGGTAGTTGTTGCAAAAAAAATAATTTCGTAGAAGAATTTTTTTCTGTAGCCCCACCTGTTACGGGGCTACAGCTCCCCAAAGTTGGAAAAAGCCCTATATTTAAATTGTTATAACAAGAGTTCTGTTACATATATTTTCAATCTGAAAACGGCAAATGATAGCTGGTTTCATAAACTTTATAAATTTTTACGAGGCAAATGTTTAGGGTTGCCATACGGTACTAAAATTTAACATTAGGCAAAACTCTATTAATATACAAAATTTAAAGGTCCAACATTATATTTTAACATATGTTAAAGGTTTTTCTTAAATTTTAAAGGGGTTCCTTAAATTGAAAAAAGTGTCTCTCAGTTTTAAGCATTTTTGCTTAGATAATAAAATTCTAAGTAAAATTCCAAATTTTTGTGTAATTCACAATTTAATTCCTAGAACCCAAAAAATTAGAGGATGAGGGGGGAGTTGAAGTTAGATTCTTGAGAAATTTGACAACCATCCCCATTGAAGGGCTATAACAACTTATAAATAAAAAAATTACTGTTAGCAGTAAATTTTATAAGTCATTAGTAACTATTTCCAAGTAAATATTTCCAAAGTTAAACTCAGTATGTAATACAATATAATTTTGAAAATGTGCTTTTTTAAAAACCCTTGGTTTTTTTTCATCACTTGTTTGTTTTTATTTTTAAATTTATTGCAACAAAGTCTCCATGGTGAAAAGCTGTTGGTATTTTTTAAAAATGCTTTTATAAAAATAAATTTTAATGTCAAATATATTTTTATTATTTTTTATATTAATGACTTTTAATAGTAAATGAACTGAGCGCATTTTCAACGATACTAATTAAACAAGGCATCGCGAACCTACACAAAAATAAACTTTAGTCAATAGTTTTTTAAAAACAACTCAATTATTTTTAAGATAAATTACAGTAAATTATTAAACGTGTACTACAGATGTATTTTTCAAAACAATTAAAAAAATTATCAAATAAAACCGTTCTAGAATTATTTATTAGAAAAAGTTAAAGATTTAAATTTGAGAAAAGGCATTGTAATCTTAATTATATTATATAAGGTTGTTAAATACATATGTATATATTTTTGTGTTGGTTTAAACAATTTACATAGTCAATCCATTATCATTTATCATTTTTAAAATATTATTTTAGTTATATATTTAAAAAAAATTTAAATTAAAAATATGTGGAATTAAATTAAATAAGATTTAATGTATATTTCACTTAAAATTTTTTTACTATCCTAATGATTTTGATTTTTTAACACTTTTACATATTTATATGTTTGCTTGTTTTTTTAATTTTTTGATAAAATTCATAAAAATGAAATTAAATCGTAGCGAAGAAGATATACCTTTATCCAAATGACTAATAAATATTGTTAATCTAACCAAATTTAAAAGTTCTAGCCAACCAATCTTTTTTTTTCCAAAAAAAATAGGAGAGATGCAGAATTAACCAGCTCTAAAAAATTAAAATTTTTTTTAATTTATACTTTCATTAATGTCCTTTTTTAGCATTTGGAGTCATGTTGCTACAGCTACGCGAACAAGCACCCTTTCCTTACTTAATGAACTCAAATTTCAGTTAGCTAAAATAACCATGATAGAAGACCGTTGTACAAACTTTAATGTTTCTGTTTTTATTTTTGACCGATTGTCGGATTATTCTCAATTGCAATCTTTGTATTTCTTTCGTAATTCTGTAAAAATTGCAAATTTGTACAGAAATTAAATAAAATTAGATATAAAACTGCGAAAACAACAAAAGAGGTAAATATTCATGTTGAAAAGGAGTAAATTAGGAATATGGGTAAAAGAAACAGAATGATTAATCATAATCAGAAACAGGATTATTAATCACAAGATAAATGGATTTCGATTTCGAAATTCATACAGGAAATAAGTATTCAACTTGGCATTTTACCGAATAATAATTTATAGCAATAATTATTCATCTTATTAATTAATGTTTATAAATTATTGGTTTTAAATATATAAAATGAAATAAATCTAAAGTATATGATTAATTTCTCCTTTCTGTATTTTGCTTTTATTCTTATCTGAAACTTAAAGCAATGTTGATATAACTATTATAAGGCAAAACTAGTTTTTTTTTTAAATTTCAAAGAATTTATTTCAATGACATATTTTATTATTAATTAATATTTCTGATAATTATATACAGCAATAAGACTAAAAGAAACAAAAAAATTATTATTAATTTTATCAAATTATGAAAATAAATAGAAATTTTAAAGAAAAAAAGAAAAATACAGAAAAATTATTTACCTTTAATATTTATCATTAATATTTTCATTAAACGTTAAAACTTCTATTATTAATTTGTATGTATTAATTTGAAATTTACGTCATTAAAAACATAAGATGTTAATTTATATTAATTTTAATTATATTTTCATTTTTTTTTAATTGAAATTGAAATATTTGTAAGATTTAAACTTAAAAATGAAAGAAGTTGAATTTACAAGTCTTTTCTGTAATTTTACACAAAATAAACAAACCACTTAATTGTTATTGTAAGTACCATATATTATATTGTACTAGCTAATACCCGGTGCGCGTTGCTGCGCCTTTTAATGGAGGTTTAATTTAAGTTGATGTTACTGCAAAAAGTTAACATAAAAATTACACATGGTGTAAATGTTATCTTAAAATCTATTAAAGCAATTCTTTTTAAATGATTTTGCTAGGATTATTTTATTAATTTTTTAAAGTTCCTGTAATTCAAAGAATTTCTAACTACTTCCCAAAATAGGACGTAATTTACTTCCAAAAATTTTTTTTGACCAATCGTAGGACCGACATGTGTTACCAAACACCAAGCCTGCTAACAGATTCAACTCCATTTTCAAAGTGCTTCACGCATACAAAATTTGGAGTAATCCTGTCAAACCGTTTCAAATTTAAAGTATAGTAACGAAAATATCAAAAAAAAGATGCTGTGTCGCAATGGGTTAACAGAACTCAACAAAAAATGTTTTGAGACTTTCTCTTTGGCCAAAGCAGTATTGCGCAAAATTGGACAATATTAGCTTGCAACCTTTTTTTTGGCTAACCGTCGGCCGGCATGGGTTAACAAATTCCAAATATGTTAATAGTGTCAACCCAATTCTCAATTAGCATCACGTATACAAAATTTTAAGTCGATTGGTCAAACCGATTCTAATTTAGAGTAAAGTACTGAAAAAACCTATAAAAAGCTGTTGGGCCGCAATGGGTTAATGGAACTAAACAAAAAATTTTTTGAGGCTTTCTTTTTAGCCAAAGCAGTATTTAGTAAAATCCGGCATCGGGAAAAATTGGATCTAAAATTTTTTTTGACCAACCGTCGGGCCGACATGGGTTTACAAATTCCAAAACTGAAACTGTCAACTCAATTCTCATGCTCCTTGATACAAAATTATACGTATGAAGTGCATGAATCGGATCAGAATCCTAAATAAAAATAATAAAAATAAATACGTATACAAAATTTGAAGTCAATCGGTCAAACCGTTTTCATTTTAGGACGAAAAAGTTTAAATACTTGTACCACAAAGGTCTTAGACTCAAGTGCATGGATCGGATCAGAATCGAAAAATAAATCGATTTAGCTTAGTATGTCCGTCTGTCTGTCCGTCCGCACGATAACTCAAAAAATAAAGGAGCTAGGATTTCGAAATTTTCACAAATTCGTTTTTTTGCAATAGCCATCATCGTTATTTAAATCCAGCTATTGTTGTCCACGGGTTCGAGCACGTGCCATACAACTTCTTTTTTTATATGAGCATTACTCTGTACTTATTAAAGCTGGGTCTCGGAAATTTTGCCAAAAATTTAGTGTAATAGCCAAAGTTACTGCAAAATTTGATTTGTTTACAGTAGAAGGTTCGAGTAGCTGCCATACAACTCCTTTTTTTATATGAGCATTATACTACATCTAATAAAGCTGTATGTTTGAAAATTTACCAAAAGTAATTAACCGGATGATATAATGTTTATATTACGGTCATATAGGTAGCCTAGAGTTGACACAGTCTACTGTACTGCACTCTTCCTTGTTCAAATATAAAACATTTTTTCAATTCAGATGTGAAGTTCTCTTATTATTATTATAAATTAGCTCAATTCAAAAACTTACTTGATTTGACCTTGTTAAAATACATTAAACCTTTTTCAAACTATCTTCTCGTGTTTCTAGTGTTTCGCAAACTAATAATTTTTGTGACAATTATCCAACACTATGGTACTATTAATAAATTAAAGCTTGAAAAATTGCTTAAAAAAATAAAATAATAAAAAACTAAGTTAAACAAGTAAATAAAAATACAAAGTTCTTTAAAAAGCAATTTTCAAAATTAAACAATGTGCCATAATAGGTTTTACTATGGTTTTACCAAATGTTTGTTAGAAATTTGAAATATAATATTAATATTTGTTAGAAATTTTTAATGTAAGACAAGTCGTATTAAATCAAGATACAGTTTCTTCAATTAAAAAAAAAAAACTTTTAATAACTAAGAATAGCTTAGTTTAACATACGTTAAAATATAATATTGCAGCTTTAATTTTCGTATACTACTTCCAAAAAAATTTGGACATGTTATTAAGTTACAGGTGTTCAAAAATTTCAGGTATAAATTTTTGAGTTTTTACAGCTCCTAAACGGCGAGCCATGCTTAGAAGTTTTTACCAAAGACTTATACTTGTTTTCTAAGATCTAATGCCTCACAGTTTCATGTTCTTTACTAACAGCGTTTAGAAAGTATAAGGAATTTCAAATTTGTATAATTCTTAATAAATGGTATTATATGTACTTTTAAAGCTTATAAAAAATTTTGTATTAAATATAATTTTAAAGTTTATAAAAATTGCTTTGGTTTGGCGCTTCAAGTGGAAAGTACACCTTTTAAATCTTTTATTATAAAAATTAATTTTTTAGACTTTTACACACTCTGGAGGACAGTAGCTCCAAAACAAGTGCGGCTACAGAAAAAAGTTATTCCATGAAATTAATTATTTTGCTAATTAAAGTTACAATTTCTTTACTATTTTTCAAACAGTGTAAAAATATTGCAAGTGAACGAACGGACGGACAGGCAGACAGATTCTAACTATAAGGGCACATTTTTACAAAATATTTGGAAAATGTGCGAAAAAGAAACTTAAATAAATAAAAAATTCTCAAATTTAGTAACATTTTTTTTTTCACGAGGCACAATGTGGAAACTTTAGTATATATATTCCGAAATAATTGAGTTAAAAACTTTGTATTACAAAACCTGAAAATGTGATTCAAATAATTTTAAAAACGCCGCTACATTGTGAACTAATATCGTATATGTTAATTTAAAACAAAATCAAGAGAAAGTTTGATAAAATTTTATAGTCTTTATTTAACAATACTAAACAAACTGTAAACCTAGTTTTTGATTATATATACAAGATAGAGTATCCAAAAAAAAATATTATTGAAGTCGCAAAAAATATTGTGCACATGCTTCTGTCAAATTTTTATACCCGTATGACTATAGGTCAAAGGATATAATAAATTTGCCATTACGTTTTTGACGCAAGGAAGGAAGAGGGGTATATATAGACTCAAGTGTATGGATCCGATCAGAATCGATTTAGGTTTGTATGTCCGTCCGTTGAAGTGAACAACTGAAGGAGCTACGATCTTGAAACATTTTGTTGGAAAAATTAAGATAATAATACAATATATTGATGGATTTATTTGGTGTTAATAGTCAAAATTATGTTATATTAAAAGCGAACCAATATCTAGAATGCAATGAACTAACGTCAGAAACAATTTTTCTGACCTTAACTTATCTTTAGTTCTGGCGTTAGTTTGCAAAGCCTATAAACATACAAAAAACTCATTTAAAATTTTAAAGTGTAAGTATATCTTCGAAATTAAAAACATTAGAAACCTAAAACAAGTAAAGAAACAGTAAGTCGGTGGAACGGACTTAGAAATACCCTACACTTACTTGGTTCAAGTTCAAATAAAAGTGCATAAGTCATTTTAAAACCATAAAAGCTTTTATTAGTTTGATTGTAAGACATAGCTAATGAAATTAATTTTATAATACTAAAAACCTTTTTTAAATAATTTATCTCTTCGAAAATATTAAAAATTCTTACTAAAAACTACTTTTTAAAATATTAAAAAACAGAAGAACATGAAATAAATCTAAATATAATTAAAGACAAAATGCTGCTGATTAGCTTGCCCTATGTTATACTAAGTGTTTTTTATACACGTAACATACTTCTAATTACTAATACTTACGTATATAATACCCGT
Organism: Dolichopus griseipennis; assembly: GCA_963082915.1. Taxonomy (NCBI): domain Eukaryota; kingdom Metazoa; phylum Arthropoda; class Insecta; order Diptera; family Dolichopodidae; genus Dolichopus; species Dolichopus griseipennis. Next base: position 87,944,809 of record OY720441.1, on the reverse strand, counting down.
TTCACACTACGCGAAAGTAACATGTTATCTGCGTCATATTTCATGTTAAGTAAAATTCGTTTCAGACTACGTTTTTAGTTGTTAAATTTGACAGTTTGATTTAAAATTTTTATTTATGTTTTTTATCAACAGAGTTCATAATTAAATATAAAAATGAAATATAATATATATATAATAATTAATATAATATAAATATAAATTTAAATGCACGTAGCGGAATTTCAATAAGAAATGCTATTAGTTTATATTTATCAGTAAGTTTATTTTTTATTTCATTTTATGGATTTATAATTTTTTTAACAATAATTCATTGAATTTAACAGTCTCTTCATATAATTTTTCTAAAGTTATAGTTTTTCTTTCTTCAAATGATATTAACTTATTTTCATTTTATCTTCAAAGCATTCGTCCATAAAATCCATGGAATTTATGAATTTGCTGGACCCCAGAATATCCTTCATATCATCGAAGAATTCCCACTCAGAAGGTGATCCTCCTGTTGGACCAATATATTTTTTTTCTTTCCTAAAAATAAATCTTGTTACTGTTATAAAAATATGTTGAAAAAAAAATGACATACCTATATTTTGATTTTAAATTGTGCATCCTCGATTTTATATCAGCCACACTTGCTATAATTCTATTGATTTCAAGTTCGTTTTGTATTTCTAAAATGATATGGGAATTTCTCTTAGCTTTGTTTAAGTCTCCTTTATTCTCTTTCCAAATATTTATAAAAATTTTGAATTGTTCATCATTCCAGATTTTTTTTTCTTTTTTTTCAGACATCTGCAAATAAAAATTTAGTTAATATTTTTCACGTACATATATAATTTTTATTAAAAATTAGTATTACAAATTTAAATTATATACTTACCTTTCTATATTGCAAATAACGAATAATTATTGCTTCAAATTATATTTTTTTTTTATAATTAACTATTATTGATTCAAATTTCAAATTTAAAATTTCAAAACAGCTGTAATCCAAGGGTATGAAGACTCAAAAAAACTTCGATGAATCGAAAAAATATCGATTATATTAAAAAACTGAAGTACACAACCTTAAAAAATAACATGTTAAACTGAGTAACATGTTACTTTCACAATACTTTTGACAATTTTTTTTCATACAAATTTCTAGTTACTTGGAAATTTTAACAACTAAGTAACACGTTAACGCAGGTAACATGTTACTTTCGAGTAGTGTGAATAGGGTATAAGAGAAAGAAAAAATGGAACTAATAAAATGTTAATTCAGTATGCTCTTTAAATAAACTTTCATACAATAGAAGGCCATGTACAAAATAAAAATGCTTTGGTTTGAAAAGAAAGAAAAAAAAAATCAAAACGTATAAGAAATTTGTAACAAAGTACAGACACAAAATTATTATAAAAACGTATAAGGCAATTTCTTACATTTTTGTATTTATACTTCTATTTTAATATCACTGACAGAACTAAAAAAAAACTATTATATTGTTACTTAATGTTCTTTAGATAAGAAATTTCCTTTTATTAATTATGTAGCGCAAGAGTAGGAGAAAAAAGAATGTTTATTAAAAGAGAAATTACAAGAACATCTTTTATGTATTTTAAATAAATAACTGCAACAGTTTGTTAATTTTACAGGAAAAAAAAAATCTAAAAATGTTCATGTTTTGATATGAACAGAAAGTAAAAAAAATCTAAACGTATAACAAATCTGTAAGAAGGTATAGACATAAAATTATAATAAAAACGTATAAAGGCAGGTTTTCATGAGAAAATTTTGCACAGTATTCTTGACTTTAGAAAGAGAGGTATATAGTATACTCTCAATAGGAGAGAAAGAGTAAAATGATTAAATTTATATTAAAATTTTTTTATATCTTTTGACAAAAAAGAATTACATAACCTTATTTTTTAATTTTTTTAAAAAAATTAACAAAATTAAAATTTTATTAATTTAAAATAAATGATAAAATTTTAATCAATTTCAAATAATTTTAAATAAAAATTCGTTCATCAACCATAATATAAAATGTTTTTTCTCTTTGTTTACATTCTCTTGTTTGTTTACAAAATTCAAATGTCATGTATCCATAAAAATATATAATAGTATGCAAAAAATTTTTGTGTAGAATACACTTTTTTTTTGTATGTAGTAGCAACTTTATAGGAAAAAGACCTAAGAGAACATCTTTTTGCCAAGGATTATGGCGCTCTCTCAATACTTGTCTAAGGATTATGGATGACTCTCCAAGGAATATGGATGTTTCTCCCAGTAATTTATCGTTTTTTCTTTGTCGCACAAATAGTATTTTTGTATCTTCTGCCTATGCTCTAACTTTTGCCCAGTAAATTGCCGTAATGAAAATTAACCTTAAGACTATTTTTTACAGTTTTGTATGTTTACATATATTGTAATATAACTTGCAGAACTAAAAAAAAAACTATTATATTGTAAGCGTATAAGGCTATTTCTTTCAGTTTTGTGTGTTTACATATATTTTAATATCACTTACAGAACTAAAAAAAAAACTATTATATTGTAACTTAAAGTTCTTTAGGTAAGAAATTTCCTTTTATTAATTATTCTGTAGCGCAAGAGTAGGAGAAAAAAGAATATATATCTTTTTTACTATAGCCTTTTTACTAGTTTATTTATAAAATACTATTAAAAAATTTCAGACTTAAAACTTTTTATACAATTCAATAAAATTTTACACACATGCAGGAATTACTTTCCTTCAGATTGAAATATTGGGATTAGAATTTGTAAGCACTTCTGTTGTAAATAAGTATTACAATCATAATTCTTTTGTTATACGACACTAACTTTCATTAAATATATATATATGTTTATATAATGTGATAGGAACGTAAAAGTATTGGGAGTTGTGTGGGTGGTACCCGAACCACTACTTTAATTGTTCCTAAATTTCAAGAACACAGAAAAAAATAATATTTCGAGATTTTGATTTTCGAGCTTTTGGTACCGTTCTTGTGTTTTTAATATTTTTTAAATAGATAAATTAGTAAGAATTTTTAATATTTTTGAATAGATAAATTAAATAGAAAAAGTTTTTGGTATTATAAAATTCATTTCATTATTTATGTTTAACGATAGAACTAATAAACGCTTTTATGGTTTTAAAATGAATTATGGATTTATAATTTAATTTGAACCAATCAGATGTAGGGTTCGACCTAATGTTTATTTAATTGTTCCCTTTTTTTTTGCATTTGATTTAATTTTTTTAAATTTTTTTGAAAAATAAAGTAGATATTCTACAATACTCGTACAGTCTCCACTTCCATATCGATTCTACTTAATTCCGTTCACGACCTATCAAAAGCAATTTATAATCCGCGCTTTATTGTCTTTTTCAAAACTCTGTTAATATGAAAGAAAAAATAACTTCTATTTAAATAAAACCCTAGGTACTGTTTCTAATTCGCGTGCAATTTTCATAAAATTTAATTAGTAAGCAATGTATAAAAAACTAAGTTGGGTGTTATACGAATTATATTAGTTTTTAGGTTGTAAGGTTCAATTCAAATGCAGAGCAATTTATTTTTAAAGCATTTTTATTTCGTAAATGCAATTAAATTCATTCAACACAGTTTTTTTTCGTTTGAGATTCTCATTTATTCTTATTTTTATTGATTTTTTCTTTGATTTCATTGTTATTTAAGTACATAAACAATTTGATTATTATGTACCAATTATTTAACTTGTAATTCACATTAGATTAGTTATCATAACATTTTTGTGATAAAAAAAAATTTGTTATTTTTAATATGCAAAACTCTTATTAAATATATACATACGTAGAAAATGATATTTAAACGCATCCTTCGTTTGATTACAATTTTAAAGGTGAAATACGCATTCACATTTCAAATCTATTTCATGAAAGTATTAAAATTCAATGTAAAATTTTAACAGAAATAAAAATTGCATTTTTACAATAGAAACTTTCGGACGATAGGATTTTTTCCTAGAAAGTAAATAATAGAAGAAATTTTTGTTTATTATTATAATTAATTTTGAAGGTAATTTTCTTAATAGTTTAATTACTTTGAAGCACAAACTAGTAATTACCCCTAATTTTAACTATTTAATAAGTAGTTTTCAGGTTGCGCATATTTATTGAAAACGAGGAAGAGTGTAGTAGAGTAAACTGTGTCAACTCTTGGATACCCGTATGACCGTTATAGTATAACAATTACATTATATCATTATTATTATAAACATTAATTATTTTTGGTATGGCAGCTAGTCGAACCGCCTGCAGTAGACCAACCAAATTTCGCAGTAACTTTGGCCATAAAACTAAACTTTTTTTGGCAAAAGTCCAGACACCCAGCTTTAAAAGGTATACAGTAATCCTCGTATTAAAGAGCAGTAGACCAACCACATTTTGCAGTAACTTTGGTCACTACCCTGAACTTTTTTTGGCAAAATTTCAGACACCCAGCTTTAATAGGTATAAAGTAATGCTCATATAAAATAAGAAGTTGTATGGCAGCTAATCGAGCTTACTGCATCAGACCAATTAAATTTTGCAAAAATTTTTGCCATAAAACTAAACTACTTTTGGCAAAATTTCAGACATGCAGGTGTAATAGGTACAGAGTAATAATGCTTATATAAAAAAAGAAGTGTTATGGCAGCTACCCGAACCCATGGACCAAAATGGCTGTAATTAAATAGTGATGACGGCTATTGTAAAAAAACGAATTTGCGAAAATTTCAATACCCTAACTCCTTTAGTTTTTGAGTTATCGTGCGGACGGACGGACGGTCATACATAGCTAAATCGATTTATTTTTCGATTCTGATCCGATCAATACACTTGAGTATATGGACAATATTTTTTTAACTATAAAATTTACAGTAAATTAACTATGTTGAGCAAACAAATATCAAGAAAATTTAATTAAGGATGCAAAAAAACAAATAAGTTTGTTACAAGCTATTAAACACTCCATACTAAAGTTCAAGTTTAATTCATAGTGTTTTTAAAAAGAAAATATTTTATAAAATAAATTGCGATTTTAACTTCAATCATAATTATTTATGAAAAAAAAAAAAAATTAATTGCTGTTTTTCTTTTTCAAATGTTAACCAAGAAAGCTTAGTAAATTATATAAAATTAAATTTATATTTATGGGTCATAAAGGTTAATTCAATTTGATTTATAAATTCTAATACAAAAGAAAAATTTTTGAAAATTCACGGAAATAAAAATTTCAAATTGCAAGAGTAAAGACTCGGTAACCGAAATATAATTTGATTTTCTTTACTAACTTTTCTAACTAAGCTACTGTTGGCAAAATTTCAGACACGCAGCTGTAATTGGTACAGAGTAATACTCATATGAAAAAAGAAGTTGTATGGCAGCTACCCGAACCCATGGACCAAAATGGCTGGATTTAAATAGCGATGACGGCTATCGCAAAAATTTCAAGATCCTAGCTCCTTTAGTTTTTGAGTTATCGTGCGGACGGACGGACATACATAGCTAAATCGATTTATTTTTCGATTCTGATCCGACCCATACACTTGAAACTATATCTACCCCCCCTACTTCTCTGCGTCAAAAACGTAATGACAAATTTATTATACCCTTTGACTATAATATAGTCATGCAGGTATAATTAATATAATTTCAAGTTGTATACAAGATGTACTGCAAAATTTGTAGTTATAAAATTAGTTGTATGAGAGCTACTCGAAGTATTGGTCAGATCTTAACCAAAAAAATAGAACTAGAACCTAGAAATTGTTTGAAAAATATTTTGTGAAAACTTCAAAACTCTAGCTCTTTTAGTTGCTGATCCGTTACGTAACTTTGACACTATATCTAGCTCGTCTAGATCGATGCGTTACAAACGAAGGAGTAATTTTAATATTTCCGTTACCTTTATTATATTTACGGGTATAAATATGTAATTATTTGACAATTCTATGTTTAAAATTGTTTTGTTTTTTTGTTTATAAAATTTTAAAGACATTTATCCTTCAGTAAAGGATTAAAGTTCAATAAAAACGGACATTTGGAATGAAATTGCGCTAAATAGTTTTTTGAAGTGTTTTAGAGTGTTCAGTATATAATTTAAGGGTAAGTAAATTAAAAAAAGTAAAATTAAAACAATACTTAAAAAAATATTTACTAGTTTCGCCGTTTGCTCGTCAACAATAATGTTGTTACACCATTCTTGCGCTTGAAACTTGCTTAAAAACAAATTATAATTTTTTCAATTATAAAAATGTTGTTAAGTATTTTTAAGTTTTATTTCTACAACTTAAGACGCTTTAAAGAGAGTATAATTTGGTACAGTTATTACACAAAAAAAAGCTATTTCAATTCCAAATATTAATATGGTTCTGAAAATTTGATTATACATATTTCTAAACATTTACATATTTCATATATTTACTGAACTGTGGCCAAGTTAATGCTCTCCTTCATATGAGAACTATGTGTTTTTTCCAAACATTGTAGTACGATTTGAACTATGTTATATGTATTCTGTATTCTAATTAAAAAGCTCTATAAATACAATATTTAATATATCATAATCCATAAGTTTAGTACTAAGTATTTTATTAGATTGAAGCTGACAGAATTGTAAAGTAATAGTCAAGTTGACAGAAGTCGAGTTTGTTTTTTTTGCTCTCAATTTTAAGATTTATAATACACCTATACATGTGGTCATAAAAAAAATTACTACATACAATAAAAGTTTTTCAAAAAAATTTAAGAATAAATTTTAACTTTTTATAAAATTTTCCTCCCCTTATTCTATTTTTAAATTTAATTGCTACATAGGTAAGTAGGAACTACATTTCAATAATAAAATCTGAAGTTTTTATTCAAATGTACGCCTATCTAACGTTCTGAATAACATGCAAAAAATAGTTCTGGATTTTTTTAGTTTACTTTATCTTAAGTTTTTTATTGACAATAATATATTTCTATGTATGGTCATGAGTCATGACTCATGAATTTCTTAAAACAAACAAATATTGTTGCTTGCTTTCCTTTATGAGTAAACTACTCCTTTCTACCCTCAACTACTGTCAGCTACACCAGCTTTTATAAAAAAGTAGATGAGAGGAGATAATTAAATAGTTTCCGCCAGATTTCCGGATTTTATTAAAATTTTTCATAATTAATGGATTTTCACTTGAATAAATATATTAAATATAATTAACTTCTCGAATGACAATTTACAAAATACTCCGATCTACTCTTCATCTCCACTTTTTGCTAAAAGGAACGCATGCATTATATAAAATTCGTTCGTTATGGCAAAGGAAAACTAAAAATTGTTTTTTATTATAAAAACAACATTATTCGATCTTTAAAATGTAAAATAAACTTTTCAATTATTAGGGCTTAAGGTAAAAACACAATTCCAACCACCGACTACCGAGCACCAGCTAAATTCGCTCCACTCAACTATTTTTTGTCTGAAGAAACATAATTGTAGCGAACCGAAAAATAAAAAATATAAACCAAAAATATCAAATATTTAAAAATTGTACGAAATGTACAAATTGTTCGAAGGTATTTACGGCATATAGATTGTCTAAAAGATTTCGAAATCGTAGAAGAAGAAGATGGTGGGTGCGTGACGGAAATTTAACCCGAGATTAATTTTTTTTTTTTTTTTAACTATTCTTCAAAGTTTAAAATTGAACTAATTATTAAATGTTTAAAATAAAAGGGCTCGTTCTTTGTTTACAAAAACTTATAAATAAAAACGTTAAACAATTCTGTCAAATTCAAAAATTTGTTTTTTCAGTTTATAAATGTTGTCAAACTCGACTACAGCAAAAAAAATTGAAAATAGACCTATTTCGACGACAACGAAAATTTGGTTGGGCGACGATCGTCACAATTATGTGCAAGTACATAAGAACCGATATGTTTTAAAATTTTCGCCGCGAATATTTCGCCGGTGGTCGAAATTGTGTTTTTACCTTTAACCTAAACCAAAGCATACGACCTACAAATTTGATACGGATCAATACTTCTATCTACATGTCCGTAAATCGATACGCGCGTGCATTATTTAATTTATCGAAAAATATTTACTAGTATTTGAATGTTTTAATTTAGTACAAAAAAATTTTTAAATTCATATTATAGGTATTTTGAATTATTTTTAATATAACATATTTTTTAATAAAAATTATTTTAAAAAAGTATAATTTTATTTTTAAAACTTAATCGTAGCAACAGAAGAAAAAAACAATTACAATATTTTTATATGCTTTGCATTTTCTAAATTTTAAAAATCCGAGGTACATAAATACTTTAATGTAAATTTATTTACATAACTACTTATTTCAAAATTTTTTGACAGAAATTATAGGCCGCACGCTTTTATTTAGGTTGGATCCTATTCCTAAGAAACAAATTGTTTTTTTTTAAGAAGATTATTTTTTTTTGTTTTTGCAAACATATTATAGGTATTTTCAATTATTTTGAATAAAAGGTATTTTTTAAAAAACAAATACTTAACAAAAATATTATTTTAAATTTTTTAATTTTATTTTTCGCTTTGCCAATTTTTAAATCCGAGGTACAAACACGTCGCCTTTTTCGGTTGCTCACATGTAAATTTATATACCAGACTACTTTTTTAAAATTTTTTTTTAGAAATTATACACCGCACGAGTTACGCCACAGCTGGTAACCCTACCCCAAATAGTATAACTGACCTTCAACAGAATTCACTTTATTATTTACAATTTAAAACAATAAGAACAACTCAATATTCTTAATTTTGTTCTTTCTATTTTTCTTGTTTTTATTTTTCATTTTTTTATTCTTATACAAAAATGCGATTAAATACATTTTTGTATAATCAGCATAATAATGAGTTCAATTGCATTTGAATCTTTCTTTTCATTTAAATGAAATATGATATTAATTTGATAAAAGACATATGTCGAAATTATGCTACACAAAATTCAGTACGATGATTTGGTAACAAGTATACATATTGCAATAAGTGATTTTCGTTTTGTAACTCGATACTGAATTTTGTTTCGAAAGATAATTTCTAATAAAAAATTATAATTAATGTCACAATAAGTAAATTTAATTTTAGAATAAGAATTAAATAAATATGTAATATGAAACTAATGCTGTACACAAATTTAAGTTCGAACAATATTATATTATAAGTACTTGTAATTCGAACTCAAATTTGTTGCGAAATTTTTCATATAATTAGTTTAAGATATTGATTATAAATACGATTGTAAAAAATTAAAGAAAGCAGAATCTTAAGATTCCCTTCAAAGAAATAAGAAGTAAATAAAATTAATTTCTATAAAAAATATGAGTTTGATTCATCTAACCCTACAGAATTTCAACCAAACGTTAATGAATCAATAATTTTAAAAACATTTATAAATAATATTTAGCCACACTTGGCTACATTAATTCTAAGTAGAAAAATTGATAAATTAAGAGAAGCATATGATTTGTTAGAAAGTTCAGGGTTAGTAAAAGATAAAGTAAATTTAAATTTCCAAAACAATACTTTTAATAAATACTAGCAGATTTACCCGGCGTTGCCCGGAAGCTTGCAAATTGTAAAAACGCAACTTTTAGCCAATTTTTTGAAATACTACTTTGCTTATAAATGAAGCCACAAAAAAATATTTGTGGAGTTCCGTTAACCCATCGTGGCCCAACAGCTTTTTATAGGTTTTTTCGTTGCTTTGCTATATATTAGAAATGATTTAACAGATTAACTTCAAATTTCGTATATGTGTTCTTCTTTGAAAATGAAGTTCAATTTACTAACAGACTTGAAAGTTGTTAACCCCTGCCGACGATTGTTCAAAAAAAAATTTGTAAGTAAATTACGTCCAATTTTTGAAAGTAGGTACAACTTCTTTGAATTAGGGGAATACTTAAAAAAAAGGTTTGTCGAGCTCTTTTAATCGATTGCGAAACAAAAACTTTAAAAAACAGTTTGCAAAACAATTTGAACGATTATCTCTAATTTTTCTATACATGCTGCTTCTTGACAATTTGGTGCTCCTTGACGATATAGTTGAGGATGGTAGGTTTCCGGTGAACAATGTTAACTGAATTAAAATGACTATAGGTCAAAAGGGGATTTTCTTGAATTGCCAACGCTTGAATAAAATATAGTCGATGGTTTAGAAAAGGTTTAAAAATTCGCTTTTCAACTTATATTTTGTTTAGTACTCACCTGAAAGTTGTAATACGCTCTTCCTCGTTTTTTTATGATTTTATGAGAGAAATGTAGGCTTATTTTTTGGAAAAACTGTTTTAAAATACTATGTATTTAAGCATTATACATAACAAATTGAATTTTTTGATTTTTAGATTTCATTTGAAGAAAACTGAAAATTTCATTGAATCTTTGTTCAAAACGCACAAACAGGTCAAAACCAAATTAACCCTGTGGGTTTTAATTAAAATGCTGGTACAAAATTTTCAATAAAATACTTTTAATACTTTTAATAATACTTTTAATTTACTTTTAAGAAAATAAAATATATAGAAAACTTCATATCATCGTCGTGGAAAATGGGTTAATCGAACTTAACTAAAACTTTTTGCAGCCTCTCTTTTAGACTACAAAATCAACCTGTAAAATTAGACACAAATCGAAAACACAAAATTTTTTGAAAGTCCGCCAGGCCGAAATGGGTTAATTTATTCCAACCAAATTTATACAACTAAATGCGGTTGCTAAGAGGAACATTTGTGCAAAATTTCAAGTCAATCGGTCAAACAGTTTTGACTCGACATCAAAAACATTGAAAAAGGTTCTTTGCACTCTCGTTCCCAAACGGGTTAACCGAACTCAACAAAAATTTGTCCCAGACTTTATTTTCGACTGCGAAACCACCTTGTAAAATTGGACACAAATCGGAAACACAAAATTTTTTGGAAGCCCGCCAGGCCGAAATGGGTTAAATTATTCCAACCAAATTTATGCAACTAATTGCGGTTGCTAAGAGGAACATTTGTGCCAAATTTCAAGTCAATCGGTCAAACTGTTTCGGCTCGACATCAAAAACATTGAAAAAGCTTCATTGCGCCCTCGTGCCCAAACGGGTTAACCGAACCCAACAAAAATTTGTGCCAGCCTCTCTTTTTGACTGCAAAACCACCCTGTAAAATTGGACACAAATCGGAAACACAAAATTTTTTGGAAGCCCGCCGGGCCGAAAGGGGTTAATTTATTCCAACCAGTTTTATATCATTAATTCCGTGTAATAAGAAGAACATTCGTGCAAAATTTCAAGTGAATCGGTCAAACCGTTTCGACTCGACATCAAAAAAACGAAAAAGCTTAAAACGGCTCTGGAGCCGCAACCTGCTGACTTATAAAAATGCGACATAGCCTATGTCACCCCCCGGACTCCCAAAATTATTCCTCTAAAATTTGGTGTCAATCGGACCAGTGGTTTTCACGTGAATCCTGGACAAACAAACAAACAAACAAACAAATTTTCTTCTTTATATATTAGATAAGCAAAATAATCAAAATTAAAAGAAATATAACGACCATTCTAATTATAAACAATATTCAAACTATAATTTTAACAATAGGAATAATAATAACAGAAATTTTGATAATACAAATTTTACACAAAACCGACACAATAATAATCATACTAATAATAATCACAATCATACTAACAACAATTATAACAATAGAAATTTTTATAATTCAACACAAACTCGACATAATAATAATAACAATATTAGCAGAAATTCTCATAACACAAATTCAACACGAACCCGATACACAAATAATAATAATAGACAAGATGTACATATGGCAGTAGAATATAACCAAGAAAAGGTAAATTTTCTCTCACCGCCTCAAAAATCTACCTACCAATAGTACTACTCACTATTAATAATACAAAAATTAGATGTTTAGTAGATACTGGGTCTTCTACTTCACTTCTTAACGAAACACTATTACCCCAATATAAAAGAAATATTTTAGTTAAACCTATAAATTTTAATACCATTAATAATAAAATATTAATAAGAAAAGAAATAAAAACTGATTTACCTTCAGAATTCAATGAAAATGCATTTATGATTTGGAAATTAACAGATTTCCGTAATAAGAGTTTTGATGCCATTATAGGTCAAAACATACTTAAACTATTAGGGGCCATTATAGACATGGAAAACGAAGTGTTAGATAAGAATAAATAATAGCGAAATTAAATTTATTGATAATTGTCCATATAAATTAGAAGAAATTTATCAGTTAGAAAAAACGAATTTAAACGATTCAAAATTTAAAAAGCTTTAAATGAAGAAGAAAGTAATACTTTAAATCAGGGCTGTGGAGTCGGAGCTGGAGTCGGAGTCCGGAGTCGCGGAGTCGTGCATTTTTGGGGTCTTGGAGTTGGAGTCGGAGCGGAGTTAACAGAAGAAACTCCGACTCCGAAAAAAATTTAAAATTTTATTTGGAATTTTCAACATTATTATGACTATTTTTACCTTTTGCTTTTCTATGTAAGAATATTATTGAAAAACTTTTGGTAAGGTCTTTAATTAATGACATGAAATACCGGCTGCTTTTATTTAAAATTAACTCAATTACCTTTTAAAAAGAAAATCTGAAAAAAACATTATTACTTTTATTGTAACAATAAAAATTTAAATGTAATTTTTAAATTCTATGGATTTTTTAAAGATTTAATAATTTAAACAGGTAAAAACAATTAGCAGATGTCCTTTATACGTATCCGCATAAAGTAATAAAAATACTAATAAGTTTTAAAAATCAAAAAATATTCATAAGTACACCTAATTTGCAGAACATAATTATTACAGGCAAAAATAATTCTTCATAAAAATATTACAAAAAATTTTTGCAACGGTTGTCAGACAGGTAAATAATAAATATAAGAAAATCCCAAATCCTAGTTTAATTTTGGTATAAATACATGCTCATCTTAATTGAAGAGCATCAGTAATTTTTTTAAAATAAAGTAGACAACAACTGAAATAAATTATAATTACCAAACTACATCGTGAAATTCTTTGTTGAACGGAAGTTAAATATTATCTTTTTAATATTTATTGTTAATTTAGTATTTTTGAAGGCTTCAAAATGGATAAAAAATTAAAATTGGCATTACTTAAGCATTTTGCAATTACATCAGATGGGAAATTATATGAATGCCTATGTTATATAGAAGGTGATGAAGAACAAATGTGCAAAGCACAATTAACAACTGGCAGAATATCAAATTTAAAACGACATTTGCAGCGTTATCATCCGAAAGTACTAGAAGAAGTAGATAAGGCGAATACGAAACCAATGACCGCTAAACCATCCTCCTCCTCATCAAACATATCGCAACCCGGATTATCCAAATTCTACATTAGCGATAAAATTACTGTGACAATGACAGCAGAAAACTTCAAAAGTGCCTTAATAAAAATGGTGGTTCAAAACAGTATACCGATATCCTTTTTTTCACAGTCAGCATTTTTAGAATTAAGTGGTGAAATGGCTAATAAACTTAAAGTTTCTTTAGGAAGAGAAAGTATTAGAAAAATGATATTAGATGAGGCTGAAAAACGCAGAAGTCATCTTATAGAAAAATTAAAAGGGAATTTTGTGTTTATTAAAATGGATGGTTGCACTCGGCATAGAGTAAACTATATTGCAATTAATGTCCGGTTTAATAATAAAAAAGAAACTATAACTCAGACCTTGGCAGTAAAAGATACTCAAGCTCATCACACAAGTGAATACATAAAAAATATATTGGAAGAAATTCTAAAGGACTTTAAAATTAAAAAAGAGCAGATTTTATGTATAGTTACTGATAATGCTTCGAATATGCTAAGTGTTACGGAGAAATTAAATAAGGAAAATGAAGAGGCGTTGGTTATGGAGGACGATTTTGATGCAACTGAACTCTTAGTAGAGCAAAACAGTGAAGACTTGAATGATATTTGTGAAGAAGTATCCAAATCATTTTATATTCAACATATGAGATGCGCTGTGCATACATTGCAATTAGCAATACGAGATGGTCTAAAAAATCATGATGCAACAAATACTATCATAAAGCTGAGACAAATGGCTGCCACAGCGAGAACGCTGGGAAAGGTGCGATTTTAGATCAAGCTACACGTTGGGGAAGCACTTACCTTATGATAAAGCGTTTGCTTGAATTAAAAACATTTTTTGCAGATATGGATAATTCAAATCTTTTTCTAAATGAAACCGAATAGGAACAAGCCGCAAATTTAGAAAATATTTTATTTCGTCCATATCTTCTGACAAAAAAATTGCAAACTGAAGATATAACTCCAGGGACCTTCTTTTTTGAGTGGAGAAACTTAATTTATCAGTTGTCCCGCACTGATGAACCAATTTCCAGTGCTATTACATCTTCCATGAATAAAAGGGAACTACTACTTTTGCAAAATGAAATTTTGGTAGCCGCTATTTACATTGATCCAATGAGCCGAATTCTATTAAATGACCATCAAATTGCAAAAGCAAAAGAGACGCTCTATCAAATCACCGTTCGCATCAAATATTTTCCGGGATTAGATAGTGAAACACAGATCGAGCCTTCTTACTTTGTCTCTAGTCAGGAATCAGCTTCTAGTTCAAATGAAGATTTAGATTTTGACAAATATTTAAATCAATTGGATGTTATAAAACGAAAGCGTTATAATGAAAAGGAACCAGATACAGAAGAGCAGAAGTTTAGAAGGAGTTTTTTACCGCTTTGGAGGGAGTTGAAAAATATGATCGATCATCAAAATTGAACGTCCAAGAAGCTATCGATGTGTACCCAAAAATAATCGAAAATTTTGCTAGAATTGTAACCGCTTTACCGCCGACACAAGTCAGTGTCGAAAGATTGTTTTCTGCTCTGAAAATAATTAAGTCAGACCTACGTGCATCGCTTAAAGAAGATTTGATTGAAGCAATTCTATTTTTAAGAAATAATATATATTTTAAAAATTAAAACAGAAAACAATACATATTTTAAATGAGATTTTTTTTTGTTTTTTACTTTTTTTTTCTCATCTTTTAGTAAAACATAAATTTAATAGAATTAAATAAAAAAAAATTTTTATTTTATACATGTTGATGAATATAGGTCGGAGTCGGAGTCAGGTCGGAGTCGGAGTCGGAGTCGAGTCCAATAAAAGCCCGGAGTTGGAGTCGGAGTTGATCAATTTCGATACGACTCCACAGCCCTGCTTTAAATCATTTGATAAAATCATATAAAGATCTCTTCTATAAAGAAGGTGATCAATTAACTTCCACTTCAAACATCAAATAATAACTAAAACCGATAGACCTATATTTTCAAAAATATACAGATATCCACGTATCCATGAACAAGAGATATCCATACAAATCTCAGACATGCTTAAGCAAAATATAATAAAGGAAAGTAGTTCTCCTTATAACAGCCCTTTAGGGATAGTGCCTAAAAAGGAAGATAACTCTGGCAAGAAAAAATGGCGCCTTGTCGTAGATTATAGGAAGTTAAATGAACAAACGATTGACGATCAATTTCCTACACCTAATATTGAAAATATATTAGATAAATTAGGAAATTCGCAATATTTTACTACACTAGATTTGGCTAAAGGTTTCCACCAAATCTCAGTGAAAAAGGAAGACCGTCCAAAGACAGCATTTTCCACACCTTATGAACATTATGAATATATTATGATGCCGTTTGGATTAAAGAATGCTCCGGCAACTTTCCAACGCCTTATGAATAATGTTCTTAAGGACTATATCAATAAAATATGTGTATGTTATTTAGATGGCATCCTTATCTTTTCTACTTCATTCATTAGAACATACAAATAGTATAAAAAAAAATATTTAAGAGTAGAACATAACTTAAAAATTCAAATAGATAAGTGTACATTTTTTGCCAAACAGGAATACCTAGGGCATATATTAACTCCAGAAGGAGTAAAACCAAATCCCAAAAAAGTGGATGATATTTTGAAATTAAAGCTTCCAACCACACAGAAGCAAATATAATCATTTCTAGGTATAACGGGTTATTACCGTAAATTTATCAAAGACCATGCCAAATTGGCAAACCATTGACAAACTATCTTAAAAAGAATACTAAAGTAAATATAAAAGATTCAAATTATATAAATGCCTTTGAAAAATTAAAAAGAGTTATAACAGAAGATCCTATACTCAAATATCCTGACTTTAATAAAAACTTCTCATTAGTGACCGATGCTAGTGCTTTTGCTATTGATGCAACCCTGCTACAAGATTCATACCCAATATGCTATGCTAGCAGAACGTTGAATGATCATGAGAAAAACTACGATCTACGATCGAAAAAGAACTCCTTGCCATTGTTTGTGCAACCAGTTATTTTAAACCCTATTTATATGGTAATAAGTTTAAACTCTTGACAGACCATCAACCATTAAAATGGTTGTACTTAAAGTCTCAAAAAAGGATATAAATTCTAGATTGAATAGATGGTTGTTAAAACTTGGAAAATATAATATGGACATACATTACATAAAAGGCAAATTAAAGAAAGTAGCAGATTTTCTAAGTCGAATAAGCACAGATAAACATGAAATAAATGTACTAGAAAATAGAAAAGAAAATCTTTAAAATTCTGACAACCAATCTGAAACAGCCTCTACTAATTATTCGCTTGAAAATAACATAGATTCCTCAGACTTGCAAAGTGTATCCGAAGATACAAATCATAATGATGATGTTCAAACTGAATTTAGTAGCAATAGCAATATCTCAATGGAAAACAACATAAATACTTCTGACTTTCAAAGTGTATCTGAAAATTCATACCATGAGAATAGTGAAAACCCTTCTGACCAAACTATCCATTCTCAAGAAGAAGAAGCAAACGACCACTTTCCAATTTTAGATTCAGTACTAAATAGATTTAAAATTCAAATTATCCTTACTGACAACAAAGTAGAGATTTTGAGAAAATTTTCAATAATAAAAGGATATTTTTGAATTCCGAAAATATAAATAACAATTTGAGTGATATATGTAGAAGATATATAGGCAAAGGTAAAATAGGAATTTTTACTGAATTAAATAATCATAAATATAATATTGTACATGGAAGAGAATTAATTGAACTATACGGAAACTGTCATAACATAAAATTCGTTAGATATAATTATTTTGCCAAAGATATGAAGACAGAAGAAGAGACTCTCAAACAAATACATAAATATCAAAAAAACGAAACAGGCCATACCGATATTAACGAAAATTATGAAGGTTTGAAAAAGGTCATATATTTTCCAAAATTAAAAAATACTGTCAATAAATATATTAATAATTGTGATATCTGTAATCAAGTTAAATATGATAGAAGATCAATAAAGAGAAAATTCGAACTTACAGAAACACCTAAAGATATTAAAGAGATCATTCATATGGACATATATACCAATACAAAACAAAACTTTTTAACATTTGTGGATCGTTTCTCTAAATATGCCACGATTTTTCATCTAAATGATAGAAACAACCAAACGATAATAGAAAAACTAAGGGAACTTAAAGCACAGAGAGGGAATTTCAAAAAATTAATAACTGATAATCCTGGTTAAATCTAACAACCATACAGTGAATTCCGATATTGAACGATTGCATAATACCATTGGTGAAAAAATTAGGGTTTTAGGTATTGTAAAAAAGGAACTAAGCATTATCGAAAAAATGTATAAAGCTATCGAATGGTATAATAACAGTTACCATTCGGTTACAAAAGAAAAGCCTATTAATATACAAGAGAGAAAATGTAATAAAAGTAAAATTCCTGATCTTTTAAAAAAGGAAAAAATTAGATACATTAGTAAACTTAACACAAAAAGAAGAAATTACACAGAACATGAACCGAGGGATACATTAAAAACTATAAAAGCGTTAGGCATAAAGAACAACCTAAATTCATAAAATCCAAATTGGAGAACATTCACCCATCAAATACTAAAAGAAATTATAAATTTTCAGGTAAAATTTATATTCACAATATTCCTGATGTTTTCGACCATACTGACGACCACCCAGGCCCATCTCAACTTTGAGAAGGTCGAGTCAGACTTTGGATACATGGAGATCAAATTGGAAGATGTAATCTTAGTAGAAAATTATGATACAATTTTACATATAATTAATCCTAAGGAAATTGAAAAAAAATTAGATGATCTAGAAAATAATATAAAAATGTCTGAAATAGGAAATAAATCAACTCTTTTAATGCATCAATTAAATTTGGTAAAAAATAAAATTAGAACATTAATCCCACATAGACATAAACGAGGATTACTTAATTTGGTTGGCACCGTACACAAATGGTTATACGGCACCATGGATTATAATGATCGGCAAGAAATAGAGGATCATTTAAAAGTAATAGACCAAAACAACCATAATATTATAGAAAATTCAAACTCTCAAATCAAAATTAATAGTAATTTCAACAACACTTTCATAAAACTAAAACAAATAATCGAAAATGACAGATCATTAATCAACGATACGCTGAACGAAATAGAAACCCAACATAAAAAACTATACAAACAATTACTTTACACAGACTTTGTACTAAAGCTAAAAATTTTACAAGAAAACATTGAACACATACAAGACAATATTGCTTCAGCTAGACTAGAAATAATACACAGCAACATACTTACAAACGAAGAAATCTTAGAATACGATATAAATTTTAATAAATTGCAAAATATACAAGCTACTCTAACTGATAATAAAAACAAGTAAAGAAACAATCAGTCGGTGCAACCGACTTAGAAATACCCTCCACCTATTTGGTTCAAATTTAATGATATATCCATAAGTCATTTTAACGCCATAAAAGCTGTTATTAATTTGATTGTAAGATATAGCTAACCAAATTAACTTTATAATACTAAAACATTTTCTAATTACACTATCTCTTAAAAAATATTACAAATTCTTACTAATTTATTTATTTAACAAGTAAAGAAACAGTCAGTCGGTGCAACCGACTTAGAAATACCCTACACCTATTTGGTTCAAATTTAAGGACATATCCATAAGTCATTTTAACACCATAGAAGCTGTTATTAATTTGATCGTAAGACATAGCTAACCAAATTAACTGTATAATACTAAAAACATTTTCTAATTACCCTATCTATTAAAAAATACTACAAATTCTTACTAATTTATCTATTTAAAAATATTAAAAAACAAACAAACTTGAAATAAATGAAAATATATTTATTCCAATTCAATTACAAAATGAAAAAATTCTAATTATTAAATTTTGTGATAAAAAGATAATCAAAGCATAATATATTTAATAATCCAAATTTTTAAAAATTGCAATTATTTTAAATGGTTAGTTTATATACCTAATAGAAAAGCTTATAAACGCAAAATATGCAATAAATGTATTTCTAAAATACAATTAAAAATTTACACCTTTTCATATAATTCATTTAAATATAAAAATAAATTTTACATAAATGCAGCAAGTACCTTTGAACACAGCTGAAACACTACAATTAAGTCCAGATTTCGGAGACACATAGGACATAGGAAATATATTCTTTGGCTTCGAAATTAAACTCGACCACAACCAATTCCCATGGTACTTTCATTACTAGTAACCTACTGTTAAATTTCATCAAAATACCGGCATTATTTTTTGAGTTATGGTGTTTGTAAGATATATGTTTGTTAGTCCTTGAACTTTTCAAGGGTTCCAGGACCCGAAATGATGGTACGATTTCGCCCATATGCAGTCCTCGTCATACTTTCAATACTAGTTAACCCTTTACACAATTGGAACGCTCTATCTTAATTTTAAGTTACTAGTTTTATTAATTTCGATGATAAGCTTTTACACATTGGGGAGTCTAAGAGAGGTTCTGAACCACCACTCCAATTGATCCCAAATTAGGGGGGCACGCAAGAATAGTAAAGAACACCCTTGTGGCAAATTGGAAGCTTCTACATTTGTTTCAAGTTACTATCTTTATTAATTTCGAAAATATGCTTTAAGGGCCTAAGAACTGAGTAGCTGGTCCCCGATCCACTACTCCAATGGGGCCCAAATTTCAAAGACACTTACGAAATAGGAAGGGACACCCTGATACCAAATTTGGAGGTTCTATCTTCATTGGTTTCGGAATTATGCTCGTTTGGCCTAAATTCGATAAAAAAGTTCTAAGTTCCGAACCCATTGTCCAATCCTCACCGTACGTAATCACCGCCGTAGTTTCGCTGCCAATAACCTACAGCACAAATTTCATGAAGATAGCCTCATTAGTTGTTGAGTTATCGTGATTTTTTATATATGTTCCTTAGCCCTGACATGGATTAAAAGGTCCGGAATCTGAACCGTTGGGCTGATTTCGCTCTTATATAGTCCGCGCTGTACTTATAGTACTAGTTAACCCTTGTACACAATTTGAACGGTCTATCCTAATTTTAAGTAACTATTTTTAGTAATTTCGATTATAAGCCTTTAAAACTTGGGAGGTCTGAGAGGGGTACAGAACCACCACTCCAATTGATCCCAAATTAGGGGAACACGCAAGAGATAGTAAAGAACACCCTTGTGGCAAATTGGAAGCTTCTACATTTTTTCAAGTTGTTATCTTTATCAATTTTAGAGATATGCTTTAAGGTGTTCGGAAATGTGTGGCTGGTCCCCGACCCACTACTCCAATGGGACCCAAATTCACAAGACACTTAGGAAATAGGAACAGACACCCTAATACCAAATTTGGAGGTTCTATCTTCATTGGTTTCGGAATTATGCTCGTTTGGCCTAAATTCGATCAAAAAGTTCTAGGTTCCGAACCCATGGTCCAATCCCGACCTTATGCAATTCCCGAAGTAGTTTCATTACTAGTAACCTACAGCACAAATTTGATGAAGATAGCGTCATTAGTTGTTGAGTTATCGTGATTTTTTATATTTGTTCGTTAGCCCTGAGACCGATTAAAAGGTCCAGAATCCGAACCCATGGGCCGATTTCGCCCATATGCAATCCCCGCCGTACTTTCAGTCCTAGTAACCTACAGTTAAAATTTCATCAAGATAGCTCCATTATTTTTTGAGTTATCGTGCCTACGGACGGACGGACGGACGGACGGACGGACGGACGGACATGGCTATATCGACTAAGGCGGTCACGCTGATCACAAATATATATACTTTTCCATATCTAGCTCGCTTCCTTTAGGTGGTTACAAACACCATACCAAAGTTAATATACCCCTTTACCTATTCTATAGGTGTAGGGTATAAAAATATTAAAAAACAAAAAAACTTGTTAATTAAAAAACTTGAAAATATATTTGTTCCACTTCAATTACAAAATGAAAAAATTCTAGTTATTAAATTTTTTGATAAAAATCTGATCAAAGCATAATATATATAATAACCCAAATTTTTCAAAATTGCAATTATTTTAAATGGCTAGTTAATATATCTAATAAAAAAGCTTATACGCAAAATATGCAATAAATGTATTTCTAAAATACAATTACAAATTTACACCTTTTCATACAATTCATTTAAATATAAAAATAAATTTTACATAAATGCAGCAAGTTCCTTTGAAGAAAGCTGAACCACTACAATTAAGTCTAAATTTCGGGAACACATATGATATGATTTCTATTCTTTGGCTTCGAAATTGTACTCGTTCGGCCTCAAATCGATCAAAAGCTTCTAGAATCCGAACTCATTGACCAAACTCGACCAGAACCAATTCCAATGGTACTTTCATTACTAGTAACCTAAAGTTTAAATTTCATAAAAAAAGCGGCATTATTTTTTGAGTAATGGTGTTTTTAAGATATATGTTTGTTAGCCCTTAAACTTTTCAAAGGTTGCAGAACCCGAAACAATGGTACGATTTCGCCCATATGCAGTCCCCGTCATACTTTAAATACTAGTTAACCCTTGTACACAATTGGAACGTTCTATCTTAATTTTAAGTTACTAGTTTTATTAATTTCGATGATAAACTTTTACACATTGGGGGGTCTAAGAAAGGTACAAAATTAGAGGGAAACGCAGGAAATAGTAAAGAACAGCCATGTGCCAAATTTGAAGCTTCTACATTTTTTTAAATTGTTATCTTTATTAATTTTATAGATATGCTTTAAGGTCTTCGGAAATGTGTGGCTGGTCCCCGACCAACAAAGACATTAGGAAAATAGGAAGGGACACCCTGATACAAAATTTGGAGGTTCTTTCTTCTTTGGTTTCGGAATTATGCTCGTTTGGCCTAAATTCGATCAAAAAGTTATAGGTTCCGAACCCTTGGTCCAATTCCGAACTTACACAATCCCCGAAGTAGTTTCATTACTAGTAACCTACAGCACAAATTTGATGGGACGGACGGACGGACAGACGCACGGACGGGCGGACATGGCTATATCGACTCAGGAGGTCACGCTTATCACAAATATATATACTTTTCTATATCTAGCTCGCTTCCTTTAGGTGGTTACAAACACCATACCAAAGTTAATATACCCTTTTACCTATTCTATAGGTGTAGGGTATAATAATATTATATTTGTTATTAAAGTTTCTAATAAAACAATTGTTCTACCTAAAATACTAGTAAAATAATGAATTAGTATTTGAACCAAAGAAATTGTAAAGTATAATAAGAAAATTTATAAGTTTGAAAACAATAAAGAATTAAAAAATTTACAAATATTAAAAAATTGTATATATAGCAGAAATTGTTTAAAAATATATAATAACATAACAGAAATAATTGTTTTAAAAACAGGACTAGTACTTACAAAAAATCAAATCAATTCAATCTTTAATAATACTTGTGATGAACGTAATTTTAAACGAAATGGAAATTACATTTTTAACTTTAACAACTGTTCAATAGAAATAAATGGAAATGTATATAGTAATAATTAAAGAGAATTTAAACAAAGTTTTATAATATCAAGTTATTTGGATATGAACGAAGGGATTAATTTAAACTAGTATCGCCCTGTGCTCGAGATTCGAGCTATTTTTGCTTTTAAATTTACATACAAAATTAGTTTTTTGAAATTTATAATAGACTAATTTAACACGAAAAATTATATTTTTTTTCCTATACGTAATAAAATATATTGCAACAATGTTGTCAACAATTCTTGCGCTTGAAATTTGCTAAAAAAAAATTTATAATTTTTTCAGTTATAAAAACGTTGTTGTATTTTTGAATTTTATTCCTATAGCTAAAGTCGCTTTAAAGAGAGTATAATGTGGTACAGTTATTGAACAAAATAAGCTATTTACATTCTAAATATAAATAGTGTTCTAATATATAATGTTCTGAAAATTTGATGATGGTGTATTCTGTATCCTAATTAAAAAGCTTATTCATAGAGCATAATATGTACAACAAAATTTAACATACCTATCATAATTCATAAGTAAATAAGTTAAGTACTTAGTATTATATTATATTGAAGCTGCCAAAATACAAAATAATAGTTAAGTTGACAGAAGTCGAGATTTTTTTTAAAATCACAACTTTAAGATTTATAACATATCTATATTGATGATTTTTTCCTCCCCTTGTTCCATTTTTAAATTTAGTAGCTACATAGGCAAATAAGCACTACATTTCAATAATAAAATCTCAAATTTTTACTACAAATGTATGTACATATTATACAAAAAACGATTCTGAATTCTTTACTTTACTTTATATTATACCTATTTGTATAGGAGTGAACTACTCTTTTTACAGCTACACCACACTGCCTCTTGAAGAATAGTAGATGAAAGGAGTAGATAATTAAATATTTATTTTACCTAAATTAAAGCATACGACGTACAATTTTTATACGGCAGTACGTCAATATGTCTATCTATATATCCGTAAATTGATACGCGCGTACACACAAAAATATTTATTTGAATGTTTTAATTTAGAACAAAAAATTTTATTAATTTCGTATAATAGGTATATATTTTGAATTTTTTTCAATATAAGATATTTTTTATTAAAACATAATCTTAGAAATATAAGAAAAACCAAAAACCATTTGTCAATTTGTAAACTTTAAAAATCCGATTACAGTACATCGCGTTACGCGTATTTTGGTTGCTCTGATGTAAATTCATGTACCTATTTATTTCTAAATTTTTTGACAGAAATTATACGTCAACTTTTATGTAAGTTTAAGTTTAAGATTATTTTTTAGTTTTTTTTTGCGAACATATTATAGGTATTTTCAATTATTTTGAATGTATGTTTTTTAAAAAAAAAAATATTATTTTAAAATATTTTATTTTGAAATCTAAATCGTAGCAACATCAGAAAAAACAATTACAATATTTTTATACGCTTTGTCAAATTTTAAATTCCGAAGTACAGTACACAACATACCTACTTATTTCAAATTTTTTTGTCAGAAACTGCATGCCGTACGCGTTTATTCTGGTTGATCTGTAAAGAACACATAATTTTTCTTAAGAAATGTTATTTTTTTGTTTCTGCAAACATACTATAGGTATTTCAATTATTTTGAATATATGTAAAGTATTTTTTAAAAAAATATAGTTATTTTTAAAAACAATATTACTTTAAAATATTTTATTTTTAGAACAATAACAACATAAGAAAAACAATAACTTTTTTATATGCTTTGTCAATGTTTAAATTTTAAAAATTCGAGGTTCAGTAAGTTATTCTCATGTAATATCATGTACTTAACTACTAATTTAAAACTTTTTGTTAGCAATTATACACCATAAGCGTTGATTTTGGTTAGGTCCAAAGGAACAAATCATTTAAATTGCAAATTATTTTTTTAAGAAAGATTTTTCGTTTTTAATTTTTTGCAAACATATTTCAATTATTTTGAATATATGTTTTAAAAAAAATTATTTTAAAAAAATATTATTTCAAAATATTTTATTTTTAAAATTTAATCGTAGCAACATAAGAAAAAACAATTACCTACAATATTTTTATACGCTTTGTCAATTTTTAAATTTTAAAACTCCGAGGTACAGTACGTCGCGTATGCTTTCATGTAAATTTATTTACATAACAACTTATTTAAAAATTTTTTGACAGAAACTGAACGCCGTACATGCTGAATTTGGTTATTCCATAAGTAACAAATCATTTTTCTTAAGAAATATTATTTATCAGAAGTCGGTTTCTTATTTTACAAAAAACTTAACAAAAACCAACAACAATATACGATTTAAAAAAAAAAAAATTTTTAAGCAAACGAAAACAAAGTACAGTACTTTTCGGTTATAACGACCATGATGGGATGGAAAATATTCGTCGTAATAAACGAATGTCGTTTTAAAAGAATGCTGTGAATTTTGAAAAATTAGTATAAGACTATACATTTGCTAAAATTTTATTTGATGTGTCAACCTCAAGCCTATGTATAGTGCTTTTTCTTCTAATAAAATTATTTTTGTATTTTTGATGCGTTATTATGATTTTTTTTATATTCAAAAATAAATAAAAAAATACTAAATTAATCACCAAGCAACATAATTAGATATAATAATTTTAAATAAAAGAAATATCAATGTAATAAAAAACTTTCATTTTTAGGGAAAAATTTAATTCTTTGGCAAAAAGTGTAAAAATTATTATAATTAAAATTGCACCGAGTTCGTTATAAATGAAAACTACTGTATTAACCAAATGTATTGCTTTCATTTCGATAGAACTCATTTTTTTTCGTTCACTTTTTAAGATAAAGAAAAAAAAAAAACAAAAAAAAAATTTTAAAAAAATTTAAAACTCCTTGTTCATTGAATGAACTAAACAAAAAAAAAGAAAGATATACATAAGTCGGCGCCTATAATCTTTTGAATAAGATTTAGCTGCGAGTTACAACCGAAAATGAATTACATTTACACAGAAAGTCGGCGCATAATATTAGAGTCATAAGCCTCAACTTTTAACTGCGTGACCGTTAAATTCAAAATTACGTTAAATTAGAGACAGGTTTTCACCTGAAAAAACGCAATATTCTTAAAAAAAAATATGATTGTCCTATGAAAACAAAAAAAACCTCTCTTTTGGTTGTTGTTTCATTAAAATTGGTTAAATAGTTTACTCAGAAAAAGGATGTTTATATTTGTATGGGAAAAAATAAGCCGATTAAATATTATGATTTAACATTCAATGACATAATAATAGAACAAATAAAAAACATAAAAGAAATAAAGTATCATAAAAATATTTATTATATCTATTTAAGTTTAATGATCTTTGTAATTTCTAAAATAATAATTATAACAATATTTGTAATAATATTCTTTAAAAAATTTAGATTATTTAAGTTTTCGACTCAGGAGAGTCTTAATCATAAGGAGGGAGGAGTTACGCCACAGCTGGTAACCCTACCCCTAAATAGTATAACTGACCTTCAACAGAATTCACTTTATAAATATCAAATTTAAAATAATAATAACAACTCAATATTCTTAATTTTGTTCTTTCTATTTTGCTTGTTTTTATTTTTCATTTTTTTATTCTTATACAAAAATGCGATTAAACACATTTTTGTATAATCAGCATAATGAGTTCAATTGCATTTAAACCTTTTTTTTCATTTAATAAAATATGATAGCAATTTGATAAAAGACATATGTCGAAATTATGCCACACAAAATTCAGTACGATAATTTGGTAACAAGTATACATATTGTAATAAGTGATTTTCGTTTTATAACTCGATACTGAATTTTGTTTCGAAATAAAAAATTATAATTAATGTCACAATAAGTAAATTTCATTTTAGAGTAAGAATTAAATAAATATGTAATATGAAACTAATATTGCACACAAATTTAAGTTCTAACAATATTATATTATAAGTACTTGTAATTCGAACTCAAATTTGTTGCGAAAGAATGCATATAATTAGTTTAAGATATTGATTATAAATACGATTGTAAAAAATTAAAGAAAGCAGAATCTTAAGATTCCCTTCAAAGAAATAAGAAGTAAATAAAATTAATTTCTAAAAGTTAATTTGTGTTTTGTGTTTTATATTTAAATATATTGCAGAACAAACATAATTCACGCGTTGACTTTGGTTAGCTCCTAACGAACAATTCATTAATATTACTAATTATTTTTTTAAGAAAGATTATTTATATATTAATTTTATGCAAACAATTTATCATTTGTTTGTCTCTCAAACGTAAAGGCAACTACAGAATATATTTCAAAAGTGGGATTTTTTTTTATTTTACAAAAAACTTAACACAAACAAACAATATACGATTTACGAAATGTTTTTTTAGCAAAACAAAAACAAAATACAGTACTTTTAGCTTATAACGACAATGAAGGAATGGAAAATATTCGTCGTAATAAATGAATGTCGTTTTAAAACAATGCTGTGAATTTTGAAAAATTAGTATAAGACTTGAACATTGTACAATGGGCTAATTAAATGGACATTTCGAATTCGTTTGGTGAATTTTATTTGATGTGTCAGCCTCAAGCCTAAAAAATTAATAGGTACATCAAATGAAGCATATTTTTATTTTGCGTAGATCTAATAAATACATAACGAAACAAATGCTAAAAACTAAAACCATTAGAATTGATTGATTACAATATACAATGTATGTACCTATATATAAATATAGATTTTATAAATAGACGTACTGCGTACATGATATTATATTTTGTTTTTGATCGGTATTTGCGAATGATTTTATTTGATTTCGTTTAAAAACATGTCGGTATAACCGACTTATTGATATATCCGAAGTAACAATAAACGGAAACAACTATAAAGAAATTATATATGCAATTTTTTGTTTATTACTTTTCTGTCTTTGTAAACATAATATTGTTAAAAGCGAGTTCGTTTCGTTATAAATGAAAATTACTGTATAAAAAACATATTTGTTTTTCACCAGAATTTTAATTCTCGTTTACTTGCTAAGGAAAAAAAAAAAAAGAAAAACAAAACAAAAATTTAAAAAGACTTTAATTTTAAATTTAACATTCAATGACATAATAATAAAACAAATAAAAAACATAGAAGAAATAAAAGAAATAAAGTATCATAAAAATATTTATTATATCTATTTAAGTTTAATGATCTTTGTAATTTCTAAAATAATAATTATAACAATATTTGTAATAATATTCTTTAAAAAATTTAGATTATTTAAGTTTTCGACTCAGGAGAGTCTTAATCATAAGGAGGAAGGAGTTACGCCACAGCTGGTAACCCTCCCCTAAATAGTATAACTGACCTTCAACAGAATTCACTTTATAAATATAAAATTTAAAATAATAAGAACAACTCAATATTCTTAATTTTGTTCTTTCTATTTTGCTTGTTTTTATTTTTCAGTTTTTTATTCTTATACAAAAAAAGGAAGACATAAGTCGGCGCCTGTTTGATTGAGCTGCGAGTTACAACCGAAAATGAATTAGATTTACACAGAAAGTCGGCGCATAATATTAGAGTCATAAGCAACAACTTTGTTTTCTTTGAAATCAAAAATTTATGACGGGTTTTCAACTGAAAAAATTTTATTGTAATATGAAAATAAAAAAAATCTTTCTTTTGGTTGTTGTTTCATTAAAATCGGTCTAATAGTTCGTCTTGAAAAGGGACGTTTATATTTGTATGGGAAAAAATAAACCGATTAAATTTTATGATTTCGACATATTCATTAAAATGGACAATAAATATATTAATAAATTCAAAAAATCTAAAGCCGGACGATGTGTCCGACTAAGAGAACTACGTATTATTTTTAAATCCCATAGTCGGACAATTTTTACTACAAGACTTTATTTTATAAGAACATTAGCTGTTGCTCTTTTTATCCCATTCAAGGTTTAGTTGGTCAGTAGTTCAAGTCAAGTCAAGGTCAGTAGTTTAATATGAAAATACAATAACAACTCTAATTCCAAATTAAAGTAAATCAACAAAAAAAAAATTCGTATTCAAAAAGTACCTATAATATTTAGTGTTTTAAATAAAATAATTTTTACTTTATTTGGAACTCTTATTATTCTTAATTGACATTTGTCTACAAAATCGAAATATAAAGTAGACTAAATAGCAATATATAAAAATAGCAAACATACCTAATATACTAGCTTACAGTAATTTAATCCATGATACAAAAACTATAAGTTAACAAATAATAGGATAACAAAAAATTTAAGAAAATTATATTAGGCCTTCGTGCCCAAATAGGGTAATAGATCGCAACTAAAATAGCAAATATAAATTTTACACAATTAGAAGTTACCATACAACTTCGTTTTTTATAAGTCTGAAATTTTGCCAAAAGTAATTCAGTTTTATGGTCAAAGTGTGTGTAAATTTAGCTGGGTTAGTACAATAAGTTCCTGCAGTTGTCATACA
Source organism: Dolichopus griseipennis (assembly GCA_963082915.1). Lineage (NCBI taxonomy): Eukaryota > Metazoa > Arthropoda > Insecta > Diptera > Dolichopodidae > Dolichopus > Dolichopus griseipennis. The sequence goes on along the minus strand of OY720441.1, from coordinate 87,915,344 downwards.
ACTTCATCTTTAATATGAGCATTACTCTATACCTAAAACTGGAATTTCATACGGATATCCTAGTGTTTGCATAGTTTCAATAATCAAGTTCCACGGTTCCAATAATTAATAAGTCAAGCAATCATGAAAGCCTTACAAATTTAAAAGATTTGTCATTGAAAACTGCCAATAATCAAGTTCCACGGTTCCAATAATTAATAAGTCAAGCAATCATGAAAGCCTTACAAATTTAAAAGATTTGTCATTGAAAACTGCATTATCTTTTTCAAAATTAAATGTTAATTGTTCTGAATTTTTATTTTGATACATTTGAAAAGGCATCAATTTTTAGTTGGCCGATACGATAGATGTTTGTTGATTCTGAAGTTGTTAAATAATTTTGTAAACAATCAGGATAACGAAAATTTGAATTTTCTCTTAAAAAAAAAAATCTTAACTCGGAAAACTTTCATGATCATCAAATTAATAAAATTTTTCTAAAAAGAAAAAAATTTCTTTACCCACAAAACTTTTTTTTTTTGTAGATAACGATTTCGAGTTACGATTTCATACGATTTAAATGATGCGTAGTTTATCTATCTATATATATAAAAATGAAAGTTTGTTTATTTGTTTGTTTGTTTGTTTGTTTGTTTGTTTGTTTGTTTGTATGTTTGTTTGTTTGTAGCGAATAGACTCCTAAACTGCCCAGCCGATTTTCATGAAAATTTGTATATAGGGGTTTTTGGGTACGGAAGGAAATCGTGGCCCAAAAATTTTGCTCTAACGGACCACCAAGTTGGGGCTGTGGTGCAAGTATTTAAACTTCTTTGTTCTAAAATGAAAAAGGTTTGACCGATTGACTTCAAATTTTGTATACGTGATGCTCTTTGAGAATTGAGTAGACGCTATTAACAGTTTTGGAATTTGTTAACCCATGTCGGGCCGACGAGTGGTCAAAGAAAATTTTGGGTCCAAATTTTGTCCAATTTTATGAAATTCAGCTTTGGCTTAAAAGCAAACCCCAAAAAAAATTTTGGTGAGTTCCATTAACCCATTGCGGCCCAACAGCTTTTTATAGGTTTTTTCAATACTTTACTCTAAATGCGAAACGGTTTGACCGATTGACTTCAAATTTTGTATACGTGATGTTCTTTGAGAATTGAGTAGACGCTATTAACAGTTTTGGAATTTGTTAACCCATGTCGGGCCGACGGGTGGTCAAAAAAAATTTTGGGTCCAAATTTTGTCCGATTTTACGGAATTCTGCTTTGGCTTTAAAGAAAGCCCCAAAAAAAATTTTGTTGAGTTCCATTAACCCATTGCGGCCCAACAGCTTTTTATAGGTTTTTTCAATACTTTACTCTAAATTCGAAACGGTTTGACCAATTGATTTCAAATTTTGTATACGTGATGCTCCTTGAGAATTGAGTAGACACTATTAACAGTTTTGGAATTTATTAACCCATGCCGGGCCGACGGGTGGTCAAAAAAAAATTTGGGTTCAAATTTTGTCCGATTTTATGAAATTCTGCTTTGGCTAAAAAGAAAACCCACAAAAAAATTTTATTGACTTGCATTAACCCATTAGGGCCCAACAGCTTTTTATAGGTTTTTTCAATACCTAACTCTAAATTAAAAACGGTTTGACCGATTTTCTTCAAATTTTGTATACGTGCTCCCCTGTGAGAATTGAGTTGACACTATTAACAGATGTGGAATTTGTTAACCCATGTCGGCCCGACGGTTGGTCAAAATAATTTTGGAAGATAATATTGTCAAAATTTGCGAAGTACTGCTTTGACTAAAAAGAAAGCTTCAAAAAATTTTGTTGAGTGATTTGGAAGCAAATTACGTCCATTTTTGCGTAATACTGCTTTGCCCAAAGAGAAAGTGTAGTTCCGTTAACCCAGTGGGGCACAGTGGCTTTTATTAGATTTTTGCGTTACTTAACTCTAAATTAGAAACGATTTGACCGGTTTTCCTCAAATTTTATATGTGTGAAACAACTTGAAAAGAGAGTTGAATCTGCTAACAGTCGGTCCTACGATTGTTCAAAAAAAATTTTTTGGAAGTAAATTACGTCAAAATTTGGAAAGTAGTTTGTACTGCTTTGAATTACAGAAAGTTTCAAAAATTACTAGAACAATCCTAGAAAAATGGTTTTAAAAAGATTGCTTTCATTCATTTTAAAATTTTCATGTGTAAACCGAGTGTAATTTTTGTGTTAACTTTTTGCAGTAACATCAACTTCAATTAAACCTCCATTGAGAGGCGCAGCAACGCGCACCGGGTATTAGCTAGTATAAAATAAGCAAAAAAGAACACAAAGGTTTTTAGCACATTTTCAAAAAATTTTGTAAAAATGTGCCTATATAGCTTCACTCTGTCCGTCCGTCCGTCCGAATTCACTCTGTCCGTCTTGGTGGTCCGTTTGAAATAGAGAAACGAAATTTTAACCATGGGTAGTTGTTGCAAAAAAAATAATTTCGTAGAAGAATTTTTTTCTGTATCCCCGCCTGTTACGGGGCTACAGCTCTCCAAAGTTGGAAAAAGCCCTATACTTAAATTGTTATAACAAGAGTTCTGTTACATATATTTTCAATCTGAAAACGGCAAATGATAGCTGGTTTCATAAACTTTATAAATTTTTACGAGGCAAATGTTTAGGGTTGCCATACGGTACTAAAATTTAACATTAGGCAAAACTCAATTTTCGCAAAATTTTTGGCCACACATATCTTTTGAACAGTTCAAGCTAGGGTCTTGAAATTTTGGGAGAAGTTAGATACTCAGAAATTAATAGGAAGCGGGTAACAAAATTTTTTTGTCAAGCCCCCTATTTAGGAGCTATAAGGGCTCGAAAATTGAAATTTTGCTATTTTTAAACACCTGTAACTTGAATACCTGTCCAATTTATTTTTTATTAATATACAAAATTCAAAGCCCTATAATTATATTTAAACATATGTCAAAGGTTTTTCTTAATTTTGAAGGGTGACGAAGTTACAGCCCCTAAAATTTCCAAAAAAGCCCTATATTTAAATTGATATAACAAGGGTTCTGTTAGGTCTATTTTCAATCGAAAAACGGTATTAGATAGCTGCTTTTATAGACTTTACAAAAATATGTCGCTTAAATGTATAGGGTTGCTATACGGTACTAAAATTTACCATTATATAAAACTCAATTTTTGCAAAATTTTTGGCCCCACATATCTTCTAAACGGTTTAAGCTAGGATCTTGAAATTTTGGGAGAAGTTAGATCCTAAAAAAATAGTAGGAGTCAGTTAACAAAATTTTTTTGTCAAGCCCCCTGTTTAGGAGCTATAAGGGCCCGAAAATTGAAATTATGCTATTTTTAAGCACCTGTAACTTGAATACCTGTCCAATTTATTTTTTATTAATATACAAAATTTAAAGGTCCAACATTATATTTTAACATATGTTAAAGGTTTTTCTTAAATTTTAAAGGGGTTCCTTAAATTGAAAAAAGTGTCTCTCAGTTTTAAGCATTTTTGCTTAGATAATAAAATTCTAAGTAAAATTCCAAATTTTTGTGTAATTCACAATTTAATTCCTAGAACCCAAAAAATTAGAGGATGAGGGGGGAGTTGAAGTTAGATTCTTGAGAAATTTGACAACCATCCCCATTGAAGGGCTATAACAACTTATAAATAAAAAATTTACTGTTAGCAGTAAATTTTATAAGTCATTAGTAACTATTTCCAAGTAAATATTTCCAAAGTTAAACTCAGTATGTAATACAATATAATTTTGAAAATGGGCTTTTTTAAAAACCCTTGGTTTTTTTTCATCACTTGTTTTTTAAGTAAATGGCATCATAAATAATTTATATGTATTCATATAACATGTATATGTTTAATATTTTGCATGCTTTATATTTTTATATTGATAGATATATTCATTATGAATGTGATGATTATTATCTATCATGATGATCATTATATGAATTTGATCATATGAAGCTTATTTTGCTTAAGTTTAATATATTCGTGAACTAAAAATTAATTATAAGAGATAGAATTAAAAAATTAGAGCTAGAGTTTTGAAATTCACACAAAACATTTTTTGGACATTTTTGAGGTTCCCTATTCTTTTTGTTTAAGACCAGACCAAGGTTTCGGGGAGCTGCCACACAACTTATTTAAACCAATTTGAATTTCTTCAAAAGTAATTATACCAGGAAGATGAAAATTACACATGGTTATTTTTATAATGAATCAAGAACCTATATAAAGTTTCAAAATGTTACGACTTCATTTTCGGGGGGCTGCCATTCAACTTCTTTGAACCAATATGAATTTCTTGGGAACTGATTATAATACGAGGATGAAAATTACACACTGTTAGTTATATAATGAATCGAGCACTTATATGAAGTTTCTAAATGTTACGGCCCCATTTTCGGGGGGCTGCTATACAACTTCTTTGCACCAATATGAATTTCTTGGAAACTGATTATACTACGAGGATGAAAATTACACACTGTTAGTTATATAATGAATCGAGCACATATATGTAGTTTCAAAATGTTACGGCTCCGTTTTCGGCAGCTGCCATACAAAGTTGTTAATTCGATAACTGTGAATCTAATGAAGCTACGAGGTTAAAATCAAAACTGGGCTGAAGTAATAGGGCAAGTTAGTTGGCAAAGTTGGACATCACTCGGACCAACTTTTAGGGTGGGCTATTTTTTTTTTTTATGATTTTTTTTTTTCTTTTTGTTTTTAAGCAAAAATTATGGTATAATGAATTAAAAATTTAATTTTTTTAAACAAAAATTATGGGATAATAAGTTAACTATTTTACTTTCTTATATTTTTTTTGTAATATTTATAATAACATAGGGGAAATAAATAACGGTTAGTGGGTATGCACGGGTATCTAAAAGTTGACAAGAGCAACTATAATCTTCCTCGTTTTTAATAAATTTGATGTTTGAATAAAAAATAGTCGGTGTAGAGTAGTATTTTATTTTGTACATAATCAATTAAATTGTACCAAATAGCTGTACTCCAAATATCAATTTGTACGGCGTCATTGTGATGCTGCGATAGTATGTGCTATTTAAAGAATGCTGTAGCGAAAATTTCGTTGAAATTTAGATTAAGCAATGATTAAATTTCTCCACTTGTCTAGGATCTTAAAATTTTCGCAAATTCCTTTTTTTGCAATAGCCGTCATCGCTATTTAAATCCAGCCATTTTGGTCCATTGGTTCGGGTAGCTGCCATACATCTTCTTTTTTTATTTAAGTATTACTCTGTACCTACTGCAGCTGCGTGTCTGAAATTTTGGTAAAAATAGTTTAGTTTTATGGCCAAAGTTACCGCAAAATTTGGTTGGTCTAGAGCCGAGGGTTCGAGTAGCTGCCATATAACTTCTTATTTTATATGAGCATTACTCTATACCTATTAAAGCTGCGTGTCTGAAATTTTGTCAAAAATAATTTAGTGTAATGGCCAAAGTTACCGCAAAATTTGGTTGGTCTAGTGCCGAGGATTCGAGTAGCTGCCATATAACTTCTTATTTTATATGAGCATTACTCTACACCTAATGAAGCTGGGTGTCTGAAATTTTGCTCAAAATAGTTTAGTGTAATGGCCAAAGTTACTGCAGAATTTGGTTGGTCTACTGTAGAGGGCTCGAGTAGGTGTCATACAACTCTTTCTTTTGTACGAGCATTACACTACAACTAATGAAGCTGGGTGTCTGAAATTTTGCCAAAAGTAACTAACCGGATGATATAATGTATATATTACGGTCATTCGGGTATCCCAGAGTTGACACAGTCTACTCTTATACACTCTTCCTCGTTTTTATTAAAATATATATAAAAATAAATGATGAAATTATAAAACATTTGAAAAACCTTTGACACATGTTGAAATAAAATGTTGAAGCTTTGAATTTTGAATATATTACTAAAAAGAAATTTGGACAGGTATTAGAGATACACCTCTTTAGAAATAGCAAAATTTCAATTTTCGAGCTCTTATAGCTCCTAAACAGGGGACGTAACAAAAAAAAAATTGTAACCGACTCTACGGACTCCTAATTATACAATACTCAATTTTTACAAAATTGTTGGCCCCACATATCTTCTTAACGGTTCAAGCTAGAGGCTTGAAATTTTCTAACTTCTTCCAAAAATTTCAAGCTTTCTCCATATACGTGCGGCCAACAATTTTGTAAAAATTGAGTTTTGTATAATAAATTTTATTACCCTATTAGTTTTAAAAATTTATAAAGTTTCTAAACGCAGCTCTCTCTTACCGTTTTTAGGTTGAAAATATACCTATTGTTATAAAAATTTTAATATAGGGCTTTTTCCGACTTTCGAGGGGCTGTTGCTCCGTAACGGGTGGGGTTACAGAAAAAAGTTCTTCTATGAAATTAAATTTTTTCAAATATCCGTTGTTAACATATCTGTTCTCTATTTCAAACGGTGTAAAGTTTTTTGTAAAACTTTTTGAAAATGTGCTAAAAATATGAGAAAAAATTATCATATTTGTTTTAAGAATTTTAAATACAGGTCTTAATTCTTCATCTTCCTCTTCACAATTTCTAATTTCACCTGTGTATTTTCATCGGCCAATATTACCATTACAGTATTGCGAATTATCACGTTTTAAAGATGCGTCACTGATCGCCGAATTTTTGGAACTACTTCTTTTTCGTTTTTTATTTGCATGAACGCTTCACATTCGGTCACAATTTTCAATTTCTTGTCTAGCAAATAAATTCAGAATTTGCTTAGAGCTATAACCATCGCTAGGATTTATAACGTATATGCGTCAAAATATATTTCATGTTCACTTGTTATGCCCTACACCTGTGAAATAGGAAAAGGTTATATTAACTTTGGTACGGTGTTTGTAACCACCTTCAGGAAGCGAGCTGATCTCCTGAGTCAATATAGCCATGTCCGTCCATCCGTCCGTAGGCACGATAACTCAAAAACTAATAAAGTTATCTTGATGAAATTTTTTTTTACTGTATGTTACTAGTACTTAAAGTACGGTGGGGTTTACATGTGAAATCAGTCCATGGGTTCGGATTCTGGACCTTTTAATCTTTCTAAGGGCTAACGAACATATAAATTAAATCAGAATAACTGAACAACTAATAACGCTATCTTCATGAAACTTGTGCTGTAGGTTACCAGTAATGAAATACAACGGGGATTGCGTACGATCGAGATCGAACCAAGGGTTCAGGATCTAGAACTTTTTGAACGAATTGAGACCAAACGAGCTTAATTTCGAAACCCAAGAAGATAGAATCTTAAAATTTGGGGCACAAGTGTTTTTTCCTATTAGCTTTGTATCATTTAAAGCATATATTCAATAATAATAAAGATAGTTACTTGAAATAAATATCGAAGCCTTAAATTTGGTATAACGGTGTTTTTTTCTTTTTCCTTTCTGTCCCAAAATTTTGACTTAATTGTAGTGGTGGTTCAGATGCCTCCTAAGAAATCCCCGAGTTGGAAAACTTATCTTCCAATTTTATGAAGATAGAAACTTTAAATTTGATCCACGAGGGTTCTTTCCTATTTCTGTTCTTATTTAACAATTTTATATTGTTAAAAGGCTAAAAATTTTACCATAAAACACATTATTGTATTATATTTTTAAATTAAAAACAAAATATTTTTTTATTAAACGTTTAAATTCCTTTTTTTTTAATTTTTATTATATCTGATACCTTTTACTGATTTAGATTCTGAAAATTTTGCCCCAGCCTGGATTCGAACCGAGACGTTTTGCCTACACGTCGCATGTCTTAACCACTACACCATAAAATGATTAGTAGTTTAACTACATTTTGTTTGTTTTTCTATTTAGTTTCTATTTATTTATTAATTTTGAAAATATTCATTTCAAAAAATTTGTATGTCAGCTACCCGAAGCCTTTGTACGATTTGAACCAAAAACTATGAGGAACGTACAAATTGTCTAAAAATTACTTTGTGAAAGTTTCGGAACTCTAGCTCTTATAGTTTTTGGGCTATCGTGCTGACGAACGAACAGACGGACACACATGATTAATGTTTTGATACGTACACATTACTAGACGGACACACATTGTATTCAACATTTATTTCAAGTTTTTTGTTTTTTAATATTTTTAAATAGATAAATTTGAATAGATAAAATAATTAGAAAATGTTTTTAGTATTCTAAAGTTAATTTGGTTACCTAGGTCTTACGATCAAACTAATAAAAGCATTTATGGTTTTAAATTGACGTATATTCATAAAATTCTGAGACTTCTCATTATGCTCTCATTAATTACAGAAGAAACATTAACATCTTCGTTATTGGTTGATTGATCTTTCCAACAATATCGTGACACGACACTAAGAACAACGATTTTTTTATGGTTGATGCTGTTGATAATTTTTTTCATCAAATGGTTTTTTCAACGCAAAAATGCCTTTCACCTTAATAACCGCAAAAAAAAATTCAACCTTCATTCATCCAATAACAAAACAGCGTACGAACTGTACCAAACGACTGTACGAATTTGAAAATATTCGATTTTTTCACTTCTTTCTTCTTTAAACACCTAAAAAAAACAACAAATTTTCTTTCTTCTTCTTCATTAAGGAAAGCGTTTCTTTTTAATTAAAAAAAAAATGGTTTCATCATTAAAAAACCATTTTTTCTTATTTAAAAAGACGGCTTCTCCTTCTTTTACAAAACGCTTCATCTTCATTAAAAAACAGCTTCTTCTAAATTATTTCTTTATTTTTTGGTGAGCCCCCAAAGATGTAGGAATAAAACAATGTTATTTCGAATTAAATTATATTTTATAGCATCTATACATATCCAGCCGATGGCGCAGTGTTTGAGACGCCGCCTTTAATGCGAAAAGTCCCGGGTTCGATCCCTGGCTGGGTAAACTCAATAATTAGTATAATTAGTATAATAAAAATAACTTATAAATTATAATTAAATAACTAATAGTTTAAATAGAAAATAATAATTAATAATAAATAAAAAATAAAAATTTTACCAATAATCGTGTTCCTGAAATAACCTATAGCTTAATATTAAATAAATAATAACATTATCTATATAAACATATGCACATTTCAAAATGACACCATCGACATTTGCATATGCGTGGGATCTTCAATGTCAGGGATAAGAACAAATGACATCGTCCCCCTATTAGGCGTTATGTAGAAAAAAAACATAATAGGCAACTTCTACAGTAGGTTAATCTCCTGCTTAAAAAGACTAAACGGATTAAAGAAACTAAAATTAGACAAATCGGGTACAATAGGCAAGATAACACGGCAACAACCTTCGGCGCTCGAACAATGACTAGAATTGCACAATGGAATATGTCCGAACTAAAAAGAGTTCAAATTATAGGAGAATTTAATGGAACGGGAATGCCGAAATTATCACGGCTAATAGAAATACTTTGTTGTATAGCGGTAAAGAAATAGGTGGAACAAACGATGTGGGAATAATAATATCTAGAAAGCTGCGTAACTCCCTGCATAGCTGGAAAGCCGTATCAGATAGAATTATTACAGCCCGTTTTAGATGTAAAATCAGAAATATCTCCCTAGTACAATGTTATGCACCAACAGAAGATGCCGAAGATATAGCGAAAGACGAGTTCTACGAACAGCCCGTACCCTCACCACTATCCGAAAAGGAGATATCTTGATTCTAATGGGCGACTTAAATGCCAAAGTTGGAAATCTAAATACTGGATTAGAGAAAATTATGGAAAACATGAATGCGGAACAAAGGACAAAAACGGAGAAAGACTTATTGAGAGCTGTCAAACATTTCAACTGACCATTGGCCGCACCATCTTCCCGCATAAGAAAATTCACAAGTATACGTGGACCTCACCGAATGGGAAAATACATAGCCAAATAGACGCATATGTATTAGCAATAGATGGAAAAGTTCAATGCTAGATAAGCGAAATAAAAGGGGAGCCGACATAGATAGCGACCATGAACTCATAAGCGAAATCAGATTGAAATTGAATTGTATCAAAAAGAGGCATGACAGAAAACAACAGTTAAATCTCCGAAACCTCCAATCCGCACCACAAAAGCAGTATGTTAACCACAATTCGGGAAAGATGCCTAAACAACGAGCAAGACTGGAATCAAGTTAGCAAAGCCGTCTATGCGATTGCGAAAACAAACTAGGTACAAAGAATAGAGAACAAACGTCATGGATATCAGAAAGCACATGGGAACTCATATAACAGAGGCAAGAGGCTAAGAAAAAGCTAGAAAGCACAGTTCTCAACAAGGAGCAATACAAAGCGCTAGCATAGAAAGTAAAACGAGCCTCCAGAAGAGACAATAGAAAATTCCTTCATAAGCTAGCCTCAGAAACAGCTGATGGACAAAATGATGCAAGAAAACTCCATCAAATTGTGAAGAGCTCTACCTCCATCTTAGAAAACGGCACAATAGTCAAGCTACCGAAGAAAGACGACCTCAAAGATTGCAACAACTGGCGTGGTATCACTCTCCTCAACACAGTGTTTATAATCATAGCAACTATAATACAAAGCAGAATCCAAGAAAAAATCGAACCAGAGTTACGAGACGAGCAAGCAGGCTTCCGCCCCCACAAGAGCTGTGTAGACCAATCAAACACACTTAGGATCATCATCAAGCAATCCATCGAATGGCGGACTCTCCTCTACCTGCTATTCGTGGACTTTAAGAAAGCCTCGACACTGTGAAAAGAATTCCCATATGGAGAGCATTAAAAGAGGAAGGTGTACCATGCAAGATAATTCGGATCATAAGAGAGCCGTACGAAAACTCCGAACTAGTGGTCACTCACAACGGAGAAATCAGTGAGCCCTTCCAAACTAACATCGGCATCAAACAGGGATGTCCAATATCACCATTGCTATTCACAATCATCCTAAATAATAAATATATTGTCCGAAGTCTGTAAGCAAAAAAAAAAAAAGAGGCATTACGTGAAGCTTCACTCGCCACTTAGAAGAACTAGACTATGCAGATGACATAGTACTTCTAGCGCACAAGGTCAGCGATATGCAGTCCAAACTCAAACAATTGTAAAGACTAGCACTTAACGCAGGCCTTGAAATTAACATCAGTAAAACCAAGGCGATGAAAATCACTAGCACCAACAACCAACTCATCATGCTGAAAACGCAACCAAGATTATGTTAACCAGTTCAACTATCTCAGTAGCATAATGACTACTTGTTGGAGGTGCGGAGGCAGATGTGAACAACAGACTTAGTAAAAGCAAGGGCATCATTCGGAAGGTTGTACTCAGTATGGAGGAACACCCAAATCTCAAAAAAAAACAAAAATAAGGATCTTCAATGCTTGCGTAAAGACCGTACTAAGTATGGAAGCGAAACATCCAACAACATTGTCCAGAAGATAGAAGTCTTCATTAACCGCTGTCTGTGCATAACCTGCAGGATATTCTGGCCTAAACAAAGACCTATGGAGACTTACAGGAGAGGAACCCAACTGAGGCAATTGAGAAAGAAGAAATGGATGTGAACAGGCCACACGCTAAGAAAAGATCAGAACAACACATAAGCCGAATGAACTTGGAGTGGAACCCCCAAGGAAGCAGAAAACGCGGGCGTCCAAATAACACCTGGAGGATAATAAGTGAGCTGAATCAGTGCAACCTCACCTGGGAGAATGCAAAAACAGCAGCAGGAAACCGGGTGAGAAGGCAAAAAAAAAAATACATATGTGCTCTCGATTAAATTCTTTATAATTTTTTTTTTTATTCACTTATTATTCACAGGCATTATAATATAATGCCTCACAAATCAAAAGTGAAATGAAAAAAAGAAGGCTTTTCGGCGTTAGCTACAATACTAAATTAGCTTCAATTATTTGAGTTATGTTGAAATAAAACAAGTAAAGAAACAGTCAGTCGGTGCAACCGACTTAGAAATACCCTACACCTATTTGGTTCAAATTTAAGGACATATCCATAAGTCATTTTAACACCATAGAAGCTGTTATTAATTTGATCGTAAGACAGAGCTAACCAAATAGCCTGTATAATACTAAAAACATTTTCTAATTACCCTATCTATTAAAAAATACTACAAATTCTTACTAATTTATCTATTTAAAAATATTAAAAAACAAACAAACTTGAAATAAATGAAAATATATTTATTCCAATTCAATTACAAAATGAAAAAATTCTAATTATTAAATTTTGTGATAAAAAGATAATCAAAGCATAATATTTTTAATAATCCAAATTTTTAAAAATTGCAATTATTTTAAATGGTTAGTTTATATACCTAATAGAAAAGCTTATAAACGCAAAATATGCAATAAATGTATTTCTAAAATACAATTAAAAATTTACACCTTTTCATATAATTCATTTAAATATAAAAATAAATTTTACATAAATGCAGCAAGTACCTTTGAACATAGCTGAACCACTACAATTAGGTTTAGATTTCGGAGACACATAGGACATAGGAAATATATTCTTTGGCTTCGAAATTAAACTCGACCACAACCAATTCCCATGGTACTTTCATTACTAGTAACCTAGTGTTAAATTCCATCAAAATACCGGCATTATTTTTTGAGTTATGGTGTTTTTACGATATATGTTTGTTAGTCCTTGAACTTTTCAAGGGTTCCAGAACCCAAAAATATGGTACGATTTCGCCCATATGCAGTCCCGTCATACTTTCAATACTAGTTAACCCTTGTACACAATTGGAACGCTCTATCTTAATTTTAAGTTACTAGTTTTATTAATTTCGATGATAAGCTTTTACACATTGGGGGGTCTAAGAGAGGTTCTGAACCATCACTCCAATTGATCCCAATTTAGGGGGGCACGCAAGAAATAGTAAAGAACACCCTTGTGGCAAATTGGAAGCTTCTACATTTGTTTCCAGTTACTAGCTTTATTAATTTCGAAAATATGCTTTAAGGGCCTAAGAACTGAGTGGCTGGTCCCCGATCCACTACTCCAATGGGGCCCAAATTTCAAAGACACTTACGAAATAGGAAGGGACACTCTGATACCAAATTTGGAGGTTCTATCTTCATTGGTTTCGGAATTATGCTCGTTTGGCCTAAATTCGATCAAAAAGTTCTAAGTTCCGAACCCATTGTCCAATCCTCACCGTACGTAATCACCACCGTAGTTTCGCTGCCAATAACCTACAGCACAAATTTCATGAAGATAGCCTCATTAGTTGTTGAGTTATCGTGATTTTTTATATATGTTCCTTAGCCCTGACATCGATTAAAAGGTCCGGAATCCGAACCGTTGGGCTGATTTCGCCCTTATATAGTCCGCGCTGTACTTATAGTACTAGTTAACCCTTGTACACAATTTGAACGGTCTATCCTAATTTTAAGTAACTATTTTTAGTAATTTCGATTATAAGCTTTAAAACTTGGGAGGTCTGAGAGGAGTACAGAACCACCACTCCAATTGATCCCAAATTAGGGGAACACGCAAGAGATAGTAAAGAACACCCTTGTTTGGCAAATTGGAAGCTTCTACATTTTTTCAAGTTGTTATCTTTATTAATTTTAAAGATATGCTTTAAGGTCTTCGGAAATGTGTGGCTGGTCCCCGACCCACTACTCCAATGGGACCCAAATTCACAAGACACTTAGGAAATAGGAAGGGACACCCTGATACTAAATTTGGAGGTTCTATCTTCATTGGTTTCGGAATTATGCTCGTTTGGCCTAAATTCCATCAAAAAGTTCTAGGTTCCGAACCCATGGTCCAATCCCGACCTTACGCAATTCCCGAAGTAGTTTCATTACTAGCAATCTACAGCACAAATTTGATGAAGATAGCGTCATTAGTTGTTGAGTTATCGTGATTTTTTATATTTGTTCGTTAGCCCTGAAACCGATTAAAAGGTCCAGAATCCGAACCCATGGGCCGATTTCGCCCATATGCAATCCTCGCCGTACTTTCAGTCCTAGTAACCTACAGTTACAATTTCATCAAGATAGCTCCATTATTTTTTGAGTTATCGTGCCTACGGACGGACGGACATGGCTATATCGACTAAGGCGGTCACGCTGATCACAAATATATATACTTTTACATATCTAGCTCGCTTCCTTTAGGTGGTTACAAACACCATACCAAAGTTAATATACCCCTTTACCTATTCTATAGGTGTAGGGTATAACAAATATAAAATAAAATGTCAAAACTTTAATTTACTCAAATAAAATTAATTTAAAATCAAATGTTAAATTTTATTTTTTCAAATAAATCTAACTTTAATTTACTCAAATAAAAATAATCCTACATAAATTATACTTTATTATTTAATATGATCTAACTAGGTTTTGAAGCCGAAAACTTTGGATTGAAAGGCTGATGTCCTAACCATTACGCTTTCGGTCTGATTTTTCCTAAGATAAAAAGGACAAAAGTCGAGCTATTATTCCCCTATCTTTCTTCGTATTAATTTTCTAAAGGGGAAATATTTTTCTGACGTGGTTTTCGTTTGTTAATACCCAATAAGCCGCCCAAGTTATAATAGTTTTATAAAAAGCATAATTTTTAATTCGTTAGTTTATTATAATCTTTTCAAGTGAGTTTCATTTTTATGTTAACTATACATTAAATAGGTATAAGGAATTGGGGTATATTAACTTTGGTACGACCACCAAGGAATATGAATATAGGAATGTATATATGTATCTGTGTCAGTGTGATGTTATCTTGATGCAATTTACACAGTAGTCTTTAGAAACTAGAGGCTACCACAGGAAGGAAGGAGAAAAGTTCGAAATCGGAATAAACGCATTTTTCTGAAACCAATATATATATATTATATATATAAACTATATATAATAAACCAATATAATGTAATATACACTTATATCGAATGTGCAATAATCATATAAATACATTGGTAATCTTATTATTTTTTTGTACATATACCATAAAGTAATTACACAGAGTATTCATAATTTCGTAAAATCAACTTTATCGTATTTTAGTTTATTTTTATTTTTTTTTATTTTTTTGTTTGTATATATTTGTATATATTTCTTCTCTTTTTTTTTTTTTTTGAATGTATATCATATCAATCGCTGTACATGCATGTACGCAGTTTGTGTACATTTTGATTATAAAATAAAAAAATATTATTGATAGAAAAAGAGAATGAAATTTCTTTTTTTGGCTTTATATTTTTTACTTGCATTATTCCAAAACTTTCATATCGTTAGAAATTAATTCCATAAATTGTATTCTAATGTACTTGTGTATTTTAAATTGTCGTTAGGTTTTTAACTACTAAAAAAATATAATTAAAAACTTTGTTTATCTTATTTAAAATTTGTTTTATTATTTAATTTAGAATTCTAAAAGGGAAAAAGCCGAGTAAAATATATTATGGAAAAGTATATAAATAAGCTTTCAAAATTCATATTCCATTCGGTATAAAAAAACCCTTTAAGTATGTAAATACACGTTATAAAATATACATATGTATGTATGTATTTTGCGATGTCTTTTGTTCTGCCGGAGCCATAATCAGAAAAACCACTAATTTCATCCAGTGCACTATTATAGTATAGCCTTCTAATGGCTATTTCATCGAATACAGCCAACCTTTCAATTAAATCTTTTTCTGAGAATATAATGCCTAATTCATTTATATTTTTGTCGTTAAAACCTATATTTAAATGTTTGATGGGGATCCATCTATTAAGGGAACTAAAATGGGGCAAATTAAACTTTACTCCATTTCGCAAAAATTTATAACCCTTTTGGTGAATTAAAATGAATATATATCTTCGGACCATTTACTAACACTTTGAAAATTCATTTTTAAAAATTGTTTGGCTTAGTTACGCAATTGAAACGTCCTATTCATAATGCTACATAAAGATAAATCCTGTTTTTCTTTTTTAATTTTTGCCTTAACTTTTTATTTTGATTTTTTAAGTGAATAAGGTATCATCTGACGAGACAGTTTAAAAATTTTCAAAAAGTACAGTAAAATTTCTTTAATTTTTGTTAGAATAGAATTTAGTACTTGAATAATTATTATTTATTTTCAAAGGTTCTCTGTTTTCTAAAAAAAAAGATATCGTCTAAATTGTATAAAGAAATACATATATAAAAAAATACACAAATGTACATACATATACTTTTACATATCTAGCTCGCTTCCTTTAGGTGGTTACAAACACCATACCAAAGTTAATATACCCCTTTACCTATTCTATAGGTGTAGCGTATAACAAATATAAAATAAAATGTCAAAACTTTAATTTACTCAAATAAAATTAATTTAAAATCAAATGTTAAATTTTATTTTTTCAAATAAATCTAACTTTAATTTACTCAAATAAAAATAATCCTACATAAATTATACTTTATTATTTAATATGATCTAACTAGGTTTTGAAGCCGAAAACTTTGGATTGAAAGGCTGATGTCCTAACCATTACGCTTTCGGTCTGATTTTTCCTAAGATAAAAAGGACAAAAGTCGAGCTATTATTCCCCTATCTTTCTTCGTATTAATTTTCTAAAGGGGAAATATTTTTCTGACGTGGTTTTCGTTTGTTAATACCCAATAAGCCGCCCAAGTTATAATAGTTTTATAAAAAGCATAATTTTTAATTCGTTAGTTTATTATAATCTTTTCAAGTGAGTTTCATTTTTATGTTAACTATACATTAAATAGGTATAAGGAATTGGGGTATATTAACTTTGGTACGACCACCAAGGAATATGAATATAGGAATGTATATATGTATCTGTGTCAGTGTGATGTTATCTTGATGCAATTTACACAGTAGTCTTTAGAAACTAGAGGCTACCACAGGAAGGAAGGAGAAAAGTTCGAAATCGGAATAAACGCATTTTTCTGAAACCAATATATATATATTATATATATAAACTATATATAATAAACCAATATAATGTAATATACACTTATATCGAATGTGCAATAATCATATAAATACATTGGTAATCTTATTTTTTTTTGTACATATACCATAAAGTAATTACACAGAGTATTCATAATTTCGTAAAATCAACTTTATCGTATTTTAGTTTATTTTTATTTTTTTTTATTTTTTTGTTTGTATATATTTGTATATATTTCTTCTCTTTTTTTTTTTTTTTTGAATGTATATCATATCAATCGCTGTAACATGCATGTACGCAGTTTGTGTATATTTTGATTATAAAATAAAAAAATATTATTGATAGAAAAAGAGAATGAAATTTCTTTTTTTGGCTTTATATTTTTTACTTGCATTATTCCAAAACTTTCATATCGTTAGAAAATAATTCCATAAATTGTATTCTAATGTACTTGTGTATTTTAAATTGTCGTTAGGTTTTTAACTACTAAAAAAATATAATTAAAAACTTTGTTTATCTTATTTAAAATTTGTTTTATTATTTAATTTAGAATTCTAAAAGGGAAAAAGCCGAGTAAAATATATTATGGAAAAGTATATAAATAAGCTTTCAAAATTCATATTCCATTCGGTATAAAAAACCCTTTAAGTATGTAAATACACGTTATAAAATATACATATGTATGTATGTATTTTGCGATGTCTTTTGTTCTGCCGGAGCCATAATCAGAAAAACCACTAATTTCATCCAGTGCACTATTATAGTATAGCCTTCTAATGGCTATTTCATCGAATACAGCCAACCTTTCAATTAAATCTTTTTCTGAGAATATAATGCCTAATTCATTTATATTTTTGTCGTTAAAACCTATATTTAAATGTTTGATGGGGATCCATCTATTAAGGGAACTAAAATGGGGCAAATTAAACTTTACTCCATTTCGCAAAAATTTATAACCCTTTTGGTGAATTAAAATGAATATATATCTTCGGACCATTTACTAACACTTTGAAAATTCATTTTTAAAAATTGTTTGGCTTAGTTACGCAATTGAAACGTCCTATTCATAATGCTACATAAAGATAAATCCTGTTTTTCTTTTTTAATTTTTGCCTTAACTTTTTATTTTGATTTTTTAAGTGAATAAGGTATCATCTGACGAGACAGTTTAAAAATTTTCAAAAAGTACAGTAAAATTTCTTTAATTTTTGTTAGAATAGAATTTAGTACTTGAATAATTATTATTTATTTTCAAAGGTTCTCTGTTTTCTAAAAAAAAAGATATCGTCTAAATTGTATAAAGAAATACATATATAAAAAAATACACAAATGTACATACATACATCGATTAACATCCAAATAAAAAACAACAACAATAAAAATATTAAATAAAATTTTTTAAAAAGAAATCGTCCTACTTCATAAGGAAATATTATCAATTGTACATACATCGATTGACAAACAAACAAAATAAAAATAAAGCAAAGAAATAATCTCAATTTGATTTTACTATGTATACCAAAAATACGGTCATCTTTTTACGATAACGGCGTGATTTAAAATACGATATTGGGGTGATTTCATATCAATAAAATTGACTAACATTTTTTGTTCTAGATGAATACTCTATGTATATGATTTCTTTATGCATATACATAATAATTAATAACATTAAATTTTTGGCGTTTGCAAAAAATCTAAAGCAGGAGTTCACAAACTAGAAACTAGGATCCTCTTTTCCTCTGCTTATTGATAGAAACAATAACATTAAGTAAAATTAAATATTTTTATTATTCATCTCATATTTATAGTTAAAAAAATATTGAATTGTTAACAAAGAAAACAAAAAAAAAAAGCTTCTTTCTTCTTGTTCTTTTGTGTACCAAAATTTAAATGTTAGCTAAGTTTAAAATATAGAATGTAAGTTATAGAAAGTTGAAATTTTGTACAAAAGTATTCTGTCCTGTTTCCTTTTTGTTACTCAAGTTGCATATAAATTTGAATGGTGGCTTGTGTCACTGTCATGCCCCTCCTAAAACCAAACAAAGACATATCCTACATTACACAATTATAAAACTGTTATCGTTTTTCATTTTATATTAAACTAGCTAATACCCGGTTGCTGCGCCGCTCAATATAGGTTTAATTTAAGTTGATATTACTGCAGAAAGTTAATACAAAAATACACATGATGCTAATGTTAATTTTAAAATGTATTAAAGCAATTTTTTTAAAGTGATTTTTCTAGGATTATTCTAGTAATTTTTTTAACATTTTGTAAGTAAAGAAGTACTAACTTCTTTCCAAAATTGAACGTAATTTTCTTCCAAAAATTTTTTTTTGGCCAATCGTATGACCGACATTTGTTACCAAACACCAAGCATGTTAACAGACTCAAATCCATTTTCAAGGTGCTTCACGCATAAAAAATTTGGAGTCAACCGGTCAAACTGTTTCTAATTTAATGTAAAGTAACGAAAAAATCTGTAAAAAGCCGCTGTACCCAAATGGGTTAGCGGAACTCAACCAAAAATATTTTGAGACTTTCTCTTTTGCAAAGCAGTGCTGCGCAAAATTGGACGTAATTTGCTTCCAAATTTTTTTTGGACAATCGTCGGGCTGGCATGGGTTGTCAAATTCCAAGACCGTTAATAGAGCTAACTCCATTCTCAAAACGGCACACGTGTACAAAATTTGAAGAAAATCGGTCAAACTGTTTCTAATTTAGAGGTAACGAAAAGACCTATAAAAAGTTGTTGGGCCGCAATGGGTTAACTGAGCTCAACAAAAATTTTTTTGATGCTTTCTTTTTAGTCAAAGCAGTACTTCACAAAATTAGACAAAATTTAGTTGCAAAATTTTTTTTGACCAACCTTCGGGCCGGCATGGGTTAACAAATTCCAAATCTGTTAAAAGTGCCAACTCAATTCTTAAAGAGGAACACGCATACAAAATTTGAAGAAAATCAGTGGAACCGTTGCTAATTTAGAGTAAAGTAACGAAAAAACATATAAAAAGCTGTTGGGCCGCAATGGGTTAACGGAGCTCAACAAAAAATTTTTTGATGAGATCTTTTTACCCAAAACAGTACTTCGCAAAATTGCACAAAATTTGGTTTCCAAATTTTTTTAGACACGCAGCTGTAATAGGTACAGAGGAATACTAATAAAAAAAAGAAGTTGTATGACAGCTACCCGAACCCATGGACCAAAATGGCTGGATTTAAATAGCGATGACGGCTATTGCAAAAAAAACGAATTTGCGAAAATTTTAAGACCCTAGCTCTTTTAGTTTTTGAGTTATCGTGCAGACGGACGGACAGACATTCATAGCTAAATCGATTTATGTTTCGATTCTGATCCGATCCATACACTTGAGTCTATATCTACTCACTCTTCTTCTCTGAGTCACAAACGTAATGGCAAATTTATTATACCCTTTGACTATATAGTCATACGGGTATAAAAACGAAAGTTTGTTTGTATGTATGTTTGTTTGTTTGTATTAGACATCTGCACGAATGCATTCAAAAGCTCTTTCAAAACATTCTATATTTTGTAAAACATTGAATGTTCTGCTTTGAAAGCTTTCAAAACGAATAACACATAACAAAACATATTCTGATTAGAAGAGAATGAAAGAGAGCAAAATAATTTTGGAATGGAATGTGTATTCATTTATTTTGAATACAATGAATATGGAATGTGATTATTATTCGCATTTTTATATCGAGTATTTAGAATATAAATTGTTATCTTACATGTAGAATAAAAGGAAGCGAGCTAGATATGGAAAAGTATATATATTTGTGATCAGCGTGACCGCCTTAGTCGATATAGCCATGTCCGTCCGTCCGTCCGTCCGTCCGTCCGTAGGCACGATAACTCAAAAAATAATGGAGCTATCTTGATGAAATTTTAACTGTAGGTTACTAGGACTGAAAGTACGGCGGGGATTGCATATGGGCGAAATCGGCCCATGGGTTCGGATTCTGGACCTTTTAATCGGTTTCAGGGCTAACGAACAAATATAAAAAATCACGATAACTCAACAACTAATGACGCTATCTTCATCAAATTTGTGCTGTAGATTACTAGTAATGAAAATACTTCGGGAATTGCGTAAGGTCGGGATTGGACCATGGGTTCGGAACCTAGAACTTTTTGATCGAATTTAGGCCAAATGAGCATAATTCCGAAACCAATGAAAATAGAACCTTCAAATTTAGTATCAGGGTGTCCCTTCCTATTTCCTAAGTGTCTTGTGAATTTGGGTCCCATTGGAGTAGTGGGTCGGGGACCAGCCACACATTTCCGAAGACCTTAAAGCATATCTTTAAAATTAATAAAGATAACAACTTGAAAAAATGTAGAAGCTTCCAATTTGCCACAAGGGTGTTCTTTACTATCTCTTGCGTGTTCCCCTAATTTGGGATCAATTGGAGTGGTGGTTCTGTACCCCTCTCAGACCTCCCAAGTTTTAAAGGCTTATAATCGAAATTACTAAAACGTATTTTACGTAAAATTAGGATAGACCGTTCAAATTATGTACAAGAGTTAACTAGTACTATAAGTACAGCGCGGACTATATAAGGGCGAAATCAGCCCAACGGTTCGGATTCCGGACCTTTTAATCGATGTCAGGGCTAAGGAACATATATAAAAAATCACGATAACTCAACAACTAATGAGGCTATCTTCATGAAATTTGTGCTGTAGGTTATTGGCAGCGAAACTACGGCGGTGATTACATATGGTGAGGATTGGACAATTGGGTTCGGAACTTAGAACTTTTTGATCGAATTTAGGCCAAACGAGCATAATTCCGAAACCAATGAAGATAGAACCTCCAAATTTGGTATCAGGGTGTCCCTTCCTATTTCGTAAGTGTCTTTGAAATTTGGGCCCCATTGGAGTAGTGGATCGGGGACCAGCCACTCAGTTCTTAGGCCCTTAAAGCATATTTTCGAAATTAATAAAGCTAGTAACTGGAAACAAATGTAGAAGCTTCCAATTTGCCACAAGGGTGTTCTTTACTATTTCTTGCGTGCCCCCCTAATTTGGGATCAATTGGAGTGGTGGTTCAGAACCTCTCTTAGACCCCCCAATGTGTAAAAGCTTATCATCGAAATTAATAAAACTTGTAACTTAAAATTAAGATATAGCGTTCCAATTGTGTACAAGGGTTAACTAGTATTGAAAGTATGACGGGACTGCATATGGGCGAAATCGTACCATAGTTTCGGGTCCTGGAACCCTTGAAAAGTTCAAGGACTAACAAACATATATCTTAAAAACACCATAACTCAAAAAATAATGCCGGTATTTAGATGAAATTTAACAGTAGGTTACTAGTAATGAAAGTACCATGGGAATTGGTTGTGGTCGAGTTTAATTTCGAAGCCAAAGAATATATTTCCTATGTCCTATGTGTCTCCGAAATCTAGACTTAATTGTAGTGGTTCAGCTATGTTCAAAGGTACTTGCTGCATTTATGTAAAATTTATTTTTATATTTAAATGAATTATATGAAAAGGTGTAAATTTTTAATTGTATTTTAGAAATACATTTATTGCATATTTTGCGTTTATAAGTTTTTCTATTAGGTATATAAACTAACCATTTAAAATAATTGCAATTTTTAAAAATTTGGATTATTAAATATATTATGCTTTGATTATCTTTTTATCACAAAATTTAATAATTAGAATTTTTTCATTTTGTAATTGAATTGGAATAAATATATTTTCATTTATTTCAAGTTTGTTTGTTTTTTAATATTTTTAAATAGATAAATTATTAAGAATTTGTAGTATTTTTTAATAGATAGGGTAATTAGAAAATGTTTTTAGTATTATACAGTTAATTTGGTTAGCTATGTCTTACGAGCAAATTAATAACAGCTTCTATGGTGTTAAAATGACTTATGGAAATGTCCTTAAATTTGAACCAAATAGGTGTAGGGTATTTCTAAGTCGGTTGCACCGACTGACTGTTTCTTTACTTGTTATTAAACAATATAGGTACATAGAACTTATTTTAAATTAAACTTTAAAAAATATTTTAAACTTATACCTTTAATTTTAACGCTGCTCAATTTCTATTTAAATCAATTATATTGTCTTAAATGCACTTTTAAAATTAATTAAAACCAAAGATTATCTATTCTTATGAGATGAAACACTTTAATTTACCAATATTAATACATTTTTCACCACTACCTAAACAAATACGTCATCGCTAACGAGCATTTTATTATTATATAATTTTAAATGAACTTGCCTGTGTCTATGGCTTTATTTTTCATTCTGTCAGTTAGTGATACATTTATATTACAAATCTGACCATAAATTTATAAGAATTGTATGGTTCAGTGGTTAGCAAAGTGGCTTGGGGTGTAAATAGATCTGAGTTCGATTCTCCTTCAAAGATAAAATTTTTTTATGGTTTTTTTTTTTAATTTCAATAGAAATAATAAAAAAAAATTACAAATAAAATTAATTTATTTGGATAGTTTCTTTAAAAATTTGTAACTTTAAGAACTAAAATACTTTACTTTGATAATATAAAAACATAGACCAAATAATTATATAGACGATCAGTTTCATATAAAATATTTTTAAGGGTTTTTTTTTAAGTCAGTCCGTACATTTTTGTTTCATTAATTTAAAATTTATACAAGTAGGTACTTAAATAAAAAAAAAATTAGATTGAAATTAAAAAAAACGAGGAAGAGTATAGAAGAGTAGACTGTGTCAACTCTGGGATACCCGTATGACCGTAACATACACATTATATCATCCGGTTAATTACTTTTGGCAAAACATTCAGCTTTTTTAGGCTCATATAAAAGAAGGAGTTGTATGGCAGCTACTCGAACCCTCAACATTAGACCAACTAAATTTTGCAGTAACTCATATAAAAGAAGGAGTTGTATGGCAGCTACTCGAACCCTCTTTTTTTTTTTTTTTTTTTTTTGCCCGCACCTCTACGTGCTAACTGTTCACTGTGATAGGCTAAACAGCCTGACTATATATGTGCATGTCGGAACAGCGGAGATATATTCATATATTAGAACTGATCAAATGAATTCCACATACAATTTAAACATGAGATAGTACTACGCCTTATAACATGTAGAAATGTCTTAGATTTTCAATAAATGCAGTTCTATTTTTGTTTATATTGTAATATTTTGTATTAGATTTATATGGTATTCTATATCAGTGAGTTATATTATTTAATTGAATTATTTGTTTACATTTTGTATTTGTTTATATTGTTATATTTATGTATTTTTTATTAAAGATATATAATTATTAATTATTAATTAAGCCATTAATTTGAACCCAAAGGCGAATGGTAGCTGAGTCGAGTTGAAAACCAGATAAAAGTTTTTTCACTTTCACTGGGATTCGAACCCGGGGCCTTTCGCATGAAAGGTTAGCACTCTAACCACTGTGCCACCTAGCCGATGACCAACCTGCTCTGCCTTTGACCTGTTCATGGGTTCGGGTAGCTGCCATACAACTTCTTTTTATATATAAGTATTTCTCTGTACCTATTGCAGCTGCGTGTCTGAAATTTTGCCAAAAGTAGTTTAACTTTATGGCCAAAGTTTCTGCAAAATTTGGCTAGTCTATTACAGAGACTTCGAGTAGCTGCCATACAACTCCTTCTTTTATATGAACTTTACACTACACCTGATGAAGCTGCGTGTCTGAAATTTTTCCAAAAATAGTTTAGTATAATAGCCTAAGTTACTGCAAAATTTGGTTGGTCTAAAATTTTGCAGTAACTTAGGCTATTATACTAAACTATTTTTGGCAAAATTTCAGACACGCAGCTTCCATAGGTATAGAGTAATGCTCATATAAAATTAAAAGTTGTATGGCAGGTACTCGAACCCGTGGACCAAAATGGCTGGATTTAAATAGCGATTACGGTTTTTGCATAAAAACGAATTTGTGAAAATTTCATAATCCTAGCTCCTTTACTTTTTGAGTTATCGTGATGACGGACGGGCGGACATACATAGCTAAATCGATTTATTTTTGGATTCTGATCCGATCCATACACTTGAGTCTATATCTACCCCCCTCCTTCTCTGCGTCACAAACGTAATGGCAAATTTATTATAGCCTTGGACTATATAGTCATACGGGTATAAAAATTTCACCATGAAGCGAATTTGAACCCACGATTCCAACATTTTATAAAATACGAAACATACACAAAGTAAAAAAAGTAACTTATTCATCTTCAAATTTTTAAAATTTGGCAAAAACAACAAAAATTTATCAGTCATTTGTTTTTGTTTACTATTCTTAATGTGTATTAGAATCGAAGCATAATCTACGTGTAATGTAAGTTAACTTGTATTTTGTAAGATAAAAATCTTATATAAATAAGCGAGTGCCTATTTTGTTTTTGGTGTATATGCAAATCTAAGCAGCCAATATTTAAGTGAATATTTTTTATTAATGATATTAATATTTCGAATTCGAATTAGATTTTCAAACATGTTGTATGTATATGTATGCAGAAATATTATAAAAGACCACAAACAAAGAACTAGGTATAATTAGAAAAAACGAGGAAGAGTGTGGTAGACTGTGTCAACTCTGGGATACCCGCATGACCGTAACATATACATTATATCATGCGGTTATTTACTTTTGGCAAAATTTAAAATATTCAGCTTTATTAGGTGTAGAGTAATGCTTATATAAAAGAAGGAGTTGTATGGCAGCTACTCGAACCCTTTGCAGTAGACCAACCAAATTTTGCAGTAACTTCATTTGCTGTAGTGTAATCCTCATATAAAAGAAGGCGTTGTATGGCTGCTACTCGAACCCTCAGCAGTAGACCAACCAAACTTTGCAGTAACTTTGGCCATTACACTAAACTATTTTTTGCAAAATTTCAGACTCCCAGCTTCATCAGGTGTAGTGTAAAGTTCATATAAAAGAAGGAGTTGTATGGCAGCTACTCGAACTCTCTGTAATAGACTAACCAAATTTTGCAGAAACTTTGGCCATAAAGTTAAACTACTTTTGGCAAAATTTCAGACACGCAGCTGCATGGGTACAGAGAAATACTTATATATAAAAAGAAGTTGTATGGCAGTTACCCGAACCCATGAACCAAAATGGCTGGATTTAAATAGGGATTCCGGTTTTTGCATAAAAACGAATTTGTGAAAATTTCATAATCCTAGCTCCTTTATTTTTTGAGTTATCGTGATGACGGACGGACGGACATACATCGTTAATTCGATTTATTTTTCGATTCTGATCCGATCCATACACTTGAGTCTATACCTACCCCCCTCCTTCTCTGCGTTACAAACGTAATGGCAAATTTATTATACCCTTGGACTATATAGTCATACGGGTATAAAAATGAATTTCGTTTTGTTATTCATTATAGAAATTATCTTAAGCATTAACAATTTTGTTTAACAAACTAGATAGTTAGATAAAGATTTTATCAAGTAGGTACTTATAATGCTTTTTAATGATATTTTTGTAATAAATTTTGTTATAAAATTTAAATTAATTTGGATAAATATACTAAAGGGGATATTTTAATAAATTATGATTAGTTAATAGATAAACCGATTATAACTATTAATAAATTGGATCTAACTTGGAAATTGTCAAATTAAATATTGTATTTAATAATTTTATATAAATAATTGTGTAAAAAAATTTTATTAAAACTAAAAAGTATAAAATAAAATAAAAAAAAATATTTTTTTCAATATATACTTTTATTAAAGTAGTACTAGCCCCCTAAAATGTAGAAAATAAAAAATTGAAGGTAGATCTTGGGAATTAGTTACTGTGTTAATATAAAAGTAAATTGCTGGTATAAGAAACAGTTCTTTTAATGTTTGAAAACTTTTAAGCTTAAAATGTTGAAAATTTTTATTTCAATTGATGGTAGATCTTTTGCATTTAAAAGAGTTTTAGTATACAAGTAAATTGCTGAAATGGTAACAGCTCTCCTTTCAAATCCGTCGTCAACCTTCGTTGCGATAACACCGGTTTCGGATTCTTTAAAAATTTTTTTTTTTTTTTGTAATTTATTTAAATCCGAATAGAGAATAAAATTTTCCAAATACTAACTTTTTTAATTTATTTAACTTTTCCACTTTACATAATTCTGTTTTATTTTAATTTAGTGTTTTGTTTTAAAATTTGTGTTGATTATTTTTAAATTTAAATTTTTTTTTGTGAATCGGTTTCGACCACATTGCCGCATTTCCAATGGCGGCATTTTTTAGATAAGTATTATTATTTCAATATATTAAACTAACTAATTTCTTATCTAAAATTATTTTTATCTAACACTAAATATTTTTTTATTTTTTTATAACTACAAATTTTATTTTTCTATTTCCTTTATTAATTAATTAACTTAACTAATTTTTTTGTTTATATAGAATTTTTTTAAAAAAAAAAATTATAAATTTTAGAATCACGCGCCGGTTTGTTTTGATTACATTTAACTAAATTAAAATAATAATTTTTTTTTTTTTTGAAGTAGTACTTCTTTTAATCTTCTTCTAGTGTTAAACAAAACAATATATCCATCTCTCTACTTTCCATTGATAGATGTTAATGTTCCAAACAATTCTCACCGCTCTCAATAAACCATCATAAAGCACCGTAACGTAATTAATAAATTCTGATGGTATATGTCCAATATTATCAATAAACTTTAATTCTATTTTTGTATTTTACTATTTATATTGCCACAATTACAAATGTTGTTTTTTTTTAATTAGATGTAATTGTGTATTTGTTTTATTTTGATTGGGTTTTTGGTTGCACCCACTACAATAAGGGCACATATAGTTTTTATATAGATTCTATATAGTGCAAGTTAAAAACTGTTGGACGTAGTTATAAACCATTCTCTCGCTCGAAATAAAATTTTCAAAATTAAAATTAAGAATAATTTTTTTTTGTTTTATTATTCTATTTTTTTTAAGGTGTTTTCGAATTAGGTTGAATAAATCGTACAATAAGCATTTTCCGTTTTATTTTTTTTTTTTTTCTTCTTTTCTTCTTTATTTTAACAAAATTATCAACTTTAACGTTAATTTTTGTAATATTCGCATTTTCCAAACGAACTTCCATGCCGTTGAGGGCCATCTTAATTCAATTAAACCATTTTAATATGATATTAACGGCTACTCACTCATTTCACACTTCGTTCCCAAAAGAGGCATCTCCATCTATATAAAAAGAGACATTGCTTTCAACACTCTTGTAAAATATAAATATTCTAGCCCAACTTTCAATTACGTTTAGGTCAAAATCCATGTTGGAAAGCATGTTATACATTTCTGTTTTTTATACAGATCACCCAATTCCAGTGAACAGGAAACTGTTATGGAAATTGAAAACCTTTCAAACCAAATCAATGAAATTCTCGATTGTTATCCTGAGACTGAAATTGTTCTGGCGGGGGATTTTAATGTTCATAACAAAGACTGGCTTCACTTTTCCAGAAGCTCTTCTCCGAGTCAAAACTCGATTGGGAAACACGTTGAATTATTTTCCACTCTATTTCACCTTTCTCAACTTGTTAAAAATCCCACTAGAATCCCTGACCGTGCTGATCAAGAAGGTCGCCTCTTGGATCTGTTTCTAACCACACACCCTGAAAAGTATGTGGTTTCAGTTGGATGCCCCCCTGGGGGGCTGTGATCACTGTTTGGTCAATACAAGCTTCCAGGCAGGCTCGGTGTCCAACCGAAGGTCCCTTTCCAAAAAATTGATATGGCGTTATAAGAATGCTAATTGGGAAGGTCTGAACAATTTTTACAAAACCATTGATTGGTCACTGTGATTCCGTGGTAGGAATGTTGACTTTGCAAATGCGATTGGTGAAACTATTCTACTTGGAATGAGATTATTTTAGATATCTTGTAGCGACTAACACCTGTTCTAAAGAAATCAAACAACTTATGCCTACATACAAGATTTTCCAACGGGAAACAAAGAGGGAAACAGATGCTCATCCCTACACAGTTGAGCTAGCCAGATGGCGTAACACGGCTTATGGAAATTCGTTTGTCATGCGCTCATCTCGTTTATGGAACTATCTTCCATCAAATGTGTTCCCCAAAGTTGATAATGTATATATGTACGATTTAACCAAATTTAAGAAGAACATTAAAATCTTTCCTCTAAATATCCCATCCAATTTTCCCCATCCCCCATAATCCAGATACTCCAGATAACTTCCACCATAATCCTAAATCCTTCCATATCCTCATCCCTGCATCCAAACTATACATTTGTATTACAGGTTCACTCCTAAAGTTTGGTTCAAAAAGGGTGTGGTTTTGGTGTGTTAGAATCATACACTACCCAGCGAAACACCGCATAGTTTCAATGGGTGGCTTTCGAGCTTTCCATTCCCTCGTAAAAAAAAAAAAAAAAAAAATAGTCTTAATCCAGCAATTTACTTTTATATTCTATATTATATTTATTTATATTATATTTACTTTTAAAAGATCTGCCATCAATTTTGGGTTAATGAAAATTTTCAACATTTTAAGCTTAAAAGTTTTCAAACATTAAATGAACTGTTTCTTATACCAGCAATTTACTTTTATATTAACACAGTAACGAATTCCAAGATTCTATAATGAATAACAAAACGATTTATACCTAGTTCTTTGTTTGTGGTCTTTTATAATATTTACATACATATGCTGATAATAATATAACAATAACATGTTTGAAAATCTAATTCGAATTCGAAATATTAATGTCATTAATAAAAAATATTCACTTAAATATTGGCTGCTTACATTTGCATATACACCAAAAACAAAATAGGCACTCGCTTATTTATATAAGATTTTTATCTTACAAAATACAAGTAAACTTACATTTAGACACAACACATTATACTATAATTTATATATATACATATATTGCATATTAATACAAATTAATAAAATCATTTTGTACATTTTGTATTACGCAGATTATTGTTCGAATCTAATATACACATTAAGAATAGTAAACAAAAACAAATGACTGATAAATTTTTGTTTTTGTTATCAAAATTTAAAAATTTGAAGATGAATAAGTTACGTATTTTACTTTGTGTATGTTTCGTATTTTATAAAATGTTGGAATGGTGGGTTCAAATTCGCTTCATTGTGAAATTTTTTTTTTTTAATTTCAATTTATTTTTTTTTTTTATTTAAGTACCTACTTCTATAAATTTTAAATTAATGAACCAAAAATCTACGGACTGACTTAAAAAAAACCCTTAAAAATATTTTATATGAAACTGATCGTCTATATAATTATTTGGTCTATGTTTTTATATTATCAAAGTAAAGTATTTTATTTCTTAAAGTTACAAATTTTTAAAGAAACTATCCAAATAATTTAATTTTATTTGTAATTTTTTTTTATTATTTCTGTTGAAATCACTCAGATCTATTTACACCCTAAGCCACTTTGCTAACCACTGAACCATACAATTCTTATAAATTTATGGTCAGATTTGTAATATAAATGTATCACTAACTGACGGAATGAAAAATAAAGCCATAGACACAGGCAAGTTCATATAAAAGTATATAATAATAAAATGCTCGTTAGCGATGATGTATTTGTTTAGGTAGTTGTGAAAAATGTATTAATATGTGTAAATTAAAATGTTTCATCTCATAAGAATAGATAATCTTTGGTTTTAATTAATTTTAAAAGTGCATTTAAGACAATATAATTGAATTAAATAGAAATTGAGCAGTGTTAAAATTAAAGGTATAAGTTTAAAATTTTTTAAAATTTAATTTAAAATAAGTTCTATGTATAATATATATTGTATAATAATAATATATTTGTTTAATTAATTTGAAATGAAAACAATTGAAATTTCGTCATTTCGTGTAGAAAATTTTGATGAATTATTTAAAATGTCATTTACAATAAAAATTTTATTAAAATAATAAAATCTATTAAAATAAAGGGTTTTTTCCTAGTTAATATTTTAAAATGTAATATTTAACCTCAATATTTTATTGACTAAATGTATTTAAACCAAAAATATGTATTAGGTAGCTGGAAATTAGTAATTATTTTAGTACTTTTTTATTTAAATTTTTTTACAGTTTTTACTTGGGTTTTACAGTTTTTTTTTATTTAAATTACTGAAAAACCCAAGTAATTAAATAAGTAGAATAACATTTATTTTCACAGTAAAAAGAAGATTTTGATAAGCCATAAAAAAATTGCAATACATCATAATGTAGTATGTTTTACCTTTTCCTCAATAAATTTATGATATATTACATATTCATTACATATTCATAACATATTACATAATATAGCCTATTTCATAATACAATTCAAAAATAATTTCTTCATACTATGATTTCTTTAATCTTACATTTATTCTAAATGTAAGATAACAATTTATATTCTAAATACTCGCTATATAAGTACGAATAATAATCACATTCCATATTCATTGTATTCAAAATAAATGAATACACATTCCATTCCAAAATTATTTTGCTCTGTTTCATTCTATTCTAATCAGAATATGTTATGTATTATTCGTTTTGAAAGCTTTCAAAGCAGAACATTCAATGTTTTACAAAATATAGAATGTTTTAGAAGAGCTTTTGAATACATTCGTGCAGATGTCTAATACAAACAAACAAACAAACATACAAACAAACAAACTTTTGTTTTTATACCCGTATGACTATATAGGGAAGGGGTATAATAAATTTGCCATTACGTTTGTGACGCAGAGAAGGAGAGGGGGTCTACTGCTGAGGGTTCGAGTAGCTGCCATACAACTCCTTCTTTTATATGAGCATTACACTACACCTCATAAAGCTGAATGTTTGGAATTTTGCCAAAAGTAATTAACCGGATGATATAATGTTTATATTAAGGAGCTGGTATATTATATTCTAGCCTAAACATGTTTGAAGTATCGCTTACATTTTTTAATAATAAAAAAAATAATTTTATTTTTCATAAAACCAGTTCTGTATATTTATCTCTAGTTGAAGTAAAATTATTTATGGTGACAAAATTTTTTAACAGTTTTCAATCTGTTGATTATTTTACCAAACCATTTGATTATCACTTAAGTATCAATTATAATTTGTTTAAAATTTCATTAATAAAAACGGTTATAAATATAAAAAAAAGGCTTTTGAAAAATTCAAACTTATTTTCTATAATTATAAAGTTAAAGACTAAAGGTTTTTTTTATTTTTTTTGTAAATAAATAATAATTATTCATTAATTAAACGAGAAACATTAAATAATATTTAACTGAGAGCAATAACAGAATATATATATATAAATATTCTATAATAATTTTTATGTATTATGGCCCTATGTATCTATTAACTAATGTGGCAAATTAAATAATTATTTAATAACTATTAATGTGCAAGTGTAATCATTTCATTATTGTTTTATATAATGAGATAATTGCTAATTTTTCTAAAATTTTTTAAAATATCTATTAAATTTGCTTGTGGCTTGCACACACACACCGGGTATTGATTAGTATAAAATCTCTCAATAGGTTTTTAATTAAACTTGATGTTATTGAAAAAAATTGGTCCAAAATTCAATTCAAATTAAAACTACGGATATTTTTCCGGAAAGGGGTTGTGAGCTATCAAGATGACGTCATCACATAACGGTACTATATATCTCAAAGTTTCCGAATATAATTTTATTATTAAAATTATTGGTACATATAAATATTCTGGAAAAAGCGGCAATCCTGATTTAGAATCCAACTCTAAAATCTCTGCTAATATTAGATATACATATACACATATATTGTAAATATTAAGGAAAAGGCGGAAATCCTGATTCAGAATTCAACTCTAAAATCTCTTCTAATTCAGATTCTTATGTAAATATATGTTTGTAAATCTTCTGGAAAAAGCGCATAATTCTGATTTTGTAGCCAACTCTAGCACCTCTAATTATATTCTTACATACATATACCAACAACAAAAATTTTAAAACTATGGGGTTACAAAACAAAATTAAAAAACACACATGTTTTTTATTGGTTTTATTGATATTTTAAGTTTGAAGCAAAACGAGGAAGATTATAGTTGCCCATGTCAACTTTTAGATACCCGTGCATACTCACTGTGATGTATACAATAACATAAACCGTTAAATATTTTTAATTCAATAATTTTAATTCATTATCCCATAATTTTCTCCCAACATTTTGCCAAGCAATTTGCCCTATTACTTTACCTGCCCAATCTTAATTTTAACCTCGTAGCTTTATTAGATTCATAGTAATTAAATTGAAAACTTTATATGGCAGCTGCCTGAAAATGGGGCCGTAACATTTTAGAACTTCATATAAGTGCCCGATTCATTATATAATTAACCGTGTGTAATTTTCATCCTCGTAGTATAATTAGTTTTGAAGAAATTCATATTGGTGCAAAGAAGTTGTATGGCAACTCCCCCATATCTTAGAAGCTATAAAAATCGAGGGGAATAGTATAATTCACAGATATAGAATACCATATAACCCAAATACAAAATTATTACAATATAAACAAAATGGAATTGTATCTATTGCAAGTCTAAGACATTCCTATGCACGGAATTAATGAAGATAAATTCTAATAGCACTAATATAATTTGACCTCCTATAATACCAACATCTAACTATGGTATAGACAGTTGAACAGCCTTGTTTATTTTTATAAACATTATTCTATCTAGTAAAATTTCTATATAATTAAGACTTATTGACTAAAGCTGGCAAATGTCTAAATGTCTATTATCTATATTTAAATAACTGACACGATCATTCAAATTGAAGTTTTTTTCATTGGTTTGATAGATTACCATGTTTTGAATTAAAATTATTTATTTATTTTCATTCTAATATAAAAAGGTTATAAAAACCTAAATTTCCGTAATTATTTAAATTTTAATGCAATAAAGTTAGGTAGCTGTACATAATTAAATATAAATTAAACATAATTTAATTATATAAATCAATGTAAAATTTTTATGTTTTATCAAACTTGCACAAATATTATAACTATATTTATATTGTTAATTTTTCATTGAACTTTAATTTCAAAAATAAAATTTGTTATTTTTTTAACTCTTATTTTCCAAAAAAAAAGAGTTTTATTTGTAAAATATTTTCTTTTTAAAAACTTCCAATACTATATTACTAACATATTATATATTATATTACATAATTTGACCTTTTGTTAAATATACATTTGTGACGTGAGTTAACATTGATTATACTAAAAAGTGTTTCTTTCTCTTTGAGCTTTCTACTTCTTTTTCTTTTTTTTTGCATTGGTTTTCTTTTTTTGTTGTAGATCAACAATGCAATGTAGCAGATAACGATTTATGTATAATAAACTGATCACGAAATACCATTTTTGGTTTCATTCAATATTGTAGTAATACATCGGCTCATACCAACTTTTATTTTAGTTTTTTAGCGTGTTAGTTATTAATAAATATAGTGGCTATTTTGGTCACAACCTCCACAGGGTAGTTTAACAGTAGATAACAATTAAACATAGATATCAATTTTATTGAATATATTAAAACGCGCTAACAAAATTTAAAAACACCAACAAATATTTTTTTGATAATATTTAAAAATTATTTATTTTTATCATGTGTGATAGAAATTCGTAATAAAGTAAAACTATACGTCAAAAGGGTATACTAAATTTGCTATTACGTTTGTGACGCAAAGAAGAAAGGGCGTGTAGATATAAGCTCAAAGGCATGGATCGGAATTTGTATCGAAAAGTAAATCGATAAAGCTATGTATGTCTGTCCGTCCGCACGATAATTCAAAAATACAGGAGCTAGGATTTTGGAGCAATACAACTTCTTTTTTTATTACTCTACACTTAATAAAGTTGAATAAAATATAGTCGGTGGAGTGAAGGAGGTTCGCAGCCTTTCAACTTATATTTTCTTTTGTTCATAACTTAAAGCCTAATAAGTTTTGTATTTAAAATTTTGCCAAATCTATATAATGGTCATACGGGTATCCCAAAACTCTTCCTAATTTTTTTATTATTTTAGTAATTATAATTTTGCAACTGCAGTGTTATAATGTTTATTTTTTTTTTATTTTATTCTAATTTCTAACATATTTTATATAGGTATGACAAATAAAAACTTTTTCTGCAATTTTCTGAATTGAGTAAGAATATAACATAGTATTTTTTGAGCAAAATCAGATAATTCTAGTAGCATCCCATATTTGCATAATAATTTAATTTTTATTCAATCAAATTATTCTAACCGTTTCGGTAAATGCATATATAGGCAATACATACAGTATCGCTTATAACTATAGCACCCCCTATACAAAATAATCAAATAATAATAATAAATTAAAAATTTGCACTCTTATATTGGTCAAATGGTAAAAAAATATATACCTATTATTTTTTAGTTTTTTTAACACTAATTTATTTTAAATTAACAATTCGTAAAAACTCTTAAACAAAATAAAACAAAAACAAAAAAGACGATCATATATAAAAATATTCAGCTCAAAACTAAAGCACCCCTCTGCAAAAATATTATAAAAATATTAAAAATAAACGCTGTTTTTATAGATTTTAGCAACTTTATGTTAAAAAATTAAATTAATATTTTGTCCAATATCCATTATTTTTGATTACGGCAGCCATTCTTTTGGGCATTGAAGAAATCAAATTATTAATAATAATTGGTGATACGTTTTGCCATTTCTCTTTAATTACGTTAAATAATATACTTTTATTGGCACAGTCTCTTTGATTTAAGCTCTGATCTACTATTTCCCATAAGTTTTCTATGGGATTTAAATCCGGAGATTGTGAAGTGGCCTCTAAAACCTCAATTTTATTTTCTTGGAACCAGTTTTTCACCACATAACTTGTATGTTTTGGATCATTATCTTGCTGATATCGCCATTTCAATGGCATTTCTTCTTCAGCATATGGGAGCATTACGTTATTTAAAATATCGACATACACAAAACGATCCATTATTTGTTCTACGTGATGAATTGGTCCAATACCGAACCCAGAAAAACAACCCCAGACCATAATGTTTCCACCACCAAATTTTACTGTAGGCACGCAATATTTAGGGTTTAATCTTTGCCCTTTTGGTCGACGTACATGTCTTATACCATCCGATTTCATTTTAAATTTAGATTCATCTGAAAAGAGAACAGTGTTCCATTTGGAAATATTCCAATTCATATGTTCTTTAGCAAATTTTAATCTAGCTCTTCGATTTTTTTCTGAAATATAAGGTTTTCTTGCTGGACGATAACTTCGTAAATTAAATTCTAAAGCCCTTCTTTTAATCGTGCTGTCACTAATGTCCAAATTCAAATGTTTTCGTATATCACGCGAAGACATTGAAGGATCTTTTAAAATGGTTCTTTTGATCATTTTATCTTCTCTAATTGTTGTTTTTCTATGTCTGCCTCCAGAGTGCTTAACATCAACATTTTTTGTTTCGTTATATTTTTTAATTAATCTTGATATCACAGACCTATTTATTAAATATTTCTCACTTAATTTATGGCGAGATAATCCTCTTTCAAAATCAATAATTATTCACCATTTCAATTCATCACTGTATGTATTTCGAGCCATATTATGAGATCAATTTATTATTTTTTTAATTTTATGCTTTACTTAATAAGGTCTACATAAATACTAAATTGTAAATATTAATATTACAATTTTAATTTTTAATAATTATTAATTGTAATTATTATATTATTGTTTTGAGACATAAATGCATTTCCAAAAGTCTTATCAGTTAATTTAATCTGTAGAAATAGCGGTATTTTTAATATTTTTATAATATTTTTGCAGAGGGGTGCTTTAGTTTTGAACTGAATATTTTTATATATGATCGTCTTTTTTGTTTTTGTTTTATTTTGTTTAAGAGTTTTTACGAATTGTTAATTTAAATTTTAATTTAAAGTAAATTAGTGATAAAAAAACTAAAAAATAATAGGTATATATTTTTTTACCATTTGACCAATATAAGAGTGCAAATTTTTAATTTATTATTATTATTTGATTATTTTGTATAGGGGGTGCTATAGTTATGAGCGATACTGTGTGTAATAATTACCTATTGTATTTTTAGTGGGATATTATTTTATAACTTGACAGCTTTTCCTCGATTACAATAATGATAAAGTAGTAGGTATAAAATCAGTATAATAATTGCTTTTAAAAAATGTCACGTTATGTACATACACGGCACACGCATACAAATTTGCAAAACAACAGATAATAAATCCAAATAAAAACTTTTGACACAAAGCACTAATTTTGATAAATACAAAACGCGTACTACTAGCAAAATATAAACCGATAACTAAAAAACAAAAACAAGTATTGAAACTCTTTTAAATCACTTTATTATTTTAAATGGGTTAAGTACATACAAATAAACATACACACTTTGTAGTTATATATGTATTTACTTCTTATGTATAAATTGTATAATCATGATGAAAGCTTATAAAAAACTACTTGTTACTTTTATTGGTCGATTACCTATCTGGAAATTTTTGACTTATCATATAACTCCTATAACAGTTTATGTTCCTAGTATGTGTTTAACCATTTATTATGAGTTGTGATGTTATATAGCATTAATAATCATTCATTTACATCGAAATTTTAAGAAAAGTCAAAGCCATTATTAAAAGATGAGATCAATGTATATATTCATTATAAATTTATATTAAATCTTGGAATCGTTTTGCATAAAAAATTTTATAATATTTGTACTTTGGAAACTATTATTATAGAAAAAGTCCATAAAAATTTATATAGGGTATATGGCAGTCAAATTATGCTATTAAGTTCTGCGGAAAATTTTAATATTTCTATAGCAAGTTAAGTTTTCGTTGCAAAATTGGTCCTTTGAAAAGGTACAAAGAGGTATCCCTTTATCCCAAAAGTATAAATCAATTATGGCTTTTTTAACCGCTTTTAATTCCCACTAAAAATCTCTTTAACTAAATTTATATTGCACATAAAAAATGCACACGGAGAGAATTCCCAAACATTGCAGTTTTTAAAAAAAATATTAAATCAAAGAGAAAACTGAAAACTGAAACTGTAATTATAAAATTATTGTTTTAACCTCTTTTCTTTGTTTATTACTTACTTTCAATAGGCATTGAAAATAATTTAAGTATCATACACAATTAGGTGATTTTACATACATTATGTATCAATATTACGATTTTAATATTTAAAATAAAACCGATATTTATGGTATATATTTATAATGGACGTTATAGAAATACCTATTCAAATCTTAAAAATCCATTCAATAAAATAATTAAAACAATATTATATGCATATGTACATATAAATATTCAAGTTTTGCGAAAAGATTGTAAAATGTTTTTGAAATATAAATAAATATATTTTTATCTTTATAAAATTTTTCTGATATAATAAAAATTGAAAATAAGATGAAATTTAGTCGTTTATTAAAAAAATATTTAATTCTTTATACCCGTATGACTATAGGTCAAAGGGTATAATAAATTTGCCTACGTTAAATTTCATTACGTTTGTGACGCAGAGAAGGTGGAAGGGGGGGGGGGGAGGGGTAGATAAAGACTGTATGGAAAGATAATTTAGTGTTATGGCCAAAGTTTCTGCAAAATTTGGTTAGTCTACTGCAGTGGGTTCGAGCAGCTGCCATACACCTTCTTTTATGTGAGCATTACTCTATACCTAATGAAGCTGGGTGTCTGAAATTTTGCTAAAAATAGTTTAGTTTTATTGCCAAAGTTTCTGTAAAATTTGGTTGGACTACTGCAGTGGATTCGAGCAGTTGCTCTACAACTTGATATTTCACATGAGTATTACTTTAAACA
The DNA here is from genome assembly GCA_963082915.1 of Dolichopus griseipennis. Lineage (NCBI taxonomy): Eukaryota > Metazoa > Arthropoda > Insecta > Diptera > Dolichopodidae > Dolichopus > Dolichopus griseipennis. The sequence goes on along the minus strand of OY720441.1, from coordinate 87,876,465 downwards.
TTACAAAGCTGAACGTTTGAATTTTTGCTAAAAGTTATAAAGCGGATGATATAATGTTTATATTACGGTCATACGGGTATCCCAGAGTTGACACAGTCTTCCTCGTTATTTATAAAATACTAGCTAATTCCCGGTGCGCGTTGCTATGCCTCCCAATGCCGGTTTAATTTAAGTTGGTTTTATTAAAAAAAAATTAACACATAAATTACACAATATGTTGAAAATGTTAATTTAAGAATGTATTAATGTAATTTTTAAAAAAATTTTTCTAAGATTTTTCTAGCAACTATTTAAAAAATTAATTAAATTTCAACTGTTTCATAATTAATAATATACTCAATGCACAGAAATGTTAATTCAATTGATATTGTTTGTCAGAAACCCTCCATCCTCAACTCCACATTCCAGGAGTACCACGTATAGGAAATTTAAATTTAATGATTCAAACTGTTATAGAAAAAAAATTTTTAAAAAGTTTTTGTTTCGCAATAGGTTAACAGTACTTGACAAAACCTACAAAATTGAACAAAATTAGCTTCTATAATTTTTTTTAGTCATTGTCGTGCTGATATGGATTTACAAATTTCAAGTTCGCTAAAAGAGTCAACTCATACAACTCGACAAAAAATATTTTGTGGCTTTCTTTTTGGTCAAAGCAGTACTTCGCCAAATTGGACGTAATGTGCTGCCAACTTTTTTTTTATCAATCGTCGGACCGCCATGGACTAACAAATTCTAAATCTGTTAATATTCTTAATTCATTGTCAAAGAGCTTCACGCATGCTAAATTTGGGAAAAATTCTATTTAGGGCTGTTGGGCCGTTTAATTTTTTAGACTTTATTTTTAGCCAAAGCAGTACTTCGTTAAATTGGAAAAATAATCGTGGGGTCGACATGGATTAGCAAAGTCCAAGTCTGTTATTAGAGTGAACTCCATTCTCAAAGAGGAACACGTATACAAAATTTGAAGTCAATCGGTTAAACCGTTTCTAATTTAAAGCAAAGTAACGAAAATAACCTACTCATGCATTAAAAATATAAAAATACTAAATAAGAAAACAAGTAGAACAGAATAATCTTGTACTCTTGTACACAGATGTAAGAGCCACCTCTCCAATCGACTCTACTTTTCAGGAACATGTGGAAAAAGGGGAAAAAATCTTGTACCAAATTTGAAGATTCTATTTTTATTTTTAGTTCCTATCTTTATTAATTTTGAGAAAAGCTTTTGAATACTAGGAAGGTTAAGAGAGTTACCTGAACCACCACCCTAATTGAGCCAAAATTTCGGGATACGCAAGAAATTGTAAAGAACATACTTGTACAAAATTTGAAGCTTTTACATTTATTTTAAGTTGCTTTATTTATTAATTTCAAAGATATGCTTTAAGGTCTTGGGAGTTGTGTGGGTGCTATTCGAACCACTACTGAAATTGGCCTGATTCCACGTCGCAAAGGAAGTAGGAAGAAACGCCCATGTATCAAATTTGAAGGATCTTTCATCATTGGTTTAAGAATTATACTTGTTTAACGTCAATTCGATTAAAAGCTTCTAGAATCTGAACCCAAGTTTCGTTCACGACCGTATGCAATCCGTGCCGTACTTTTATTACTAGTAACCTACAGTATAAATTTCATCAAGATACCATTAGTTTTTATTTATCGTGACTACAGACGGACGGACAAGGCTTAATCGACTCAGGAGGTGACGCTGATCACAAATATATATTTTTTATATCTAGCTAGCTTCCTTCCGGTGGTTACAACACCATACCAAAGTTAATATAACTTTTTACCTATTTCATAGGTGTAGGATATAATAATAGATGATAAATTTCCGCTTACTCGTTTAGACGACATTTTATACAGTATTGGAAGAGCAATATATTTTTTAACTTTAAATCTCAGTAATTCTTTTCATCAAATGAAATTTGATATCGAATCCAAACCGCTTAGAGCTTTTTCAACCAATAATGGCCTCATGCTTTATGAGAATTCTGACAATAGGATTACCAGGATTAAATTTAGGTTCATTTAATTATGTAGATGACATTATAAGTTTCAGATGCAGTCTCCAACATCACAATAACAATTTAATAGACGTATTTACCGCACTAAGAAAAGCCAACTTAAAGTTATTCCAGCTAATTGCACATTTTTACAAACCGAGGTGACATATTTTATCTGATCCTGCTAAATATAATACAATTCAAAATTATCCAATTCCTACAAATGCATAAATAGTCAAAACTTTAAATAACTTCTCCAAATAAAACGTAAGTTTTATGTAGACTCTAGAATGCGAAGAAACATTTATAACATTGAAAAATAAGCTAAATAATCCACTAATTATAAAATGTCCTGATTATGATGAAGAATTTATAATAACGACTGATGCGTCGAATTTCACTTTAGGTGTTGTTTGTCTGAAGGAGAATTAGGTAACGACCGGCCAATCATTACATATTTTTTCTTGAACTCTTACGCGAGCAGATCCTTAAACAAACAAACATTTGAATAAACCGATTATTGAAAAAGAATTATTGAGTATACATTGGGCAATAACATTTTTCAAATCATATGTATATGGCACAAAATTCACGGTTGTCATAGATCAGAAATCTTTAGTCAGTTTATTTTCTCACAACAATCCTTCATCTAGAATGACGAGAATAAGAATGGAATTAGCTGATTATACTTTCAATATAATATAAAAACAAAACAAAATATATACAAACGCAGACACTCTATTTAGAATAAAAATTGATTCTAAAATATTAAAAGAAATGATTCCAAAAAACAAAATAAACATCAATACTAGCAGTAAAAATTGCGTAGCACAAAAATCAGATAAAGACAACAACATTCGTGCATCAACACTTCATACGTGGCAAAGTACATCTATATCTATGTAAAGTAATATAAATAAAATTAAATTTACAAAAAAAAATTATACGACATAAAAAATTAAATATTTTTTTTTACCCTAACAAAAAAATATGTTTACAAAAAGTTAATAGATGGAGAAACAGATCATAATTGAAACAAAATAAACCTATACAAATATTTCAAATTTTTTATTAATAAACTTAAAAAACTCAAATTTATTGAATTTAATTTTAAAAATTTAAAATCTAAGTACAAAACATACAAAAGGTAGCATACATAACTTATTCATCTTCAAATTTTTAAGATACAACAAAAAATAATATGAGTCATTTTTTTTGTGTATCTACGAGTATTACTAGAATCGAAACATAATCTGCGGAATTCAAAATGAAAGAGTTGCGACTTTATTTAAGAATATGATATTGATATACATTATTTATATGTATATTTTGAAATTAGACATAGTTCTTAATTAGAAAAAGCTATTTAGGAGCTGTAAGGGGTCGAAAATTGAAATTTTGCTATAAATTTTGTTTTTAAACACCTGTAACTTTAATACCTGTTCAACTTTTTTTTCACAAATATACAAAATTTAAAGCTGAAGTATTATATTTCAACCTAATGTTATAGGTTTTTCTGAAATTTAAAAGGGTTTCTTTAAATTGAAGAAACTGTCTTTTAGTTTTAAACATTTTTACTTAAATAATAAAATTCTAGGTAAAATTTCAAAATTTAGGTGGAGTTCACAATTGATTTCCTAGAACCTATAAAAATGGAAGGTTGAGGACAACAGGTGAAAAGGCGGATCCTCGAGAATCATCATAAGTTTGCTTAGTAAAAATTTGGGAATCTTCCCCATTCAAGGGCTATTAGGGCTTAAAAATTAAAAATTTTTTTTTTTTTATAAAACAATAACTTATTCACTAGTGTATGTTTTTCCAAAATTAAACGTTAATATTGAAGCTCCAACATTAAATTTCGCACTTGTTAACAGGTTTTATTAAGTGCATTGGGATTATATTCTAAGTTTTGATTTCACTATTATTCATAATTATTAAATTGATGAAATAACTAAATTATAATATTATCATTTATTTTTATATGTATTTTTATAAAAATAAATAATAAAACACATAGTAAGAAACCCAATATAATTTTGAAAATGTGCTTTTTGGTTTAATCTTGGTTTTTTTGATCACTTGTTATTTTATACGATTTTAATATGGTTATGGTTGTCGATTTTAAACATTATGGTCTTAAATTTTTTATACCCGTATGACTATATAGTCAAAGGGTATAATAAATTTGCCATTACGTTTGTGACGCAGAGAAGAAGGGGGGGTAGATATAGACTCAAGTGTATGGATCGGATCAGAATCGAAAAATAAATCGATTTAGCTATGTATGTCCGTCCGTCCGTCTGTCCGTCTGTCCGTCTGTCCGTCCGTCTGTCCGTCCGTCTGTCCGTCCGTCCGTCCGCACGATAACTCAAAAACTAAAGGAGCTAGGATCTTGAAATTTTTTTGTTTTTTTGCAATAGCCGTCATCGCTATTTAAATCCAGTCATTTTGGTCCATGGGTTCGGGTAGCTGCCATACAACTTTTTTTTTTATATGAGCATTACTCTGTACCTATTACAGCTGCGTGTCTGAAATTTTGCCAAAAGTTGTTTAGTTTTATGGCCAAAGTTTCTGCAAAATTTGGTTGGTCTAGTGGAGTGGGTTCGAGTAGCTGCCATATAACTTCTTATTTTATATAAGCATTACTCTCCACCTAATGAAGCTGGGTGTCTGAATTTTTGCCAAAAATTGTTTAGTGTAATGGCCAAAGTTTCTGCAAAATTTGGTTGGTCTACGACAGAGGGTTCGAGTAGCTGCCACACAACTTCTTCTTTTATGTGAGCATTATACTACATCTAATAAAGCTATATATTTGAAATTTTGCCAAAAGTAATTAACCGGATGATATAATGTATATGTTACCGTCATACGGGTATCCCAGAGTTGACACAGTCTACTCTACTACACTCTTCCTCGTTTTAAGCAGAGATTTGTATATAAATATTTCTATTAAGATATGGGTTATATACAGGGTGTTCCCGACTCGATGGTCTTCCTTCAAATGGGTGATCGGGCATATCGAGCAGAACAAAAAATTGTATGAAAGGGGGGGGGGGGTCTATTTTCATTAGTTTAGAAGTTATGGGGCCTTAACTATTTTTCAATCATAATTTAGTTTTATTTCGATAAAATTGGAACTAAATAAGATAAAAAAAAAGTAAGTATAGCATTTAAATGCTTATTAATGCAGATTTCTATTTCTAAATTACTATCAAACATTACTCTAAAGTTTCTCAGTTTGAGGTTATAAGGGCTTAAAGTCCAATATTTTTAACAAAATATCAATTAAATCCCTTTTATCAAGAAAATAACGGTATTAACATAACAGTTTTTTTACTTCAAAATATTACCCTTCTCTTTCCCTTCATTTTGAGTATACTAGCACTTTTATAGCTCAAAAACTTTGAAAGTTATAAAGTAAAAACTTTTTTGTGATACCTGAGGTTATAAGGGCTTAAAGTCCAATATTTTTAACAAAATATCAATTAAATCCCTTTTATCAAGAAAATAACGGTATTAACATAACAGTTTTTTTTACTTCAAAATATTACCCTTCTCTTTCCCTGCATTTTGAGTATACTAGCACTTTTATAGCTCAAAAACTTTGAAAGTTATAAAGTAAAAACTTTTTTGTGATACCTGAAATTTAACTAAATTTTAATTTTTTTTTATATGAATTATTAAGAATAAAATTTTTGTTACTATTTTATCTTCATATCAAAAGTGCACTTTGATTATTTTGTTATCATACGTTATTATCATATTTTTAAATTTCAAGTGTTTTATGTAAATTTAAAACCAGTTTTGTTTTTAAATAAACAAAATATTATAAATGATTAATTTTAATTTTTATCATACACAAAAAAAAAAAATTCAAATTTTGTTAAATTTATGAAATAAATTTCAGGTATCACAAAAAAGTTTTTACTTTATAACTTTCAAAGTTTTTGAGCTATAAAAGTGCTAGTTTACTCAAAATGCAGGGAAAGAGAAGGGTAATATTTTGAAGTAAAAAAACTGTTATGTTAATACCGTTATTTTCTTGATAAAAGGGATTTAATTGATATTTTGTTAAAAATATTGGACTTTAAGCCCTTATAACCTCAGACTGAGAAACTTTAGAGTAATGTTTGATAGTAATTTAGGAATAGAAATCTGCATTAATAAGCATTTAAATGCTATACTTACTTTTTTTTTATCTTATTTAGTTCCAATTTTATCGAAATAAAACTAAATTATGATTGAAAAATAGTTAAGGCCTCATAACTTGTAAACTAATGAAAATAGACCCCACGCTTTCATACAATTTTTTGTTCTGCTCGATATGCCCGATCACCCATTTGAAGGAAGACCATCGAGTCGGGAACATCCTGTATAAGACTGTTCTGTATTTTAAAATTTTAGTTTATATTGATTTGTTAAATTTGGGGGCAAAATTTATTAAATTGATAAAAATATCCTTATTTTTTCTTAATGCATATTTAAATTTTAAATCGAAATCAATGTTAATCAATTTTAAAAGTAATTTCAATAAATAACGAGGAAGAGTGTAGTAGAGTAGGCTGTGTCAACTTTGGGATACCCGTATGACCGTAACATATACATTATATCATCCAGTTAATTACTTTTGGCAAAATTTCAAACATACTTTATTAAGTTTAGTGGAATACTCATATAAAAAAAGGAGTTGTATGGCAGCTACTCGAACCCTCTACAATAGACCAACCAAATTTAGCTGTAACCTTGGCCAATACACTAAACTATTTTTGGCAAAATTTCAGACACCCAACTTTAATAGGTGTAGAGTAATGCTCATATAAAATAAGAAGTTGTATGGCAGCTACTCGAAGCCACTGCAGTAGACCAACCAAATTTTGCAGTAACTTTGGCCATTACATTAAACTATTTTTGGCAAAATTTCAGACACCCAACTTTAATAGGTGTAGAGTAATGCTCATATAAAATTAGAAGTTGTATGGCAGCTACTCGAACCCACTGCAGTAGACCAACCAAATATTGCAGAAACTTTGGCCATTACACTAAACTATTTTTGGCAAAATTTCAGACACCCAGCTTTAATAGGCATGGAGTAATGCTCATATAAAAGAAGGAGTTGTATGGCAGCTACTCGAACCCTCAGCAGTAGACCAACTAAATTTTGCAGTAACTTTGGCCATTACACTAAACTATTTTATGCAAAATTTCAGACACCCAGCTTCATTAGGTGGAGAGTAATGCTTATATAAAATAGGAAGTTGTATGGCAGCTACACGAACCCACTGCGGGAGACCAACCAAATTTTGCAGAAACTTTGGCCATAAAACTAAACTACTATTGGCAAAATTTCAGAAAAGCAGCTGTAATAGGTACAGAGAAATACTCATATAAAAAAAGAAGTTGTATGGCAGCTACCCGAACCCATGGACCAAAATGGCTGGATTTAAATAGCGATGACGGCTATTGCAAAAAAATGAATTTGCGAAAATTTCAAGATTCTAGCTCCTTTAGTTTTTGAGTTATTGTACGGACGGACGGACAGACGGACGGAAAGACGGACAGACGGACAGACGGACGGACAGACGGACGGACGGACATACATAGCTAAATCGATTTATTTTTCGATTCTGATCCGATCCATACACTTGAGTCTATATCTACCCCCCCCCCCCCTCCTTTTCTGCGTCACAAACGTAATGGCAAATTTATTATACTCTTTGACTATATAGTCATACGGGTATAATGACTATATAGTCATACGGGTATAACAAGTGATGAAAAAAACCAAGGGTTTTTAAAATGCATATTTTCAAAATTATATAAGGTTTCTTATTGAGTATTTTATCATTTATTTTTATAAAAAGGTATATATAAATGATAATATTATAATTTAGTTATTTCATCAATTTATTGATTATGAATAATAGTGAAATCAATACTTAGAATATAATCACAATGCACCCAAGAAATCCTTCAATGGTAATGTTTAATTTTAGAAAAATATAAAATTGGGGATAAGTTACTGTTTTATAAAAACATAAAAGTTTTAATTTTTAAGTCCTAATTGTCCTTCAATGGGGAAGGTTTTTAAATTTTTGCTATGTAAACTTATAATGATTTTGGAGTTTTTGCTCATCCCCCTCCTGTCCACACCCTACCATTTTTTAAGGTTCTGGAAAATCAAATAAGAACTCCACCAAAAATTTGGAATTTTACCTAGAATTCTATTATCTAAGCAAAAATGGTTAAAACTAAGAGACTTTAAAAAAACCTTTAAAACATGTTGAAATATAATGTTACAGCTTTAAAATTTGTATATTTGTAAAAAAAATTTGAACAGGTATTCAAATTACAGGAGTTTAAAAATAACAAAATTTAAAATTTCGAGCCCTAATAGCTCCTAAACAGGGGACGTAACAAAAAAATTTCGTTAACCGACTCCTACTAGATCTAACTTCTCCCAAAATTTCAAAAAATTGAGTTTTGCATAATAATAAATTTAAGTACCGTATGAAAACCCTTTTTTTATATTTAGGTGATATATTTTTGTGAAGTCTAAAATAGCAGCTCTCTTTTACCGTTTTTAGATTGAAAGTATAGCTAACAAAACTCGTGTTATACCAATTTAAATATAGAGCTTTTTAAGAATTCGCGGGGGCTGTAGCTTCGTCACCCTTCAAAATTAAGAAAAACCTTCGGCACATGTTGAAATATAATTAAAGAGCTTTGAATTTTGTATTAAAAAAATTTGGACAGATTCTTAAGTTACAGGTGTTTAAAAATAGCTAAATTTAAATTTTGGAGCCCTTATAGCCCCAAGCAGGGGCGTGATAAAAAAAATCTGGAGATTTAACTGCTTTTAATTTCGAGAACCTAGCTTGAACCGTTTAGAAGATATGTGGGACCAAAAATTTTGCGAAAATTGAGTTTTGTATAATGGTAAATTTTAGTACCATATGGCAACCTTAATTATTTGCCTTTTTAAAATTTATAAAACCAGCTATGTCTTTTGACGTTTTCAGATTGAAAATTTATCGAACAGAACCCTTGTTATAACAATTTAAATATAAGGCTTTTTCACACTTTGGGGGGCTGTTGCTCCGCAATGGATGAGGCTACAGAAAAAAGTTTTTCTACGAAATTATTTTTTTTGCAATACCTACCCGGTTAAAATTTCTTTACTCCATTTCAAACGGTGTAAAAGTTTTTGTAAACATACGGACGGATGGACACAGTGAAGCTATATAGGCACATTTTTACAAAATGTTTTGAAAATGTGCTAAAAAACGATTTACAATTTTTTTTAATAAAAATATGTATAATTTAATTTTCAAATTATAAATAAAATATTTTGTATTTTTTTTTTAAATTTTGATGATGAAACAGTATTTTTTTTTAAATTTTGATTGGTCGTACAGACACGATTATAATTTTCTCGACCTCAACATTTAAATCAAAGTATGACTTATGAAAATCGTGCTTATGGTTTCGGCGTTTTTTCAAAATAAAAAATCGGGCTTACGAAATTATATATATATAGAAGCCGTATATATTACAGTCTTAGCTGACATTTTTATCTTTAGAAATGAAATGAACATACACTATTTCAATTAAAAAATTAAAATGCTTATTTTCTCTTTGTGATGAAAATAAAAGTGAAAATTGTGCAGTCTATGTCATTAACAAAGTTTTAGTTCACTTTGGTTATAATAAGTAGGTATAGTAAGTATGTACCCATTGCATAAGGAATAAAATATGAAACCTTTTTGTTACGTCATTTTTGGGAAATTATTTTGTTGAATTGAGACTATTAAATTTTTCTTGTAATTTTTGTAATTATGCCAAACTATACAAATTCGCAACCAAAGATTTAAACTTACCTAAGAAATCTCCGACTCGTATTTCTGATTACAGTAATATGTTTCGATCAAATTTTTTTAAGGTTATATGATAAGAACTTCAAAGTGGATCCAGTTACCCAAAATTATAACTTCGGTATAAGCCATCACAAAATGACCCCTTTTCAATTTCAGAATGAAACACTCTCCAACCACAACGATAATACTAATAGATTATTTCAGAGTTGTCAGAAGTTCTTCTTTCAGAAAATTGGGAAAGAGTATTTCAAGAAACAAATTCATCTATTGCTTATAATATATTTTCAGACATATTTGTAAACCCTATAAAAAATTGAAATCGTGGATGTTAGATGAACAATTAAAAAAAATTAAACATAAAAATGAAGTAGGGATTAAATGTAAACAGGAACCAGATAATTTCTACCTGAAAAGCAATTTTAAAGAAATTTGTAAGAATTTCAATTTTGAAATCAAAAATTTAAAAATTAATTATTATTCTGCTGAACTAAATAAATTCACTAAAAAAAAATGGGAGGTGATCAAAAATATTTTAAATGAAAACATCTCTAAGATTCATTTATAAACGAAATTGAAGTAAATAATGTAAAAATTAGTGATAAAGCTAAAATTTCAAATACTTATTTTGCTGAATCTGCTAAAAATTTAATTGAAAAAAATTCACCATTCAAATTGTTTTTGCTCATTAAATTTAAATAATATTTCAGCAAAAAAAAATTATAAGTAAAAATTATAAAGTCAATTATTTTATCGTTAAATAATAAAACTTCGTGTACGGCTGACTCAATAACAATCTTTTATTAAAAAAAACTGCTCCTTACATAATAAACGTATTGAGTTATATTTTTAATTTATCAATTTATACTGGTATTTTTCCTGATTCATTGGAATGTGCCGTTTTTAGGGAAATTATTTGAAAAATTAGTTAAAACAAGAATGATAAAATTTCTATCTGACATAAAGTTCTTCAATCAAAAGCAATTTGGGTTTTTATCTGGTAAATATACTGAAGATGCGATTTTAAAGTTGTGTTCTGAATTATATTCAAGTTAAAATGAAAATAAATGCACTTCAGGGTTATTTATTGACATTACCAAAGCTTTTGATATGATTGATCATAATATTCTTATTAACAAATTAGAAGCAGCAGGTTTTAGAGGTTTCTTTCTTGATTTTCTAAAATCTTATTTGAGTAAAAGGATACAAAAAGTTAAACTAAACAAGTGAGGGAAAATAACCAAGGGTTTTTAAAAAGCACATTTTCAAAATTATATACGGTTTCTTACTTTGTATTTTATCATTTATTTTTATAAAAATAAATATTATGATAATATTATAATTTTGTTAATTCATTAATAATTAATTATATGACTAATAGTGAAATACTTAGAATACAACCTCAATGCATTCAAGAAAACCTATTAATAAGTGCAAAATATAATGTTGGAGCTTCAATGTTAACGTTTAATTTTGGAAAAACTTACACTGGTGAATAAATTACTGCTTTATAAGAACATAAAAGTTTTAATTTTGAAGACCTAGTAGCCCTTCAATGGGGAAGGTTCCCAAATTTTTGCTTAGCAAACTTATGATGGATCTGCTCACCCCCCTCCTGTGTTCACCCTTCCATTTTTTTCCGGTTCTAGGAAATCAATTTGGAACTCCAACAAAATTTGGAATTTTACCTAGAATATTATTATCTAACCAAAAATGGTTAAGACTAAGAAACAATTTCTTCAATTTAAAGAGACCCTTTCAAATTTAAGAAAAACCTTTAACGTATGTTGAAATATAATGCTGCAGCTGTAAATTTTGCATATTTGTAAAAAAAAATTTGAACAGGTGTTAAAGTTACAGGTGGTTGAAAATAGCAAAATTTCAATTTTCGAGCCCTTATAGCTCCTAAACAGGGGGCGTGACAAAAAAATTTGTTAAACGACTCCTATTAATTTTGGAGGACCTAACTTCTTCCAAAATATCAAGAACCTAGGTTGAACCGTTTAGAAGATATATGGGGCCAAAAATTTTGCAAAAGTTGAGTTTAGCTTAATGGTAAATTTTAATACCGTATGGTAACCCTATACATTTTAACTTTATATTTTTGTGAGCTTATAAAACCAGCTATCTTTTGCCGTTTTCAGATTGAAAATACACTTAACAAAACTCTTTTTATAATAATTCAAAAATAGGGCTTTTTCCAACTTTGAAGGGCTGTAGCTCCGTAACGGTTGGGGCTACAGAAAAAAATTTTTCTACGAAATTAATTTTTTTGTAATATCTACCCGTTGTTAAAATTTCTTTACTCTATTTATATAGAACTCTAATTATAACTGTTTAAATATGGGGCTTTTTTCAACTTTGTGGGGCTGTAGCTCCGTAACGGGGGAGGCTACAAAAAAAAGTTTTAACATTAAATTATTTTTATTGCAATACCTATCTATTCCTGATATTTTTTTGTCAATCGTAGGTAAAAAGGGACGGACGGACGGACAGAGTGAAGCAATATAGGCACATTTTTACAAAATTTTTTGAAAATGTGCTAATAATATCTTAAGCCAATATACAATCATTAATATCAGAATACCACAAGGTCAGTTTTAGGTCCACTATTATTTTTAATTTATATTTCTTCTTTTCACAACCTTTCAAAGGTGAAATACTTTGCTGATGATTGTTCTCTTTCTTAATGTGAACGTAGTATTGATTTACTCAAGCGAGCTATGGAGTTTGACGTGGATTTAATTAAAAACTGGTTTTTAATTCATAAGCTTATAATAAATGAAAAAACTAAAATCATAGTTTTCAGCTTAAAAAAATCCTCTATAAGTGATCTAAACGTCAAGTTTCATTATGCTTTAAAGAGTTCGGGTGGTACTTATTTCAAAGCTCAAAAATGTATTCTTCATATTATGAATTTCGAAAGTAAGAATTTTAGTTGCTGGCCTCTTTTCAAAGAATTAAACATACTTCCTTTAAGACATCTCTTCGTTTATAGCTCTATCATTAAATTTTTCAAAGATAGAAGTCACTTGAGATTGAGGGTCTCAAACTCTTATTACTTAACATAAATAATAGAAACTTAGTCAACATACCTTTGTGTAATAAGACTCACTATAAAAAATTTTACTATAGTTTGGTGTCTAATTATTTTAACAATCTTCAAAATGTGGTTATTGAAATTACTTTGAAATCGAAATTTTAAATTAATTCAGTCTAAAACTGAACTCTTTATTTTCAGATCCAAAATGCACTAGATTTATCAAAGTATCGTTTCATTTAAATTTTGTGAAATCTATTTGCTTACATGGAAGATCGGTACTTGATATTCTACCAGATGTGGATGCTGAAAAAGTTCTTCTATTCTGTACTTCCTTATTTGGCCTAAAAAGTTGTTGTGAATTGATGCAACTATTAACTAATGCCGATGATGTTCAACTTTGTTTAAAAAAAGCATACCTCAATTTAACTTTTCGAACAACTATAATTCAGTGTCTTTCAAATATAAAAATAATTTCTCTGTTGACGATATAAATGATTTTAAATGGGTTGTTTTTAATGAAATTTACGATAAAATAAATCCTGCTAAACTTCAAATTCCAAAATATTCAATTGACATAATGAAAAAAATAATTAAAAGAATAAATGAAAGGAAAATATTCAAAATTTTAAAGATCGCATTTCAAGATTATACTTCGACAGCGAATATAAAGATGTTTATCATAAAATTATTTCTAAAGAAATTTTAAACTACTTATGCTGTTCTACCTATCCTTTTTGTTCTTGCATAAAATAATATTATATTAGTAAATCCCCACACTTTTCCTTTTGTTATATTTATTTTAGCTTACAAATTAGTTGTTACTACATTAATAAACTGTCCTTGAATTTTCAATTGTAATCCGAAACTTTAATTAAAAAAAAAGAAAATCCTAATATACTTAGAAATAGAAAAAAAATTATTTTTTATTATTTTTTTTCTATTTCTAAGTAAAACAAAGGAATGCTTTAATTACTGAGTCCTAATTAGGAAGGTTCTCAAATTTTTACTAAGTAAACTTATGATCTCGAGATTCTGCCCCTTACCCTTCCTATCTTCTGGGTTCTAGGAATTAAATTGTGAATTCCACCAAAATTTGGAATTTCCACAAAAATTGGAATAAAAGGAACTTTACTTAGAATTTGATTACCTTAGCAAAAATGGTTAAAACCTTTAAGACCCTTTCTTCAATTTAACGAATCCAATTTAAGAAGAACCTTTAACATATGTTGAAATATAATGTTGGAACTTTGACTTTTAAATGTTACTAAAAAAAAATTTGGCCAAATATTCAAGTTACAGTTGTTAAAAATTAGCAAAATTTCAATTTTCAAGCCAAAATTGTGTTTTGCAAAATGGTAAATTTTAGTATCGTATGGCAATCCTCTGGATTTTGTTTTAAAAAAAATTATAAAGCTCATAAAAACGGCTGTCTTTTACCGTTTTTGGATTGATATTATACCTAACAGATCTCTTGTTATAATAATTTAAATATAAAGCTTTTCCCAACTTTTGGGGGCTGTAGCTCTGTACCAAGTGGGGCTACAGAAAAAAAGTTTTCCATGAAATTATTTTTTTTTAAATTTTTGCAAACGATGTAAAAGTTTTTGTAAACGTACGGACAAACTGACAGACGGACGGGCAGAGTGAAACTATATAGGCACATTTTTACAAAATCTTTTGGAAATGTGGCAAAAAAGCAATTTGTGTACACTGTTTCAATATAGTAAAGGTTAATCGTTGGTCATTAGTGAATGTAAGTGTAGCAAATAGTAAATAAATTTCAAAATAACTCGGTATAATATATAAAAATTATAAATAAATTTTCTTATATCCAACCTCTACTTTCAACACGTTCGGTAATTTAATTTAAAATAAAAATATATTAAAAGTACAAATTGTTTTTCAATCAAATTGAAATATAAAACTATATTTTCTTTTACAAATTTTCTCAAGTTACACTAAATTTAAATTTTATTAATAACCGGCTGTCTAATAGAACATAAAACGCTGGAGTAAGGCACCAAGAGACTGGGAATTAGTTAAAGTGACTTTTTGTTCAAATAAATTTTATTGTAACATAAATATTAAGTAATTTTTCAAATCTACACACTTTTAAAGTTTCATTGGTTTTAAATATTCTTTTGTATTAAAAAGCTTTTCTAAAACGAATGAGAAAATGTTGATTAGGTATGATAAAATTTATTCCTTCTTGAATGGTAAAGATATATTGGTTGAACAGAAGCTACTTGCTATATATTTAAAGCTGAATGCATTATAAAACGCATAAAATAATTCGAATTGATTTCAATTTACCTAATCGTTATTTGATTCCCCTTAGAGAAGTAAATGAAGAGGAAATCATTAATAATCCTCAACTTGCAAAACTAGCATTTTTTCAATTCAACCAACAACCTTTCTGCTAATAATTTATTACATTCCAAACCTCCTATCGAAGTTTCGAAAAGTGTGTGAGTATAGCTAATGAATAGCTACTAATGAAAATGAATGGCGGGATTTTTTAAATGAAGCTCACAAAGGCAATTTGAATTGCGACAGTTGTTTAGTTTTATTTGCAGTTTGAATGAATTTAAATAGGTGAAGAAAATTAAATAGTTAAGTTTAAATAGGTTAAAAGTATAACATATTAAATGAATTTAATAGGTTATACTTTTACCTCGGAATGAATTTAAATACTTCTTATATAAAAATTTCTTAGGGACTTTAATGAGGATATTTTTATTAATAAAACGCTTATTGAAATTAAAAAAATATTAATAAAAGGTTTACCAACTTCAAGTTTTAATTAGAATCAAATCATTGGTTCTAAATTTCAAAATCAATATTTTAGGCCCATAGTAGAAGGACTATTATTTGAAGAAAGGAATATATTTCGCTAATTTAATATTATCTTAAAAGTCGTACAAGAAATTCAGTACTGATAGCAATGTTTTTTGCTTGACTTCTTATGCAGGTTGTGGATTGTGCTTTATTCAAAACTCAATTATTCATATTCTTTTAATTTATTTTTTTTTCAATGTTAAATATAATTCAATTTTAAAATTTTAATTCTTTTAAGTTGAAAAATTCTGGTTAGATTTAATTTATAGATTTATAGGAATCCTATTTAGTTTTCCTTGAAAAATTACGTGATCCAGATTACAGGTATAAAATAGATTAATGTCAGATAGAAATATTGCGATTGGAGTTGGTTAATTCTCCCCTTTTATATTTATGATAAGAAATTTTAAGCAATTCTGTTATAAATTACTATTGCAATCATAATGCTGCTTTTATTTGTGTCTCTAATTTTCATTAAACTCGAAGTTATTCGAAAGAAATATTAATTTGTGATTATATATATATATATAAAAGATTATATAATTTGATAATTTTTAATGTTAATTAAAACAATTAATGCTTTAATTAACTTTTTATCACAAAATTTTTTAAAATTGAAATTAATTTAAATTCCTAGTATATGCAGTTATTCAAAAAGCATATAAATACAAAATATGCAATATTTCTAAAATACAATGACAAATTTAGAACTTCTCATATAACTCATAAAGTTATAAACATAAATTTTACATACATACAGCAAGTACCTTTTAACACAACTTAAGTATCATACACAATTTCTTAACTATACGATTATATTACCTATGGTAATAATTCAATAAAATATATGAAATTATAAAAATTGAAAAAAAGAAATTTAATCGTTTATTAAAACAAATATCTTGTTTTTAATTTATAAAATATGATAAAATAATAGGTTTTACGGTAACATTGTTAGGCTTTTAAGAATGTAAAGTTTTTAAATAAGAACGGAAACAGGAAAGAATTCTCGTGTTTTAAATTCAAAGTTTCTATCTTCATAAAATTCGAAAATAAGCCTTTTAATTTTGGGATTTCTTAGCAAGCACAACCTAGGTGGTTCAACTACTACAATTACGTCAAAATTTCGGGGACACAAAGAAAATATGAAAAACACCATTATACCAAATTTGAAGCTTGATATTTATTTCAAGTTACTATCATTAATAATTTCAAATACATTTTTTAAGGTCTTGGGAATAATAGAGTTTGTACGCAAACCACTATTCCAATTCATCCAAAATTTTTTCCAAAAGCTTCTACAATACAAACCTATTGTCCGATCTCGACCATAATCAATCATCGCGGTTCTGTGATTACTAGTAACCTATAGCTTTGATTTCATCAAAATAGCCCCATTAGTTTTTGAGTTATCGTATTTGTTGAATATATTTTCGTTAGACCTTGAACTGATCAAAGGTTTCAGAACCCGAACACATGGTCCGATTTCGCCAATATGTAGTCTCCGTCGTACTTCCAATACTAGTTAGCCCTTCTACACTATTGGAACGGTCTATCTTAATATAAAGTTCCTAGTTTTATTAATTTCAATGATAAACTTTAAGTCCTTGGGAGGTCTAAGAGAGGTACTACCACTCTAATTGATTATAAATTAGGAAACATGCAGGAAATAGTAAAGAACCATTTTGTGACAAATTTGAAGCTTCTACATCTGTTTCCAGTTATTACCTTTATTATTTTCGAAGATACGCTTTAAGGTCTTTGGAACTGTGTGAATCATCCCCGACCCACTTCTCCAATCAGTCCTAAATTTCAAGGACGATAAGGAAATATAAAGAGACACGCTGATACCAATTTGGAGGTTATATCTTCATTGGTTTCGGAATTATTCTCGTTTGGCCTAAATTCGATCAAAAAGTTCTAGGATCGGAATCTTGATTCGATCTGAATCGTACGCAATCCCCAAAGTATTTTTATTACTGGTAACCTACAGCACAAATTTTATGAAGATAGCGTTATTAGTTGTTGAGTTATCCTGATTTTTTTTTTATATTTTCGTTAGCTCTTATGCGGATTGAAGGGTCCAAAATCCGAACCCATGGGCCGATTTCACCCATATGCAATCCACGCCGTACCTTCAGTGCTTGTAACCTAAAGTTTAAATATCATCAAGATAGATCCATTATTTTTTTAGTTATCGTGTTTTTTCGATATTTGTTAGTTAGTCCTTGGGCCGACCAAAAGTTCCAGAAACCGAACTATTTCGCCCATATGCAGTCCTCGCTGTACTTTCAATACTAGTTAACCCATGTACACAATTTTTTTTTTTTTTTTTTTTACGAGGGAATGGAAAGGTCGAAATCCACCCATTGAAACTGTGCGGTGTTTCGCTGGGTAGTGTATGATTTTAACACACCAAAACCATACCCTTTTGGAACCAAACTTTAGGAGTGAACCTGTAATACAAATGTACCGTTTGGTTACAGGGATGAGGATATGGAAGGATTTAGGATTATGGTGGAAGTTATTTGGAATATCTGGATTATGGGGGATGGGGAAAATTGGATGGGATTCTTAGAAGAAAGATGTTAATGTTCTTCTTAAATTTGGTTAAATCGTACATATATACATTATCAATTTTGGAGAACACATTTGGTGGAAGATGGTTCCATAAAGGAGATGAGCGCATGACAAACGAATTTCCATAAGCCGTGTTACGCCATCTGGCTAGTTCAACTGTGTAGGGATGAGCATCTGTTGCCCTCCTTGTTTCCCGTTGGAAAATCTTGAATGGAGGCATAAGTTGTTTGATTTCTTTAGAACAGGTGTTAGTCCCTACAAGATATCTATAAAACAAGGTCAGTGACCCAACAGTGCGACGATGGCTGAGTGGATTGAGCGTTGAGGTAACACTGGGATCATTTATAAGACGAATAGCTCTATTTTGCACTTTATCAAGATATCCCAGCGCCGTAATGGGAGCACCAGCCCAAATATGTGCATTATACTCCATTTTCCGCCTAATATAAGTTTAATAGATGTTAAGGAGGTCAGAGGATGAGAAGTAAGTTTTGCAGCGATACAAGAAACCCAAACATTTAGCAGCGTCCTTAGCTACTCCAAAAATATGATTTGACCAAGTCAATTTTTGGTTTAGCTCAATCCCCAAAATGTTGAAGTCTTCCGAATGGTGCAAAGCTTCTCCTTGAAAAGTAAGTTTCGGAATAATTGTAGCTATTTTTCGCGAGACTAGACAGCATTGGGTTCTTTTGGTGTTGAAATCAACTGTGTTGATTTCACCCCATTTTTGGATTTTAATTAAATCTTTGTTTAATTCATTTATAGTGAAATTTTTTGCTGTTGAATTAATCTGGTGATTAATGTTACAGCGGCTATGAAATTCATAGAAAGCAACAAGGGTACTGTCGTCTGCGAAGCTATGGATTGGATTGGAGGTTATTGATAGTAGGTCATTTATAAATATTAGGAAAAGACTGGGGGATAAAACAGATCCCTGAGGGACACCAGCATTTATTTTGAAATCTTTGGATGTATATCCATCGACAAGAACACGAATCGTGCGATTCGAAAGGAAATTTCCAATCCATTTAACGAAAACCCTACCTAAATAAAGCATCATGCCAAACTCAATCGAAAGCTTTAGAAATATCCAAAGCAACAACATCAGACTCACCAGAATGGTGAGGACTGATATTAAGCTTTTCGCACAGGTAGATCATGAGATCACCAGTTGAACGACGGGCTCTGAACCCGTATTGTCGATCATGAAGCAAACCTTTACGATCTAGATATTTTAAAAGCTTATAGTTAATAACTTTTTCCATTACTTTGATCTGTATGGGACCGATGTAATAGCAATAGGTCGGTAGCTAGAGGGATCGCTTTTATCGCCTTTTTTAGGAATTTGAAAAACATGTGCAATCTTCCATTGGGTAGGATGAATACCCGAAGTAAAGGAAAGATGGAAAAGGTTGCGCAGAGGTTTTGAAATGGAGGTATATGTGTTTTTGAGGACGGTAGTTGTAATACCGTCCGGACCGGCTGATTTTTTTGTATCAAGATTCTTCAAGATTTTCATCACTGCACGCGTCCTAAAGTAAATTCTACCAAAGGAGCAGCCAACTTCTGGAATAGATGGGGGTCTTTGAGTTGACTGAGGCAGTGACGAGTTAGAAGCGAACTGTTTGCCAAACAAATTCGCTTTCTCTTTTGAATCTGACACGATGTGGTTGTTTATATCAACAAGTGGAGGAAAAGAAGACCCGCTATTGTTTTCTTTTAAATTTTTTGCAAAAGTCCAAAAGGATTTGCTATTCTTGGGCATGTGTATTAGTTAACGTTTCAACCTTTGGTTTGAGAAGAATTTTTGAAGAATTTTTGCTTGTTGATAATTCTCTTGCATCTGTTCCGAACCACTATATAGTTGGCCCTGTAAGCCTCCAAACCACTGCCCCCGTACTTTTTGAACGCCTCCTTTTTTTTTAGAATGGCTACTTTGCAATTACGATTAAACCAAGTTTTGGGTTTCCGCTTCAATGGATTTCATGGAGTGGGGTATAAATAATCTCATTCCAAGTAGAAATGCATTTGCAGCAAAGTTAACATTCCTACCACGGAAGCACAGTGACCAATCAAAGGTTTTGTAAAAATTGTTCAGACCTTCCCAGTTAGCATGGTTATAACGCCATACCAGTTTTTTGGGAAGGGACCTTCGATTGGACACCGGGCCTGTCGGAAGCTTGTATTGACCAAACAGTGATCAGAGCCCCCCAGGGGGCAACCAACTGAAACCACATACTTTTCAGGGTGTGTGGTTAGAAACAGATCCAACACGTGACTTTCTTGATCAGCACGGTCAGGGATTCTAGTGGGACTTTTAACAAGTTGAGAAATGTGAAATAGAGTGGGAAATAATTCAACTTGTTTCCCAATCGAGTTTTGACTCGGAGAAGAGCTACCGGAAAAGTGAAGCCAGTCTTTGTTATGAACATTAAAATCCCCCGCCAGAACAATTTCAGTCTCAGGATAACAATCGAGAATTTCATTGATCTGGTTTGAAAGGTTTTCAATTTCCATAACAGTTTCCTGTTCACTTGAATTGGGTGATCTGTATAGAAAACAGAAATGTATAACATGCTTTCCAACATGGATTTTGATCCAAACGTAATTGAAAGTTGGGCTAGAAGATTTATATTTTACTAGAGTGTTGAAAGCAATGTCTTTTTTTATATAGATGGCGATGGCTCTTTTGGGAACGAAGTGTGAAATGAGTGAGTACCCTTTAATATCGAAGTTAACATTTTGGCTACTAACTTGCGTTTCACATAGAGCAAGCATTGCCGGTTTAATTGAATTAAGATGGCCCTCAACTGCATGGAAGTTTGTTTGTAAACTGCAAATATTACAAAAATTAACGTTAAAGTTGATAATTTTGTTAAAATTAGAAAGAACAAAAATAAAGAAAAAGAAGAAGAAAAAAAAAATGCTTATTGTACGATTTATTCAACCTAAATCGATAACACCTTAAAACAAAAAAAAAAAAAATAGAAAAATAAAACAAAAAAAAAAAAAATTTTTTTTTCAATTTTAATTTTGTCGATTTTAATTTTAAAAGTCTTATTTCGAGCGAGAGAATGGTTTATAACTTCGTCCAACAGTTTTTAACTTGCACGATATAGAATCTATATAGAAACTATATGTGCCCTTATTGGAGTAGGTACAACCAAAAACTCAATCAAAATAAAACAAATACACAATTACATCTAATTAAAAAAAAAACAAAATTTGTAATTGTGACAATATAAATAGTAAAATACAAAAATAGAATGAAAGTTTATTGATAATATTGGACATATACCATCAGAATTTATTAATTAAGTTACGGTGCTTTATGATGGTATATTGAGAGCGGTGAGAATTGTTTGGAACATTCTTCTTTAGCTGCTTATCCACTACTGGATGTCTGCGATCACATTTCTGAAGCTCTCTCTATCTTGTGCTGCGTGCATTAACTCTCCCACCGTTTGGAGGCCCGTCCATTGTCTGATGTTTCTAAGCCACGACATTTGCTTTCTGCCGACACGTCTTCTGCCTTCAATTTTACCTTGCAGAATCAGTTGTAGAATATAATATTTGCCATTGCGCATTATATGACCTAGATAAGATGTTTTTCTACGCTTGATTGTTAATAACAACTCACGGTCTCTATTTATTCTACTTAGAACCTCACTATTGCTCACTCGATCTATCCATGATATTTTCAATATTCTACGGTATATCCACATTTCAAATGCTTCAAGCTTATTGATGGTCGTTATTTTTAGAGTCCACGCTACCATACCATAGAGGAGTATGGACCACACGTAGAATTTAACAAACCGGATTTTTGTTTCGAGATTGATATCATGGTTGCATAAGACTTTTTTATATTTTACAAAACTGCTACGAGCATATTCAATTCGGCATTTTATTTCCATATCTGAGTTCCAGTTTTCATTTAGCCAACATCCTAGATATTTAAAACTTGAAACTCGTTCAATTATGGTGCCATTTATGGTTAATGTTGCGCTGTTGAATGTGTTGGTTCTAGAAATAACCATAAACTTGGTTTTAGCGATATTAATATTTAAGCCGAAAAGTCTGCTGCGGTCGCTTACTGAATTTATAAGTTCTTGAAGTTCAGTTATATTATCAGTAATTAATGTTGAATCATCTGCGTATCGTATGTTGTTGATATTAACCCCATTTACTTTTACTCCAATATTTGTGTTATGTACTGTTTCCTCAAATATAGCCTCGGAGTACAAATTAAAAAGTAAGGGTGACAATACACAGTCTTGCCGTACTCCTCTTCTAATTTCAACGTCTTTTGAAATGAAGTTTTCTGAAACTACATAGGCTTTTTGGTTCCAATACAAGTTCTTGATACACTGAATTTCTTTTTGATCTATATTAATTTTATTCAAAACCTCCATAAGTTTATTATGTTGAACGCGGTCAAAAGCTTTTTTATAGTCTATGAAACAGAGAAAAATATCCTTATGAACGTCTCGGCAGTTTGGAACCAAAACTTGGAGGCCGAAGAGAGCTTCTCGAGTACCAAGACCTGTTCTAAAGCCGAATTGTGTATTACTAATTGTACTTTCACATTTCTTGTAGATTCCGAAGTGAATAATTTTTAAAAAGATCTTTAATGCATGGCTCATTAAGCTTATAAGCCGATGGTCACTACACTTTTTTGCATTTACTTTTTTAGGCAGCGTAATAAATGTTGATTTAAGCCATTCTTCTGGGTATATTCCCGTATCATAGATTTGGTTAAAAATTCTTTCTAAGATGGTTAAATTGTCATCATCAATTAATTTAAGAATTTCTGTGGGTAATTCATCAGGGCCAGTAGCTTTATTATTCTTTGCTGTTGTAATAGCTTTCCTGATCTCATCTTTTGTTATCGGCGGACCTGAGAGTGTTGCTTGTGGTAAAGTGTGGACTTCGGTTCTATTTAGATCATTGAATAACTCTGCTATGTATTCTTCCCAAACTTGTTTTTTCTTGTCTGGATCCAGGATTATTTGGTTATTTCTGTCAAATAGATTCGAATATATTTGCTTACGATGAACTCCAGCAGCTTCCTTAACTTTCTTATGAAGATTAAAATCGTCATGTAAGTTTTGTAAATTTTCAATTTCTTGACATTGTGAGTTTAGCCACTTTGTTTTTGCTGCTCTAATTTTTGATCTTATTATGTTTTGCAGGCGCTTATAGTGGTCACCATTTCCGGTGTTTTTATAGAAACGGCTCTGATTCATTAAATCTAAAATCTCATTTGTCATCCACTTCTGCTTCGGTGTATATGTTCGTGGTCCCAGCTTGGTTGAAGCTACATTTTTCATTGTGTTCTTCACTCGGTTCCACAATTCATGTCCACCTACATTGTTCACGTTGTTGTTTCTGATGAGAGATGTGATTTGATTATTAAGTTCTTCTGCAATTACAGTTTTGCTAGAGTAATCCATTAATTTTCCTAGATCTAAATGTTTTTTCCGTGTTGGTTTTTTCGCTACTGCTAGTTTGGTTTTGACTTGCGATAGCAATAAGTTGGCACCTGGTCTGATGGGACGTCGGCACCTGGATACGTTGAAACTCTTGACACTGATGTACTGTATCGTTTATTTATTAAAATAAAATCGATTTGGTTTCGGATTATGTTTTGATCGTTATCTTGTGGGGATTTCCATGTGTATAATCGGCGAGGTGGTAAAGAAAACCATGTATTCATGGCTTTAAGTTCTTGCTCTGTACAAAACTGAACTAGTCTGTCACCCCTCGGGTTTCTGGTGCCTAAACCATGGGGTCCAACAATATTTTCTACTTTACCACTTCCTATTTTGGCATTGAAGTCTCCCATAACGATGTTAATTTCATGCCTTTTTGTTTGTTTCATAAGATCTTCGATTTCACAATAAAAAGATTCAACGTCTTCATCAGATTTATCTGCCCTTGGTGCATATACTTGAATTATATTCAGGTTTACGGGCTTTGCACATATTTTAATCATCATAGTTCTATCCAAGTTGGTATGAAGCCAATTATGCTTTTTTCTATTTCATCAGAAATAATTATACCGACTCCATTTCTATGATCTTTGTTTTGATTTCCGGAGTAATATATTGTTCCACCTGTTGTTTTACATTTCCCGGAATCTGGCCACCATGTTTCCGATACACCAAGTATACTTATTTGTAATTTTATTTGTATACTTATTATACTTATTTGTAATCTAAACATTAACATCTATCAATGGGAAGGAGAGAGATGGATATATTGTTTTGTTTACCACTAGGGGAAGATTAAAAGAAGTATTACTTCAAAAAAAAAAAAATTTAAATTTAAAAAAAAAAAAAAACCAACACAAATTTCAAAACAAAACACTAAATTAAAATAAAACAGAGTTATGTAAAGTGGAAAAGTTAAATTAATTTGAAAAGTTGGTATGTAGAAATTTTTTTTGCAGATTCTATCTTAATTTTAAGTTACTATTTTTATTAATTTCGATGGTATGCTTTAATGTGTTCGAAACTGTGTGGATAGTCCCCAACCCACTACGCAAATTGGTCCTAAATTTCAAGAACACTAAACAAATAGGAAGAAGCACCCTGTTACCAAATTTCGAGTTTCTATCTCTTTGGTTTTGGAATTATGCCCGTTTTACCTAAACTCGATCAAAATGTTCTAGAATCCGAACCCATGTTCCGATCTCGACCGTACGCAATCCCCGTCGAAATTTTATGACTAGTAATCTACAACACAAGTTTCATGAAGGTTATCATGCCTACGGCCAGACGGGCGGACGGACGGACGAATGTGGCTATATCGACTCAGGAGGTCACGTTGATCACAAATATATATACTTTTCCCTACCTAGCTTGCTTCTTTTAGGTGGTTATAAACACCGTACCAAATTTAATATACTGTTTTCCTATTTTATAGGTGTAGGGTATAAAAAGCTGTAGGTTATGATCAAATGTCTGCAAAATTTTGTGTGAATTTTAAAGAAGATATGAGTCAAATAATAATAGATCTAATAAATATATGCATATTAATTGGTTATGATTGTTACTGAAGTAATTCCCATTTTTAAGAATAGAAATATTATAGAATAGAATTGAAATGATATAGAATTTATAGTATATTTATTATTAATAAAGCTAATTCTAAGGTAAGTTTTATAAAACATTGCGCTAAAGAATTTAATAGTCGCTATGTTCTTTAATTTTTATATTCTTGTCTTGTTAGAATTCGACGGTGCAAAGATATTGAAAACTTTAAAATTAAGACGAGAAGTTGCTGATGTTATTTTTATTTTTACTAAAGTTGTAAAAGGAAATATTTCTTCTCCGCAAATTCTGAATAACATCAACATTAATTCAAGTAATCATTTACGTAAAACGAATATATTTACGTTAAGTTTTCATAGAACAAATTATGATAATTATGAACTGATTTATGGGATGAAAATAAAGGGTAATAATCACAAAAACAATATTAACTTCACACTTTTAAAACAAACACAAAATCTTAATTATAAAAATTATTATAAAATATATTTAATTTTTTTTAATAATTTTAATTTAAGATATATGTTTTTGTAACTTTATTAATAAACTTAATTATTTTTTTAGTTTTAGATAACTAATTGTTTAAATTTTGTAAAAAGATTAAACTAATAAATAAATAAATAACAGCATGTATATTTATTGATCTAAGAAAGGCCTTCGACTATGTATATAATCATATTTTACCAGCTAAGCGAAATTAGGACTGATCAACAAAGTTATAATATCTTCTTCTTTTACTTGCATAACATATCTTAATTCGTTGCAATAGATGAAGAAACTAGTAAAGAACTTGTTCTTAAATATACGTTTCGCAAGAATCTTTATTGGATTTACTCCTGTTTAAAATCTTTGCCAACAATCCTCAACGAGGATTGAAAAGTAAAATTAATATGTATGCTAATGATATGGTTATACTTTATAAAAACCAGTCACTTCCAGAGTTCTATAAATAAATACATGCTGACCTTGATAAACTCAATCAATGGTTTGAAAATAATTCATTTAAGATCAATGAAGAAATAAAAATACATTATTTTGAAAAAGAAAAATAAAATTCTAGAACTAATACTTGGATTTGTGGATTGATTCCACATTGATTTGGGAATACCACATTTCAACTATAAAAGACAAAATAGAAAAAATAAGTTTTATACTAGTTCAAATGAGAAAAATTCTTCAACTGAAGATCAATTACTTGAATTTTCATGATCATATTATGAGCGCGGTGAGATACCTGTTGCCGATTTGTGGGCCTGCTTTACCTTTCAGGCGATGAGAAGTTCATGTATTAATTAGCTTAAAAACAAATCACCAATTACCAATATTAACTTCAACTTCACATCTTTATAAAAAAAAAATCTACCTTGCAGAAAGCTAATTTAATTTGAAACAGTTCTTCTGATTTATAGAATTAAAAATAACTTTTTATTTCGCACAATAAATGCAAATGATTACAACACTCATCAAGCTCAGAATTTTTATATTATTTTCTTTCGTACAAGCAACGGTAAAAATAACTTGATATACAATGGCTTATGTCTTTTTAATGATTTGCCCAATAATATAAAGAATGAATTTAGAATTTCAGTTTTCAAGGAAAAATTATAGGCTTATATAACATAAAATAAATTAATATGAGGGAGATACCTAATCCACCGCATGTTCGGTAATTGGCCAGCGTCCCGTGACCACGCCCAAAGCTTGGCTAGGATATACTCCTTCTCCAACTCTGGCCACCAGACTAATGATAGGTAAGAATGGGGTGTACCATAATAGTGTACATACATAAAACAATTTTTGGGTTTAGTTCCCATTTTTTACCTAACACTTTCCTATACAAATACAGGGCTACATAGCCCTTTTTGGCCCTTGGCAGTAGGTTAAGGATCTTATGATAACCGAAGTCAGAACTAGTTCCTTCATTTAACACTGTTATACTAACCATTTATTTAAAGCCATACATTTTCGATTTCCTAATGAAATTTCGAATATTCCAAACACAATTATTTCGTTTTAAATTATTAAAAATAAACACTATATTAAACAGTAAGTATTTTTATACATATGATTCAAAATTATTAGCTTTAAAGCAAATAATAAGAATGATTAGCTAAAGGAAAGAAGCAACATACTAATAATTTTTCTAATTTTAACGTTTATTATAAAGACTTTAAAAACATAAACTAATGGTAAAATTAATAAATTTTTAGATAATGACTGCAGTTGAGGTTAGAAATGGCTTTAAGCACTATGGGAGCTCTGAAAATCCAATAAACATTTTAAATGGTATAAATATGAACGTTGTGCGAGGAAATATGTAAGTCTTCACAATTAAATTCAATACATAATTAAATTATAAAATAGCCAACAATCCTCGTAAGCAACCCTATGATGTAGCTTAATTAGATTTTAAAAATTTCAAATGTCATTCGCAATTATACAATTAATTAATTATAAAAGCATGTGAATACATTTAAAACGTATAATTGATTACAATTATTTTTAAAATGTTATATGAGTTGTAAGTTAATAAACTAATTAATAAAATAAACATTTTATTTCGTAGAAAACATTTTTTTTAAATCAAATATAATTTTTAAAAAATTTAATAGTTATGGTCTTCTGGGAGCTTCAGGTTGTGGAAAAACTACACTTTTATCATGTATTGTTGGCCAACGTCAATTAAATACAGGAGAAGTTAAAGTATTAGGATTGAAACCAGGATTACCGGGAAGTGGCATTCCAGGACCAAGAATTGGTTATATGCCACAAGTAATATTTAATTTAAAGTTATATACACTATATTTTTAATACATAGTGTACATATAAAAAGTATCTTTCAAATTATTTTTTTTATTAAATTTTAGGACATAGCCTTAGTTGAACAAATGACAATTAAAGAAACATTATGGTATTTTGGTCGAATTTATGGTATGTCAAATGAGGATATACAAGAAAGATTTATATTTTTAAAAAAATTACTTGAATTACCACCAGCTGCAAGATTAGTTGGTAGTTGCAGCGGTGGTCAACAGAGAAGAGTTTCCTTCGCTTGTGCTATGATTCATATACCACAACTTTTAATTTTAGATGAACCAACTGTTGGTTTAGATCCATTATTAAGAGAAAGGTACGTTATATTTTAATTAATAGTTAAATGGAATGATAAAGTTAAATGTCTATTGTTCATTTTTTTTTTCTTCAGAATTTGGGATTTTTTAGTAGAAACAACAAAAACCACCAAATGTAGTGTCATAATAACAACGCATTATATTGAAGAGTGTCGCCAAGCAAATTGTGTAAGTATCATTTACATATGCTCCTAACTATAATAGTTATATGATGTCATATGATATCATATGATTTTGTACGATTGTATGACATTTTATATAACTAACTATAACATTCATAACCATAATTTGTATATATCATATGATATCATACATACAAGCAAACTAAATTGAAAAGAAATTAAAAGTAACTAAAATTAAAAAGAACAAAAATATTTCAGAATCAAACATAAAAAGATAAATACACAAATTTTTAATAATTAAATGTTAGGGTTCAATAGTTAGGGTTATGATTTTGTATATCATATGTAATTATATCGAATATTTATCGGTCTATCATAGTTAGGGGTTATTTGAAAAATAACATTATATTTATTACAATAAACAATTGACAAAATACCTTTTCTTCTCTTAAAACTTCATAATATTAGAAAAACATTAAGAGCGATCTTTCTATTTTTCGGTAATAATACTAAACATATAATTGATTTAGATTAATTTTTGTTTATTATTTTAGATCGGATTAATGCGAAGTGGTGTCTTATTAGCCGAAAGTACGCCACAAGAAATAATGGAAAAATTTGAGTGTAATTCAATTGAGGATGCATTTTTATTATTAAGTCAGAAACAAAGTAATTCAATATGTGATGCTAAAATAGCTTCTTTACAAGCAGCATCAGACACAAATACACCAATTCAAGTGGTAACCGTTGATACAGATACAAAATTTTCACCAGTAACGCCTGGTCCAGATTTTCCTTTTAAAAAAAGAATGTCATTTCAAGAACAGCGATCACCAGGAATTTTAGGTGCATTACATTTTACATCAAAAACCCGAATGAATGCGTTATTAACAAAAAATTGGGTTCAATTTGTTAGACAAACCTCGTAATTTTTTTTTTTATTTTTAATAATTTTATATTTGTTTTAAATGTGTTCTTTAAATTAATTTTATTTTCATGCATTTTTTTTTAGGGGTTTAGTGTTCATGTTTTTATTTCCATTATTACAATTAACTGCTTTTTATTTGGCTATTGGTAAGACACCAAATGATTTATCAATTGGGATTGTGAATGAAGAAGCCAGTATGCAACAATGTAACGATAAAGGACTTGTAACTGTTACAAACTATAATAATACTTGCGAATTTTCAAAAATATCATGTAGATATTTAAAAAATATTGATACAGAGTTCACAACGCCGGTAAATATTACCACATATTTTTATTTTTATAGTTATTTAAAATTTTTGCATTCTACTTTTGCATGCAATTTTATTTTTATAACAATAATAGTAAAATATATATTCATTAAAATTACCAAAAAAAAAAATTATAAATATAAATAAAACTGACATCTTCAAAATCAATATTTAATAGAATTAGGGTAGGTACTCGATTTTAAATATGTAATTGAAACAAATGATTCACGAACCAAATGATAATTTCAATCATTCAATTGAACGAATTTATTCAATTTTTTCTAAAATTCCCAAATAAAAAGATTTAAAAGATTTACCGACAATGTTAAAAAGATTAAAAAGATTTCACTCAATGTTATAAATCAAAGTTACAAACTATTTTCACTTTAATATAAATAATATATTCATCTTTCCTTATTTTGCATGATATAAAAAAAACCACATAAACTTACACATACTTTTAATATATTTAAAATAAATATACGTATTTTTGCAAAAGAAAACAAATTCAAAAATTTATTAATTTAAATTTATAAGTTTTTTTCTTTATAATATTTTTCCGCAAATTAATTTATTAAATTTTGGTATTAATTATAAATCACTTTTTTATACAACCTCGTTTAAAAACATCTTGGTGCGCAAAATATCATTGTTTTTGTCAAACAAAATCTCATGAATACGTACATACATGTATATAAAGAAAAAGGGAATACCCAGATTTTAAATCCAATGCGAAACCCTCCCAAATGAGAACTTGTAAAAGGCGAATAACCCTGATTATGAATTCATCTATACCTCTAATTCGAAATTTTGTATATACATATTATATATCTATGTTTTTTTTTTAAAAAGTGGATAACTCTGTTTTTGTCATTTTTTGCTCCAGCGATTTAAATATATCTTTATGCATATTTTTGTTCTATAAAAATGCTTCCAATTAAAAACTATAAATATATAATCAAAATTAAACATTTTCAAGTTCTAAAAGTGTGTATGTTATATTTTTAATAGTTAAATTGCATTTTTTTACGAATTAAATAAGTTATCATGTTTTGTTTGTTAAAATTTTGTTCGAAAATCAGAATAAGTATAGTTATCAAGTTGTATTAAAACAAAATATAGGTACGCTTTATTTTTTATTCGGTTTTCAGCTAAAGTGGATATCTGAACTTAACTACTTATGTAACTAGTAGAAAAAAATTAAAAAAAAGAAAAAAATTGTCATAATGTAGATAAAAAGTTTTTTTCTGTGAAGTATTCAGTTATATACCTATACCTACATATTTTAGAAGAAGATATAGAACATTTATTTTATTCATCCCAGAATTTTTATTTTATATATCATGTAATATAAAATAACTTTCTGACCATTTTTACCTAAATAAAATTTGCAAAAAAATATAGAAGCGTAACACTTCACATTCGGCACTCGAAATTTAATTTAATTTAATTCTTAAAAATAATTTTAAATTAATCAAGTAAATCTTTAACTGTTTCTAAATAACTTAGACATTTTCATAAAATATATTAAGAAAAATAACTTGTTTTTCAAATAACTTCAGGTTTATTACAAAACAGAAGCTGAAGCCTTTGAAGCGGCCCGAAATACAGAAACTAGTGGATACATACATTTTGCACATAATTTTTCTGAAGCAATGCAAGCTGTCCTTGATGACAGACAATTTACTGAAGAATGGAACTTAGATAATCGCCAAATTACAATACATTTGGACATGATAGGTACTTAAAAAAAAGTTAAAACGCAATAATATAAGAAATATATATTAATCTATGGAATTAAAATACATAGTTAAACGCACTCTTTAATCCTTTTTGTGTCATGCCTCTTTTCCTATTTTCCTTTGTGTGATTCTCAAATAAAAAACTACTGAGCTCGTTCTATTGCTTTAAAATATTTAAATCGGTTGAAGCTATTTACTCCAAAATTATTTTGTTTAGATATCGGCGCTTTATAAATTTTGCAGTTAAAAAAATGCTTTATCAAAAAAAAAATTTGAATTACAGAATAAAATGTTTTTTAAAGCGCTTCAAATGATTAGTGGCTCAATAAACTGGCTCTATTCAAACGAAAAAATATTGACATTTTCCAGAACATTTTTATGCGAAATTAGGAGGGATTAATCAAATGTTTTTAATAGCGCTTGATATCATTAGCCGCTGCATCGGATGTCCTATTTAAACGAAAGAATATTTAATTTGTACAAAAAATTTCTATGCAAAATTAGGAAAGATTTTATAGTTATTTTTTAAGTTACCGTTTCAATACTATTTATAAACTTTTTTGGCATAATTTCAGACAGCCTGTTTTATTAGGTGTAGAGTAATACTCGTATAAAAAAAAAAGTTGTATGACAGCTACTCGTACGCACTGTAACACTCCAACAAACTTTAGCCATAAAACTAAATTACTTTTGGCAAAATTTCAAATATTCAGCCTTACCAACTATTGAGTTATTTTCATATAAAAAAAGAAGTTATATGGCAACTACTCGAACCAGTAGAGCACACTGGCTGGATTTCAATAGCGATGACGGTTATTGCTTAAAAGCGACCTTGTGAAAAATTTAGAATCGCAGCAGTAAAGAAACAGTCAGTCGGTGCAACCGACTTAGAAATACCCTACACCTATTTGGTTCAAATTTAATGGAAAGTTCATAAGTAATTTTAAAACGATAAAAGCTTTAATTAGTTTGATCGTAAGACATAGCTAACCAAATTAACTTTATAAAACCATTATTTGATCAATTCAAAAATATTAACAATTTTTACTAATTTAGCTATTTAAAAATATTAAACAACAAAATAAACTTGAGATAAATGGATTCGTAAAATACAATTACAAAATGACATTTTTCCAATTTTTATTAAAATGACATTTATCCAATTCAATAAAATTTTACACACATGCAGCAATTACTTCTCTTCAGGATTTTTAGCTGTAGTGCATTTACTGTTGAATTATTTAGTACCCTTGATTAATTATTTCAATTTTAAATAATTTTTAAATTTATTCTCTTAATTTACTTATTTTTTAAACTCAAAGTTATTCGAAAGAAATATTAATTTGTAATAATATAAATATAAAAGTTTATATAATTTCATGGTTTTTATTAGCTTTTTATCACAAAATTTAATAATCAAAATATGCAATAAATGTACTTCTTAAATACAATGACATCCAAAATTACACGTACACAAAACAAACAAGAAGAAACACCCCAAATATAAGGTTCTACCTTCTTTGGTTTCGAAATAATATTAGTTTGACCTCAATTCGATCAAAAACTTCTAGGATACGAACCCACCGTCTGATTTCAACCGCACGCAGTCCTCGCCATAGTCTCATTACTGGTAACCTACACCACAAAATTCATGATTCTAGCACCATTAGTTTTAGTTATCCGAGTTATCCTTATTTTTTTTATATGTTCTTTGGCCCTTAGAACAATTAAAAGGTACAGAATCCGAACCCGTGTGCCGATTTCGCCCATATGCAATCCCCGCCATACTTTAAGTCCTAGTAATCTACAGTTAAATTTTCATCAAGATAACTCTATTAATTTTTGAGTTATCTTGCCTACGGGTGGACGGACATGGCTATATCGACTCAGGAGGTCACGCGGATCACAAATATATATACATTCCATATCAAGCTAGCTTCCTTTAGGTGGTTATAAACACCATAACAATGTTAATATACCCTTTTCCTATTTCATAGCTCTAGGGTATAAAAATTGTGTATAATACTAAAATTCTTTTCAATAATTACTAAAGCTATATATGTATGTATGTACAATTTATATTCAAAGAAATTACATGAAAATTTTTATACCCTACACTTATGAAATAGGAAAAAGGTATATTAACTTTGGTATGGTATGGAATAATATATATATTTGTGATCAGGATGGCCCCCTGAGTTATTATAGCCTTGTCCGTCCGTCCGTAATTGGAGTAGTAGGTCGGGGACCATCCACACAGTTTCGAAGACCTTAAAGCATATCTTCGAAAATAATAAAGATAGTAACTTCAAACAAATGTAGAAACATCAAATTTGGCACAAGGGTGTTCTTTACTATTTTCTACGTGTTGCCCTAATTTATGATCAATTGGAGTGGTGGTTCAGGGCCTATATAAACCTCTCAAGGTAATAATAAAAATAGTAACTTAAAATTAAGATAGAATGTTCCAATAATGTCCAAAGGTTAAGCAGTATTTAAAGTATGACGGGGACTACATATGGGCGAAATCGGACAATGGTTTTAGGTTTTGGACAAACATATCTAATATCATATCTATAAAACACCATAACTCAAAAACTAATGACGCTATTTTGTTTGAATTTAAACTCTAGGTTACTAGTAATCAATGTACCGCGGGAATTACTTATGATCGAGATCGGACAATGGGTTCGGATTTTAGAAGTTTTTGCTCGAATTGAGGCCAAACAAGTAGAATTTTGAAACCAAAGAAGATAGAACATTAATATTTGGAACACAAGTATTTTTTCCAATTTGGTTTGTGTCCGTGAAATTTTGAATGAATTGAAATAGTGGTTTGCGTACCACCTTACCTTCAAGACCTTAAAGCATATATTACAAAGTAGTAAAAATCATAACTTGAAATAAATATAGAAGCTTTAAATTTGTTATAACGGTGTTTTTTCCTATTTCCTTTGTGTCCCCGAAATTTAGAATTAATTGTATTAGTGGTTCAGGTGCTTCCTAAAAAATCTCAAAATTAAAAAGCTTATCTTCGAAAGTCATGAAGATAAAAGCTTTAAATTTGATACACGAGGGTTCTTTCCTATTTCCGTTATTATTTAACACATATATATTTTTAAAAGGCTAGTTTCGTTAGCTATGTCTTACGATCAAATAATAAAAACTTTTATGATTTTAAAATGACTTATGGACTTCTCGATAAATTTGAACCAAATAGGTGTGTGTAGGGTATTTCTAAGACTAAGTGTTTCTTTACTTGTTTTTATTTCTTACGTTATTACGTTCTATCGTTGTAAATCCTTGAATATTCTTTTTATTTAAATATTTTTTGATATATTATAATGCCTTTAGGTACCTCGAGCTACTAGATGCTATTATTGTTATTGGAATAAGTTAAAGTTTGTTTTGTATAAATATATTCTTATACCACAGTGTGATTGTATATGTTTACTGTATTAGTAAATCTATTCACGAATAAATACAATGAATGCACAGTAAAATAAAACAATAAAAGAACTTTTATTTTCTGAATACTTTAAAATATTTTCTAATTTTAAGCTATAAGCAAATACTTATAATAAGTCAATTTCTTGTTTTTAAACTTAACCGTTTTATTAAAAATTGCTTGACTGTGTCAATCTGTTGAACTTTTAAAGGTAATATTAAAAGCTTTTTTAGGATGGATATTATAATTTCGAAATCATGTTGTAACTCTTATTTTTACACTTAAAGAATTAGAAAATGAAAGTTGTAAATGAAGTTACGGTTACATATTGTGCATATTATACAAAAAATATCACTACACATGGTCAGTCATGGTTAGTCAGGAAAGTTACAAATGAATTTCGAAACCATGTTGTAAATCTTGAAAGTGAAAGTGAAAAACTTTTTTGGTTTTCGACTCCACTTAGTTACAATTCATCATTGGGTTGAAATTATTGGCTTAATCAATAACTAATAATTATATATCTTTAATAAAAATACCTTTGTATAACAATATAAAAAAATACAAAAAAAAACTAATAATTTAATTGAATAATGTAACTCACAGATATAGAATACCATATAACTCTAAAATACAAAATATTACAATATAAACTAAAATAAACTAAAATTGTATCTATTGA
Organism: Dolichopus griseipennis; assembly: GCA_963082915.1. Lineage (NCBI taxonomy): Eukaryota > Metazoa > Arthropoda > Insecta > Diptera > Dolichopodidae > Dolichopus > Dolichopus griseipennis. The sequence goes on along the minus strand of OY720441.1, from coordinate 87,840,703 downwards.
AAGTTCTATGACGTTTCTACATGTTATAAGGCCTAGTACTATCTCATGTTTAAATTGTATGTGGAATTCATTAAGATCAATTCTATAACACAAATATAATATGACTCCTCGTTCCATCCTGTACCTACATAGATAGACTTAAAGAAAAAAAAAATTAGATTTGATTTAAATTCTAAAGAAATACTATACTTTTGTTCCGCATTTTATAGAATAAAGCCTTGTTGAATTATTAATTATTAGAACTAAAATGTTTGGATTATAATTTAAAGTAGATAAACTTCAAATCTCGCTTAAACGACCAGGGGATATACCAAGGCTATGTTCAGTCTCAAAAAATTTTAATGCAGTTCCTTTTAACTGTAGAGATGTTAACGCAGATATTATAGGCTTTAACCCTGTAGGTTCTCGGAAATTAACTATTTTTAGCAAAATGTCAGATACGCAGCTGTAATAGGTACAGAGTAATACTCATATCAAAAAAGATGTTGTATGGCAGCTACCCGAACCCATGGACCAAAATGGCTGTATTTAAAGTATGACGGGGACTACATATGGGCGAAATCGGACAATGGTTTTAGGTTTTGGACAAACATATCTAATATCATATCTATAAAACACCATAACTCAAAAACTAATGACGCTATTTTGTTTGAATTTAAACTCTAGGTTACTAGTAATCAATGTACCGCGGGAATTACTTATGATCGAGATCGGACAATGGGTTCGGATTTTAGAAGTTTTTGCTCGAATTGAGGCCAAACAAGTAGAATTTTGAAACCAAAGAAGATAGAACATTAATATTTGGAACACAAGTATTTTTTCCAATTTGGTTTGTGTCCGTGAAATTTTGAATGAATTGAAATAGTGGTTTGCGTACCACCCCACCTTACCTTCAAGACCTTAAAGCATATATTACAAAGTAGTAAAAATCATAACTTGAAATAAATATAGAAGCTTTAAATTTGTTATAACGGTGTTTTTTCCTATTTCCTTTGTGTCCCCGAAATTTAGAATTAATTGTATTAGTGGTTCAGGTGCTTCCTAAAAAATCTCAAAATTAAAAAGCTTATCTTCGAAAGTCATGAAGATAAAAGCTTTAAATTTGATACACGAGGGTTCTTTCCTATTTCCGTTATTATTTAACACATATATATTTTTAAAAGGCTAGTTTCGTTAGCTATGTCTTACGATCAAATAATAAAAACTTTTATGATTTTAAAATGACTTATGGACTTCTCGATAAATTTGAACCAAATAGGTGTGTGTAGGGTATTTCTAAGACTAAGTGTTTCTTTACTTGTTTTTATTTCTTACGTTATTACGTTCTATCGTTGTAAATCCTTGAATATTCTTTTTATTTAAATATTTTTTGATATATTATAATGCCTTTAGGTACCTCGAGCTACTAGATGCTATTATTGTTATTGGAATAAGTTAAAGTTTGTTTTGTATAAATATATTCTTATACCACAGTGTGATTGTATATGTTTACTGTATTAGTAAATCTATTCACGAATAAATACAATGAATGCACAGTAAAATAAAACAATAAAAGAACTTTTATTTTCTGAATACTTTAAAATATTTTCTAATTTTAAGCTATAAGCAAATACTTATAATAAGTCAATTTCTTGTTTTTAAACTTAACCGTTTTATTAAAAATTGCTTGACTGTGTCAATCTGTTGAACTTTTAAAGGTAATATTAAAAGCTTTTTTAGGATGGATATTATAATTTCGAAATCATGTTGTAACTCTTATTTTTACACTTAAAGAATTAGAAAATGAAAGTTGTAAATGAAGTTACGGTTACATATTGTGCATATTATACAAAAAATATCACTACACATGGTCAGTCATGGTTAGTCAGGAAAGTTACAAATGAATTTCGAAACCATGTTGTAAATCTTGAAAGTGAAAGTGAAAAACTTTTTTGGTTTTCGACTCCACTTAGTTACAATTCATCATTGGGTTGAAATTATTGGCTTAATCAATAACTAATAATTATATATCTTTAATAAAAATACCTTTGTATAACAATATAAAAAAATACAAAAAAAAACTAATAATTTAATTGAATAATGTAACTCACAGATATAGAATACCATATAACTCTAAAATACAAAATATTACAATATAAACTAAAATAAACTAAAATTGTATCTATTGAAAGTTCTATGACGTTTCTACATGTTATAAGGCCTAGTACTATCTCATGTTTAAATTGTATGTGGAATTCATTAAGATCAATTCTATAACACAAATATAATATGACTCCTCGTTCCATCCTGTACCTACATAGATAGACTTAAAGAAAAAAAAAATTAGATTTGATTTAAATTCTAAAGAAATACTATACTTTTGTTCCGCATTTTATAGAATAAAGCCTTGTTGAATTATTAATTATTAGAACTAAAATGTTTGGATTATAATTTAAAGTAGATAAACTTCAAATCTCGCTTAAACGACCAGGGGATATACCAAGGCTATGTTCAGTCTCAAAAAATTTTAATGCAGTTCCTTTTAACTGTAGAGATGTTAACGCAGATATTATAGGCTTTAACCCTGTAGGTTCTCGGAAATTAGAGACAAAATGCATTTAAAGAGAACAGACAACTCCTTTTCTTTTTGGATAGATCCTTTAGTTTTCATAGTTAGATCAACTTACATTTCGATTCTAATTCGATCCATATACACTTGAATATATATCCTGCTGTACTGCATTACAAACGAAATGGCAAATTAAATATACCCTTACGACTACGTTCGTATACTAATATAATTTAACGAGAATAAACAAGTTGAATAACAAGACCTCTAACCCTTGAAGCAAACTGGCAAAATTTTTATAGCAAGAACGGCTATTGTATAAAAATGAATAAAAGTTACCGTTAAAAGTTCAGAATTCTATAGCCGCGTAAGATTTTATGTTATCGTGCGGCACACTTTTCGATTCTGATGCCACCCATAACGCATAACACTTAAGTCTATATCTACCTCCCTTCATGCAATAAATGTAATAATTTAATTAGTAAATAATTAAAAGGGAGATCTCAGTAATATGATATTAGTAAAGATTTTAAGTTAAAATAAAATGTTTAAACAAATACGAGTATAAATGGATTTCCGAATATTCTAACAAAGTTAGAATTGCTACTCTTCTCTTAAAGTGTAGCAGTTCTAACTTCTTAAAGATCATGTCCTAAACTTAGGAAATCAATTTTTTTTCAAAATAAGACTCTTCTATATACTTTTTATACCCGTATGACTATATAGTTAAAGGGTATAATAAATTTGCCATTACGTTTGTGACGCAGAGAAGGAGGGGGGGAGATATAGACTCAAGTGTATGGATCGGATGAGAATCGAAAAATAAATCGATTTAGCTAAGCATGTCCGTCCGTCCGTCTGTCCGTCCGCCCGTCTGTCCATCCGTCTGTCCGTCCGCACGATAACTCAAAAACTAAAGGAGCTAGGACCTTGAAATTTTCGCAAATTCGTTTTTTTTGCAATAGCCGTCATCGCTATTTAAATCCAGCCATTTTGGTCCATGGGTTCGGGTAGCTGCCATACAACATCTTTTTTGATATGAGTATTACTCTGTACCTATTACAGCTGCGTATCTGACATTTTGCTAAAAATAGTTTAGTGTAATGGCCAAAGTTTTTGCAAAATTTGGTTGGTCTACTGCAGAGGGTTCGGGTAGCTGCCATACAACTCCTTCTTTTATATGAGCATTACACTACACCTAATGATACTGGGTGTCTGAAATTTTGCTAAAAGTAGTTTAGTGTAGTGGCCAAAGTTATCGCGAAATTTGGTTGGTCTACTGCAGAGGGTTCGATTAGCAGCCATACAACTCCTTCTATTATATGAGCATTACACTACACCTAATGAAGAACACCTAAATTCGATAGAAGATATTCGAGTTTAGCAAATATACACGATAAAAAATCTTAAATACATGTATTCTTTGTTTCAAACAACTTGAGCTTAAAGTAGTAAGTAATGGAAATATTATGTTAAAAATTTACTTGCTATTTACGATTATAATAAGAACTAAAGTAGAAAATAATTCACTTTGAAAAATACCTTATAATTACAAAAATTGTAGATCTATTTATGTTTTTTGTTTTTTTTTTTTCCATTATATTAAATTAATTTCTTAATTATGTTATATTTCAAACCTGGGTAGAAGATTTTTGTTGTATTTATTATTTTTTAATTTAAAATATGTTATAACTAGCTGTTTGTCTGTCATAGAATGACGGAGTTCATTATATTAAATTTGATTTTATTTTTAAAAACATATTAGTTTTTAGAATTTCGGAATAATGTATAATTTGTACTTTGCCAAATAATCGAGTAAAGAAAAAAAGGAATTATTTTTAATTTATACCCAAAAAAAATATATCGAGTCATCCGGAATCAAATCTGCAGATCAACATGTCGGAGTCAGACACTCTAAATATGTATTCTAATATTCTCGTGAAATATTCACTTTTGATTAACGGGGATGTTATAGAGTTGATTGTTGTCAACTATTTCAGTTCAAAAATGATAATGGGTCGGTTTCAAAATTAAAATTTCAATACTTTGTTTAGCGGGAGTTTTGGGACGGCAGCCCTCACTATTTTAGGTTATTTGTTGTTAAAATATATAGAGAAAAACTAATATAGGAATATTAGAGATTGTTGAAAACCCATATTTTTATGGGTACCTGTTAAAAATATTTTCGATTTTATTTTATATTATTTTGGCATAATTTGGTTTCTAAAAAATTAAATAGAGTAAATAATAAATCCTCATGATTTTTGGGTTTCTTTCAAATGTAAAAATGCATTTTGAATTTATTTCAGGAAAATTTCAGGGTTAAAATTAAAACTGGGCAGGTAAAGTAATAGGGTAAGTTACTTGGCAAAGTTGGACATCACTCGGGTCAAATTTTGTATATGGTTTTTTTTTTAAGCAAAACTTATGGGTTAGGATGAGTTAAATTATTTTTAACTATTCTACTTTTTTATGTTTTTTTTTGTAATAGCATAAGAGAAATAAATAACGGTTTATTTTATATATCATAGTGGGTATGCACGGGAATCTAAAAGTTGACAAGGGCAACTATAATTTTTCTCGTTTTTTATATATATTTATATATATATATAAATTTAATTTTTAATTTTTTTTTTTTAAGAATTTATTATGACTACTTGAAAGTTTAATAAAGTTCAATTCGCTTTTTTATTTTGTTCTAGAATTTTAATTCGGCTTTTTTTCTTTAATTAAATTATGCATTTTAATTAGATCAAAGTTCTTGGATTACAATTTTTTCATTCATTACAAAATTTTAGTCGACACACGAGGTTTTAATCTAACTTATTTTATTTTCAAACAGATTGAAAAATTCTAAATTGATAGAAAAAATAAAATTTTGTGGCGGTGTTACAAACATTAAAAACCATTTTTGAAAATATCTACAAACCTAGTTGGTATTTGTATTTTAAACTCAACAAATTCTTTGTTCCAAAATAATAATAAAAAAAAAAGGATAAAATAAACAAAAATAATTTTTTTATTTTTATTTTCCAAGTCCGCGCTTAAAGAATATGTGCTTACCCTTCAATGCTTACCCTTCAAGAAAAACAAGTGATGAAAAAACCCAAGGGTTTTTAAAAAAGCACATTTTCAAAATAATATAGTGTTTCATACTGAGTATTTTATCGGAATATAATGTTGAAGCTTCAATATTAACGTTTAATTTAGGAAATATATACGTTGGTGACTAACTTACTACTTACTTATAAAAACACTAAATTTTTTCATTTTTAAGTACTATTAGCCTTCCTCTATGGGGAAGGTTTCCCAATTTCACAAGGATCTAATCCTCACTACTCCCCTTCCCCAACTTTTTTATGTTCCAGGAATTAAATTGTGAATTCCACCAAAATTGGAATTTTCGAGCCCTTATAGCTCCTAAACAGGAAGAGTGACAAAAAAATTTTGTTAACCGGCTCCTACTTATTTCGGAGGACCTAACTTCTCTCAAAATTGCAAGATCCTAGCTTGAACCGTTTAGAAGAAATGTGTGGCCAAAAATTTTGCAAAAATTGAGTTTTGCATAATTGTAAATTTTTGTACCGTATAGCAACCCTAAACATTTGCCTTTTAAAAATTTATAAAGTTTATAAAACCAGCTATCTTTTGCCGCTTTCAGATTGAAAATACACTTAACAGAACTCTTGTTATAACAATTTAAAAATAAGGCTATTGCTTATGATATTGCTTATAAACTGTCAAATAGTAAAGACGTATTTTTTATTAAAAAAAATTAAAATTAAAATATATTAAAAAAATTAAAATAAAATTAGAAAAAGAAAAATAATAATAAAAATAAAAATGGTTACCAAGTGAGAAAAATGTGATAAATCATTATCTGCCAAATCAAAGGCACTAAAATGTAAGGTAAGCCAGAAATTATATCATACAAAATGTGCGTCAATTTCTGATGACGCATATGAGTTGATAAAAACCGGGAACATAACCTGGAAGTGGTCTTGCTGTCCTGCGGATTTGAATGATTCCCTTGCGGTGCTTGCGGAGGTGGATGAAGCAGAGGAGGATGATTTGGTTGCGTTTGATTTGACCGATTGTACTATGGACAAGATGGTATCTGAAACTCGCAGTGTCGAAACTGAGTAATTCATTGAGTTTTTTGTCAAACAAACTCGATATGACTCTCAAAGAAAATATAACCTTAAAAGAACAAAACGAAAACTTGTCCAGAAAAGTCGAAAATATGGAGGAGTACACAAGGTCTTTGGAGCATAAACTGAATGAATTGGAGGCATCGATGGATGAACCAAACCAACAGCAAAGAAAATGCAATATTGTAGTGACTGGCCTACCATCGGGCTTGAAAAATTCACAATTTTTCACCGTGTTTAAAAAATTAAATGTAAATATTCCTAATGAAGATTCATTTAGCCTAACACCATTACAAAGAAAAAAGAAAGATGATGAAATCACATCAGAAAGCTGCCTATACATTGTTAAACTAAGCTCAGAAGAAGTAAAAAATGATATACTCACAAAAAAAAAATCTTTGGACCATTGTTTACTGGGGAATTTGATCTGGCGTCTGAAGGTAAAAATAATCAAATATTTTTTCGATAGCATTTATCTTCGCTTCAAAGTAAGCTATATTATGAGGCGAAATCAATTAAAATGTCACAAAAAATGGAATTTTTATGGGTTAAAAATAACAAAAATTTTCCTACGAGAAAATAAAACAAGCAAAATTTTTGCTATATCAAATTTTAATGATATCGCTAGAATCAAATATATATTTAAGATTTAAACATTTACATATTTTAACTCACTATTTAAAATTATTTTTTTTTTCTTCTTTGATTAGCTTAAGAATTTTTGTTTACTATTTAATATCCATTTTTTTTGCTTCATCTACTCAATTTAATAAAACAGTCGAACTTAAATTAGACAACACAACTTTAATCTTTCTAATTTCATTATCATTTTTAGCACATATAGTTTCACTCTGTCCGTCCGTCTGTACGTCTGTCTGTCCGTCTGTCTGTCTGTCCGTCCGTATGTTAACAAAAACTTTTACATCGTTTGAAATATAGAAAAGAAATTTTAACCACGAGTAGGTATTACAAAAAAAATAATTTCGTAGAAGAATTTTTATCTGTAGCCCCACCTGTTAGGGAGCTGCAGCTCTCCAAAGTTGGGAAAATCCCTATATTCAAATTGTTATAACAAGAGTTCTATTAGGTGTATTTTCAATCCGAAAACGGCAAAAGATAGCTGGTTTTATAAACTTTATAAATTTTTACAAAATAAATGTTTAGGGTTGCCATACGGTACTAAAATTTACCATTATGATAAACTCAATTTTTGCAAAATTTTTGGCCACACTTATCTTCTAAACGGTTCAAGCTAGGGTCTTGAAATTTTGGGAGTAGTTAGATCCTCTGAAATAAATAGAAGCCGGTTGACAAATTTTTTTTGTCAAGTCCTCTGTTTTGCAGCTATAAGGGCTCGAAAATTGAAATTTTGCTATTTTTAAACACCTGTAACTTGAATACCTGTTTAAATATTTTTTCCTTAATATACAAAATTTAAAGGTCTAACATTATATTTTAACATATGTTAAAGGTTTTTCTTAAATTTAAAAGGGATTCTTTAAATTGAAGAAAGTGTCTCTCAGATTTAACCATTTTTGCCTAAATAGTAAAATTCTAAGAAAAATTCCAAATTTTGGTGGAATTCACAATTTAATTCCTAGAACCTAAAAAAGTTTGGGGGAAGGGGAGTAGTGAGCATTATATCCTTGAGAAATTTGGCAACCTTCCCCATACAGGGCCTACTAGGACTTAAAAATTTACTGTTATTATAGGTAAGCAGTAACTTAGTCACCAACGTATATATTTCTTAAATTAAACGTTAATATTGAAGCGTCAACATTATATTCCGATAAAATACTTAGTATGAAACACTATATTATTTTGAAAATGTGCTTTTTTAAAAACCCTTGGTTTTTTTTCATCACTTGTTTAACATTAATCTTATTACTAAATTTACATCACAAATTTTTTTAAAAATTTTTAAAATCATTTACTAATTCACATTACATATGAAAGCATATGATTTTTTACATAAATTATCTTACTTTTTTCTACGAGCAACAAATATTCTAAAATCACATTTAATACATATTAAACATATGTTTCTTTCAATATATATTAAATATCTTATACACATGGTTCACTTATATGTTAAATATCTTGTACACTTGTTTTTCTTATATACTGAAATTATTTTATATTGGTTTCTTTTGCTTTTTTCCATTATAGTTATTACAAAAATTTTTCATTTTAGATTACGTATGAAAACATATGTTTATACCCGTGCATACATATATGACATCGCGTATATTAGATTTGCTCCTCCGTTTGTAACGCATCGATCTAGACGAGCTAGATATAGTGTCAAGGGTACGTATCGGCTCAGAATCGAAAAATTAGTCGATCTAGCTATGTGTGTCTGTCCGTCCGTCCGTCCGTCCGTCCGTGTGTCATCACGATAACTCAAAAACTAAAAGGGCTAGAGTCTTGAAATTCACACAAAGTCATTTTTAGACAATTTCTAGGTTCCCTATTGTTTTTGGTTAAAATCGGACCAAGGCTTCGGGGAGCTGCCATACAACTTTTTTGCACCAATATGAATTTCTTCAAAACTATTTATACTACGGGGATGAAAATTACACACGGTTAGTTTTATAATGACTCCGGCACTTATATGAAGTTTCAAAATGTTAGGGCCCCATTTTCGGGGGGCTGCCATACAACTTCCTTGCACCAATATGAATTTCTTCAAAACTAATTATACTACGCGGATGAAAATTACACGCGGTTAGTTATATAATGAATCGAGCACTTATATGAAGTTCCAAAATGTTAGGGCCCCATTTACGGGGGGCTGCCATACAACTTCTTTGCACCAATATGAATTTCTTCAAAACTAAATATACTACGAGGCTGAAAATTACACACGGTTAGTTTTATAATGACTCCGGCACTTATATGAAGTTTCAAAATGTTAGGGCCCCATTTTCGGGGGGCTGCCATACAACTTCCTTGCACCAATATGAATTTCTTCAAAACTAATTATACTACGCGGATGAAAATTACACACGGTTAGTTATATAATAAATCGAGCACTTATATGAAGTTCCAAAATGTTAGGGCCCCATTTTCGGAGGGCTGCCATACAAAGTTTTCGATTCAATAACTTTGAATCTAATGAAGCTACAAGGTTAAAATTAAAATTGGGCAGATAAATTAATAGGGCAAGTTACTTGGCAAAGTTGGACATCACTCGGACCATCAGACTTTTAGGGTGGGCCAATTTTTTTTTTTTTTGTTTTTTTTTTTTTATTTTTTTTTTTTTTTTAAGCTAAAGTTATGGGACAATGAATGAAAATTTTTTTTTTTTTTGTATTTGTTTTTTTTTTTGTTAATTTTTTTTTTTTTTTTTTTTAAGCTAAAGTTATGGGACAATGAATGAAAATTTTTTTTTTTTTTTTTTGTATTTGTTTTTTTTTTGTTAATTTTTTTTTTTTTTTTTTACGTCAAAATTATGGGGTAATGAGTTAAATGTATAAGGGAAGAAAATTACGGTTTATTTTATACACCATAGTGGGTATGCACGGGTATCTAAAAGTTGACAAGGGCAACTATAATCTTCCTCGTTTTATACATAATATATTTATTATTTCGATACCAACAAAAAATACATATATTTATTTAAAATTATGCATACCTTATATTCAGATTTCACTTATATATTTAATAAAAAAAATTTATTACTTATAATATAACACTTATAAATTAAAATTTATTTTAACAATTTTTATATTATTATTGATCATCACAATATCATATGCAACTTTTTTTATGTTGAACATCACAATATTATATAAGCAAAAGAATAAGTACATGATATTATTTGTCCAAAAAGAAATATTTTTGGATATACATGGACTTATCCCTTTACGTATTAAATACCGCATTGCTCCACTAAAATATTATTCAAATAACCATTTATTTGATTTTTTCACTAAATTAAAAATTATTTTAAAAACTTTTTTATTATTAATATCATTATATTATATTATTATTATTAAATTGAGCAACTTTCAAGCCACGCACGTAACAATTACTAAATTATTTATTTTTAATTTATTTATTCTATTTACAAAAGCCACATTTAAAACCGGTTTTGAAGTTTTAAAACCAATATTTTTATTTATTCTAATTTTTTCGAATTTCTTATTTTTTTTTTTTTTTTTGTTTGATTATTTTGCTTATTTTAGTTTTTATTATTTACAACCTATTTTATTATTCGGTTAAAATCTATATATACATATTTGCATATATATAATTTGGTTATTTAATTTTTACTATTACTATTCATATATTAAAAAAAAAAAAAAACAATGATCAATCATGATGAAATAAATATTTCTGAATTAAAAAATATTGTACATTTGACAAGGGTTTGCAACCTACCTGCGCTTGAAAAAAATAAGGAACATTTAAATATTATTTACATTAATATACAAAGCCTTCGAAATAAACTCTATAGCTTAGAATCCCTAATTGATTCGTACAATCACAAGATTCACATCATAGTATTAACTGAAATATGGTTACTTGAGACAGAAAATCAATTTTTTAACATTTCAGGATATAATTCTTATTTTTCAAATAGGCAAGAACCGCACGGTGGTGTTGCGATATATATTGATGAATGTGTTAATTCTAATTATGTTTTAAAAGAAGAATTTCATAAAAGTAATTTGTTAGTAGTTAATTTACCTGAACATAATATAAATGTCATTGGCATATATAGATCTCATGAAAATACTATTCCTGATTTTATATGTAAATTAAACTGTGTTACTGCACAATTTAAGAACTCTATTATAATTGGTGATATAAACATAAATTTACTTGATATCAATAATCGGTATGTCTTAGATTCACGGCCGGCGAAACAGCCCCGCAAGCGCTGCGTGGCAGGGAGGCGCCAGCTTATAAGGGGCGCCAAAAAAAAATCAAACCTTTTCATTAAAATAAAGAATTTACGAATACCATCATAATTTCACAATTTACAGCAGGTTTGTCTTTTTTTGCCAAAAAATACATTAAATAACATTTTGTTATTATTTAATCGTGTGAACGTGCCTTATGAAAGTGACTACTTTTTGCCTGAAGGGCAGACAATTTTTTTTGATAACCAAAGACTTTTGCTTGTCAAAACAATTCTGTTGACATTTTATTTAAAAATTTTTTTTTTAAATAAAAATCTAACCATAATGTGAAATAATGATAAGTACGTGAAATAATCTAATGTGAAATTAAGATAAGTAGGTACGTTGTAATTAATGTTAATGAAGGTTTTATCTTAAGACGAAAATTAATTCAATATTTATTTATTTACCATAGTAAAAACCCAACAAATTTACAATGGGAAAATATTCACTAAATTCGAAGAAAAAATTGTCTGGCTATCAAAACAAATTAAATAAAAAAGCTAGAGATATTATCAGAAATAAGCAAAAAGGGTCTTTAAATAAGTATATAAAACAAACAAATTTTAATGTTAATATATCGGAAGAAAATGATAAGACCAATTCAATCGGAAAATCTTTTGAAAACAACAACGAAACTGAAACCAGAAATTTAACTTTTGTTCAAGAAAATTTGCGCCAAAAAATTATTTCGCAAGGGGGCGCCAAATTTTTTTTCAATCGTAGCGCCGGCCCTGCTTAGATTACACAAAATACGCATATTAGTAACGGTTTTTTGATTTACAACAAAATATCACCTGAATACGCAACGAGAATTAGTAGTACAACAAGAACTGTTATTGATCACTTCTCTACAGACCTTATAAATTACAAATATACATTTTTAATTTGTGAAACGTTCTTATCTGATCACGAAATGTTTCAATAAAAAGTATTGGATTACGATAAAGTTGCAACCGATAATTTCTGGTTAAATCTTAATTCTTACTCTGAATTTGAAAGATATGCAAAATGAAAGATATGCTCTTTATTTCTGATATGCAAAATTTAATTTCAAAAAATACTAAAACTATTGTAGTAAGAAAAGAAAAAAAGAAAGCACCTTGGATAACACGAGATATATTTAATAAAATTAAGATTAGAGACTCTTTTTATAAGTACTCAAAAAAGTACAGAGAAAATACTCCTATTTATAATCTCTATAAATCGATGAAAGCCGAGGTAAACAAACTAATCGTACAAGCCAAAAAAAAATATTATTCAACTGAAGCACAACACGGTTTTCAAAACGGTAAAAGTCTTTGGAATTTTTATAACAAGGTAATTTATAACACTGATTTACCTAAACAAAACCTCGCTATTAAAATGCTAATAACTAATAATATAATCACAACCAATGAGTATGAAATAGCTGACAAAATGAATACATATTTTGTTAATGTGACCGACGAATTAAATATCGCCACTAATCCAATTGATTATACATACGTCAATAGAATTCAAAGAGCAATCCATGGAAAATTCAAATGGAAATACAAAAAATCCATCCAATTACCGACCAATATCTGTTTTAACAAGTATTTCTAAAGTTTTTGAATTTGTTATGAAAAATGGATTTAATACTTTTCTCACACATAATAATATACTACATACAGAACAATATGGGTTTGAAAGAAATTCAAACACAACGGCGGCATGTTTAAGCTTTACAAATTTTGTGACAAACAATATTGATAGTGGTAAATATGTTGCTTTAATATCCCTAGATTTTCAAAAGGCCTTTGATTGTGTAGATCATGAAATCCTACTATCGAAGCTTAGAAATTTTAACTTCGATCAAAATTCTATAAATCTTTTTCAAACTTACCTGTCTAATAGAATACAGAAAGTCACAATCGGATCTTCCATCAGTAGCCCACTAATAATAAAAAAAGGAGTCCCACAGGGTTCCATTCTGGGACCGGAGTTATTCAAAATTTATATAGATGACATCGCTCGTCTAGATCTTATAGGGTCAATCCAATTATATGCTGATGACGCTATATTAAAATATGCGGCTGCTATATAAAATATTTTAAGAAATTCGATTGAAGACCTTTCCAAAATCGAAGAGTGGATAACGCATCATAGGTTACGTTTAAATGTAAAAAAAACCAAAATTTTGCTACTTGGCAACAAAATTTACAACTCTAGGAACTTCTCCTACAACTCTATATCTATTGATAATGTAGAAAATCTCTGTTACTTAGGGCTAATTTTGGATAAGAAAGTTAAATGGATAGATCACATTCATCATATCATACGCAAAATAACGCCATATCTATTCATCTTATTTATTTATTTATACTGCTTAACACAAACATTTTACAAAAAAGCATACAAATAACAATTAAAATTATACAATTAAAATCAATATAAAAAATTACATATTTGACTAATTATAAATATGTTCAAACTAAAATTAAAATTAAAAGATAACAAGTGATGAAAAAAAACCAAGGGTTTTTAAAAAAGCACATTTTCAAAATTATATTGTATTACATACTGAGTTTAACTTTGGAAATATTTACTTGGAAATAGTTACTAATGACTTATAAAATTTACTGCTAACAGTAAATTTTTTATTTATAAGTTGTTATAGCCCTTCAATGGGGATGGTTGTCAAATTTCTCAAGAATCTAACTTCAACTCCCCCCTCATCCTCTAATTTTTTGGGTTCTAGGAATTAAATTGTGAATTACACAAAAATTTGGAATTTTACTTAGAATTTTATTATCTAAGCAAAAATGCTTAAAACTGAGAGACACTTTTTTCAATTTAAGGAACCCCTTTAAAATTTAAGAAAAACCTTTAACATATGTTAAAATATAATGTTGAACCTTTAAATTTTGTATATTAATAAAAAATAAATTGGACAGGTATTCAAGTTACAGGTGCTTAAAAATAGCATAATTTCAATTTTCGGGCCCTTATAGCTCCTAAACAGGGGGCTTGACAAAAAAATTTTGTTAACTGACTCCTACTATTTTTTTAGGATCTAACTTCTCCCAAAATTTCAAGATCCTAGCTTAAACCGTTTAGAAGATATGTGGGGCCAAAAATTTTGCAAAAATTGAGTTTTATATAATGGTAAATTTTAGTACCGTATAGCAACCCTATACATTTAAGCGACATATTTTTGTAAAGTCTATAAAAGCAGCTATCTAATATCATTTTTCGATTGAAAATAGACCTAACAGAACCCTTGTTATATCAATTTAAATATAGGGCTTTTTTGGAAATTTCAGGGGCTGTAACTTCGTCACCCTTCAAAATTAAGAAAAACCTTTGACATATGTTTAAATATAATTATAGGGCTTTGAATTTTGTCTATCACTAAAAAAAAATTTGGACAGGTATTCAAGTTACAGGTGTTTAAAAATAGCAAAATTTCAATTTTCGAGCCCTTATAGCTCCTAAATAGGGGGCTTTACAAAAAAATTTTGTTACCCGCTTCCTATTAATTTCTGAGTATCTAACTTCTCCCAAAATTTCAAGACCCTAGCTTGAACCGTTCAAAAGATATGTGTGGCCAAAAATTTTGCGAAAATTGAGTTTTGCCTAATGTTAAATTTTAGTACCGTATGGCAACCCTAAACATTTGCCTCGTAAAAAATTTATAAAGTTTATGAAACCAGCTATCATTTGCCGTTTTCAGATTGAAAATATATGTAACAGAACTCTTGTTATAACAATTTAAATATAGGGCTTTTTCCAACTTTGGGGAGCTGTAGCCCCGTAACAGGTGGGGCTACAGAAAAAAATTCTTCTACGAAATTATTTTTTTTGCAACAACTACCCATGGTTAAAATTTCTTTTCTCTATTTCAAACGGTGTAAAAGTTTTTGTAAACATACGGACGGACGGACAGAGTGAAGCTATATAGGCACATTTTTACAAAATTTTTTGAAAATGTGCTAAAAATTATAAACTTTACATTACTACAAGAAAAACAAAACAAAAATAATCCTAATAATAACGATTGTATAATTTTTGTTTTTGTGAGTGTTTTGAAAGTGTAAAGTCAATATAATGTTTATGTGTTTTACCTATAATAAGCATTCTATTAATAGGTTCGAATTTGCCATAGTTAGTCCTATGATTATTAGTTTTAAATAAATTGCAAGATCGAAGGCGTTGAAGATTTCTAATAATAATTTTACTAGAAATTAAATTAGATTTAACGTTACCCTTGACAATTTCTGTAATAAAAATGACATCAGAAACTTCACGTCGAAAATTTAAAGTACACAAATCAATTAATTTTAGCCTTTGTTCATATGGTGGTAAAATAATGGGATTCGACCATGGCAAATGGCGTAAGGCAAATCTAAGAAAATTTTTTTGTATTGCCTCAATCCTATCAATGTGTACCATATAAAACGGAGACCAAACTTGACTAGCATATTTCAAGTTAGGTCTTACAAGATAAGTGTACAACGATTTAAGTACATAAGGATCTGAAAATTCCTTTGCAGAACGTTTAACAAATCCCAATAGTGAATTAGCTTTATTTATAATATTATTATAATGGATTTTAAAGCTAAGTTGGGAATCGAAGTACACCCCTAAGTCCTTTATTGAGGTAATTTTAGGTAAACTAATACCATCTAAGTTATAATTGAAACAAATAGGACTAGATCGGCGTGTATAAGATATCAGTGCGCAATTTATTTACATTAAGTAGTAAACAGTTATTAACGCACCAATTATTAAAATTTTGAAGATCATTCTGCATAAGGATGGCGTCATTATAAGATGTAATCTTTTTAAAAAGTTTCATATCATCAGCGTAAACTTGAAGCTCGCAATTAGAAATTAAAGAAGAAACATCATTTACAGATAAGATAACAAGTAATGATAAAAAACCAAGGGTTTTTAAAAAAGCACATTTTCAAAATAATATACTGTTTCATACTAAGTATTTTATCGGAATATAATGTTCAAGCTTCAATATTAACGTTTAAGGAAATATATACGTTGGTGACTAAGTTACTGCTTACTTATAAAAAAAGTAAATATTTTATTTGAAAGTTCTAATAGCCCTTCAATGGGGAAGGTTGCCAAATTTCTCAAGGACCTAACTTCATCTAACCCCCCCCCCCCCTCCCTCTCCATTTTTGTAGTTTCCAGGAATTAAACCAAAATCTGGAATTTTACTTAGAATTTTATTATCTAAGAAAAAATGGGTAAAACTGAGAGACACTTTCTTCAATTTAAGGAACCGTTTTTAAATTTAAGAAAAACCTTTAACATATGTTAAAACATAATGTTGGACCTTCAAATTTTGTATATTAATAAAAAAAAAATTGGACAGGTATTCAAGTTACAGGTGCTTAAAAATAGCAAAATTTCAATTTTCGAGCCCTTATAGCTTCTAAACAGGGGGCTTGACAAAACAATTTTGTTAACCGACTCCCCCTAACTTTTAAGGATCTAACTTCTCCCAAAATTTCAAGAACCTATCTAAAACCGTTTAAGAGATATGAGGAACCAAATATTTTTATATAATGCTAAATTTTAGTACCGTATGGCAACCCTATATATTTAATCGACCAATTTTTGTTAAGTCTATAAAAACAAGCTCTCTAATACCGTTTTTCGATTGAAAATAAACCTAACAGAACTCATGTTATATCATTTTAAATATAGGGCTTTTTTGGAATTTGCCGGGGCTGTAGCTTCGTAACCCTTCAAAATTAAGAAAAACCTTTGACACATGTTGAAATATAATTATAGAACTTGAAATTTTGTATATCACTAAAAAAAAATTTGGACGGGTATTCAAGTTACAGGTGCTTAAAAATAGCAAAATTTCAATTTTCGAGCCCTTATAGCTCTTAAATAGGGGGCTTGACAAAAAAATTTTATTAACCGACTCCTACTAATTTCTGATTATCTAACTTCTCCCAAAATTTCAAGACCGTAGCTTGAACCGTTCAGAAGATATGTGTGGTCAAAAATTTTGCAAAAATAGAGTTTTGTGTAATGTTAAATTTTAGTACCGTCTGGTAACTCTAAACATTTGCCTGTAAAAAATTTATAAAGTTTATGAAACCAGCTATCGTTTTCCGTTTTCAGATTGAAAATATATTTAACAGAACTCTTGTTATAACCATTTAAATATAAGGCTTTTTTCAACTTCGGGGGGCTGTAGCCCCGTAATAGGTGGGGCTATAGAAAAAAATTCTTCTACGAAATTATTTTTTTTGCAAAAACTATCCATGGTTAAAATTTCTTTACTCTATTTCAAACGGTGTAAAAGTTTTTGTAAACATACGGACGGAAGGACAGAGTGAAGCTATATAGGCACATTTTTACAAAATTTTTTGAAAATGTGCTAAAAAGTAGAGGGCCAAGGTGACTGCCTTGTGGAACTCCCGAATTTGCCACGAAAGGTTCTGAAATCACATTTTTAAATATAACACTATAGGAGCGATCACATAAATAAGAATGTATCCACTTAAGGAAAAATAGTGGAAAACCATATTTTTCAAGTTTTAGTAAAATAATATTATGTGGCAATAGATCAAATGCTTTACTAAAATCAGTATAGACAACATCTGTTTGAAATCCTTCTTCCATGTTATTAAGAAGAAGAGATGTGGTTTCAACTAGATTAGTCACCGTAGATTTTTGTTTTACAAAGCCATGTTGGTTATCTATTAAAAGATTCCTACAATGATTATAAATTGAATCCGTTATAATTAATTCAAATAATTTAGGAATTGAAGATAATTTAGCTATTGGGCGATAGTTAGTGATTTCATTTTTAGCATTCTTTTTGTGAATTGGCCTGATATAAGAAATTTTCCAAATAGGAGGAAAATATCCGGAATTTAATGAATTTTTAAAGAGTAATGTTAAAGGCGTAGTGAGAATGTTAGAGCACTTGCTCAAAATTATTTCTGGTATACCATCTGGTCCAGGAAAAGTATTATCACCCAGTTTATTTAGATAGCTGGAAACTATTTGTTCATTAATATTAATGTCAGTAAGAGAAGTTTTTTGATATGTATTCATATAGGAGAAATAATTTTCATTTGGCGTAAAAGAAGAATCACTATATGAAGTGCTAAAAAACTCACGAAAATATTTTGAAATAGTTGAAGGATCATTACTAGAAAGAGAATTGAAATTCATAAATGTTGGGTAATCATCATATTTACGTTTAGAATTTAAGAATTTCCAAAATTTTTTCGGATCAGACTTTAATTTAGTTGCCATTAATTTAATGTAACTATTATAAAGTATTTCAGAAGAAGTTTTAAAATTCTCAAACAATATGACAAAATTATTAAATTCATTAATATCTTTTGCTTTTAGATATTTACGCCAGGCTTTGTTTTTCTTATTTCTGAGAGATCTAAGCTCCTTTGTGAACCATGGTGGGCCAGAGTTAGAACATCTGTTTTTTGAAATAGGAACAAATTGTGTAAAACCTTCGAACATTATTTCATAAAACCTAATTGTCATTTGATTAAGGTCTATATTATTAAATATAGACGTGAAGTCATAGGTGTTTAAGAAATTTACTAGTCCGGGAAAGTTGGTTTTATTGAAATTAAACCTATAAGAATCTGCTGCTTCATGATTTATGGAAATAGTCAAACAATAAGTAAAATTTATTGAAGGGTGATAGGGGTCCAACGCAACAAGCGGTAACACCGATTCACAGAAAATAATATTATTCCAATCAGAATTAAATATTAGATCCAATTGTTTATCTTTAAAATTGCGGCAGTGGGAAACCTGTTGTAAATCGTTGGTATTTAAACCATCAATAAATTGAGAATCAGGTTCATTCACTGAAGAATCAGCAATCAAAAAAGATTCTTCGTCATGATTGAACCAAGTTATATTAGGGAGATTAAAATCTCCACATAAAATTAACTCATCATTAGGACCAGAATTACAGCAAATCGAATCTATTACATTTAAAAGAGTAATATAAATATTTAAATTCGAAGAAGGTGGAATGTATGTGTTAACAATATTAACAGTTTTATTAGAAACGATCTTACATAGATCTTACGTCGTATTCGAAAATATATTACTCAAAATGCTCTATATTCCATATATTCTTCTTTTATTCAATCTCATATAATTTATCTCAATCCAATTTGGAGTGGTGCAAGCCAACAAATTTTGTACCAGTTAGATATCGTACATAAGAAGGCGATTAAAATAATCCACGGCTTTCCGAATATTTTTCCAACGAATAGGCTATACACCGAAAAATATTTAAGTCTCGAGAACATTTGTAAATGGGAGTTGTATCTTACTACCTATAAGGTTGTGAATAATAAAATAAAGCACAATTTTATTTTAAATAGAGCAATAAACATACACAATTATAATACGCTAAATAGTTCTAATTTTAATTTGTCCTTATTTAGGACAAATCAACAACAGAATAATTGCTTATTTAAATGTTTAAAGGTGTATAATGAGCTTCCAACAGGCTTTAAACAAATTAATTCAATTGGTTTGTTCAAAACAGAAATAAAAAAATATATATTACAAGAACATCAAACCCATACATAATGAAAACCAGTATAAATACTGGATATGTAAATATTTAGTTAATATGAATATAGTGAACCGATGCATTTGTTGCTTTGTAGATAAATGATAATGAAATTGAGTGATTGAACTTTAAAAAATGTGATAATTATGAATTTTGATATTTAATTTTAATTATAAAATTTTTTTTTTGTTTTTTAAATTGATTGTATCGTCTTGATTTTTGCAATATTCATTAGCTTTTAAGAATTAAACTTATAATAATATACTTTTTTTAAACTATAATAATACACTTATAAAAAAAAAAAAAAAAAAAAAAAAAATATACTTTTTTATACCCGTATGACTATATAGTAAATATATATAATAAATTTGCCATTACGTTTGTGACGCAGAGAAGGAGGAGGGGGGGGGGGGGGGATCAGAATCAAAATGGATCGGATCAGAATCAAAATAAATCGATTTAGCTATGTATGTCCGTCCGTCCATCCGTCCGTCTGTCCGTCCGTCTGTCCGTCCGTCTGTCCGTCCGTCCGTAATCACGATAACTCAAAAACTATAGGAGCTAGGATATTGAAATTTTCGCAAATTCGTTTTTTTGCAATAGCCTTCATCGCTATTTAAATCCAGCCATTTTGGTCCATGGGTTCGGGTAGCTGCCATACAACTTCTTTTTTTATATGAGTATTACTCTGTACCTATAACAGCTGCGTGTCTGAAATTTTGCCAAAAGTAGTTTAGTTTCATGGCCAAAGTTTATGCAAAATTTGGTTGGTCTACTGCAGTGGGTTCGAGTAGCTGCCATACAACTTCTTATTTTATATGAGCATTACTCTACACCTAATGAAGCTGGGTGTCTGAAATTTTGCAAAAAATAGTTTAGTGTAATGGCCAAAGTTACTGCAAAATTTGGTTGGTCTACTGCAGTGGGTTCGAGTAGCTGCCATAACACTTCTTATTTTATACGAGCATTACTCTAACAGTCTACACCTATTGAAGTTGGGTGTCTGAAATTTTGCCAAAAATAGTTTAGTGTAATGGCCAAAGTTACTGCAAAATTTGGTTGGTCTGCTGCAGAGGTATCGAGTAGCTGCCATACAACTTCTTCTTTTATATGAGCATACTACACCTAATAAAGCTGGTATGTTTGAAATTTTGCCAAAAGTAATTAATGTTTTAATAATAATGATATAATGTTTATATAACGGTCATACGGGTATCCCACAGTTAACACAGTCTACTCTACTCGTTAACACAGTCTACTACACTCTTCCTCGTTTTTTTATAAGATCATATAGCTGCTTTAGCTACGATCATCCAACACAAACAAATTTGAATTATATAATTTATACCTATTTATAATGAATTGAAATAGGGATTTTTCAAACCTTGGGAGGCTGTAGCTACGTAACGGGTCGGGCTACAGAAAAAATTCTTCTACGAAATTATTTTTTTTTGATATACCTACCCATGGTTAAAATTTCCTAACTATATTTCAAACGGTGTAAAAGTTTTGTAAACATACGGACGGACCAACGCACGGACAGAGTGAAGCTATATAAGCACATTTTTACAAAATTTTTTGAAAATGTATACCGTCTAAACGAAGCTTTTGGTTAACAAAAATGTTAACAATGTTTTCGGGTTTTAACCGCGTTCTCGTCGTTTTTAATCGTTTTTAAGCTTTTTTTATGAGAAATGAGGAAATGAGAGAAAAAAAGAAATAACAACTGTCGTAATCAACAATGTGCGAACGCATAGATAGATTAACATTTCAATATTTAATAAATGTAGAATTTTTAAGCAATGAAATGAATATGCATATATATATATGTATATATGTAGAATATATACATATGTATAATGATGGCTATACTATACATTGAGTCAATATAGTATATACTCTATACTATTTAATCATAAATAATTTTTTATTTGTCAACTTTTAAAACCAAAGATTATTTATGGAAATAAGATAGGACACTCTCAACGAACAATTAAAACAAAAAAAATCCATTAGTAAAGTAGATAAAATATATGTTACTTCGTTTCAAAACGATTCTGTTATTGAAATTTCTACAAGAGACAAAGTAAAATAAATAAATTGTACGTACAGGTATTATTATATGATAAATTGTTCAGGTAGTATTTTTACAAGGCTTTTTCAAAGTCAGAACTAATTTTCTTTATCTTTGAGTAGTATAATACATATAAAGTATAGGAATATTTGATATTGAATCGCAATGCATAACAAAGGCGCAACGGTCTGATAGTTTATTCATTTAAGTATACAAAGGGACAAAAAATAATACGTCCTTAAAATATTATGTGTGTTTTATATAATTATACCCGTATGACTTAGGTCAAAGGGTATAATCAATTTGCCATTACGTTTGTGACGCAGATAAGGATGGGGGTAGATATAGACGCAAGTGTATGGATCGGATCAGAATCGAAAAAAAATCGATTTAGCTATGTATGTCCGTCCGTACGCACGATAACTCAAAAACTAAAGGAGCTAGGATCTTGAAATTTTCGCGAATTCGTTTTTTTTGCAATAGCCGCCATCGGTATTTAAATCCAGCCATTTTAATCCATGGGTTCGGGTAGCTGCCATACAACTTCTTTTTTTATATGAGCTTTACTCTGTACCTATTACAGCTTCGTGTCTAAATTTTCGTGTCAAAGTTCCTGCAAAATTTGGTTGGTCTACTGCAGAGGGTTCGAGTAGCTGTGATACAACTTCCTATTTTATATGAGTCTTACTCTATACCTATTTAAGTTGGGTGTCTGCAATTTTGCCAAAAATAGTTTAGTGAAATGGCCAAAGTTACTGCAAAATTTAGTTGGTCTACTGCTGAAGGTTCGAGTAGTTGCCATACAACTCCTTCTTTTATATGAGCATTACACTACACCTAATGAAGCTGGGTGTCTGAAATTTTGCCAAAAATAGTTTAGTGTAATGGCCAAAGTTACAACAAAATTTGGTTGGTCTACTGCAGAGGGTTTGAGTAGCTGCCATACAACTCCTTCTTTTATATGAGTATTCCACTACACTTAATAAAGCTGTATGTTTGAAATTTTACCAAAAGTAATTAACCGGATGATATAATGTTTATATTACGGTCATACGGGTATTCCAGAGTTGACACGGTCTACTCTACTACACTCTTCCTCATTTTATTATATTATATATAAAGTTATATATAAAAAAGTTGGGAAGGATTTCCGAGTTATATTATATTATATTAAAATCTTTGTTGTTAATTTATTATTTATAAAAAAGGTAGGAAGCATTTCAGAGGTAGATACAAAATCAGGATTCCAATAATTTGTTTAGAAAGGATTTGTATTAAATATTTTGTTGTTAACTTATTATGTAGGAGAAAAAATTAGGAAGGGTTTCATAGTTCAATACAAAATCAAGATTTCAATAATTTTTTTAGCGGAGTTTGGAGGCGGCAAACCTGATGTTGTTAAATACTTCGGGTTGACTTATAATTTATAAAAAAAATTTAGGAGAGATTTCAGAGTTGGATACAAAATCAGGATCGCTGCTTTTCCAGAGTATTTATATATATGTACATATATGTGTATAGATGTATCTTTATGGTAAAGGGGTTTTAGAGTTGGATTTTAAATCAGAGTTATATTCATTTTAGTAAATAATGTATGTATAAACCTGAATAAGGTTTTGTAATTTAGGATTTTACTATTTGAGATTTTAGAATTTTGGGATTTTGGTATTTGGGATTGTAGGATTCTAATTTTTTGACCAACTCTGAAGTCCTTTCTACTTATATTTTTTCACACATATTTTAACAACACAACTTTAAAAATCGTAAGGTTGATCCCCAAACTCGCCTGCAAGAAATTATCAAAACCCTGATATCGTAAAATAATTTTTTTTACATATTATGAACTTATATATTTAAATAGAAATTCTTTGATTCACTACTGTTGTTAAAAATTAAATAAAACGAAAATAAATATATTACAAATATAGAAACAATAAGTAGACTATTTTTATTGAGCCAGCGCACATGATGGTCATGTCATGATGTAATGACGTAATTTTGAAGTAAAAGTTGTAAATTTTTGTATTCACAGAAACCGGTTTCGTTGTCTAAAATTTGTTTTGGTTTATATTTTGTTTTTCATTATTTAAAAATTTGGGAACTATGTGTATCGTAAACAAAAAAAATTTAAACCGGATAAAATATAAAATATTTCTGGTGTTGGAAATTGATAAAAACCAACATAAGATAACCATATTTGGTTTAATTTCTATTTGTTATTTTTTATTTTTCAAACTAAAAACTAAAAAAAAAAAAAAATGAACAAATATATATAAAATAATCAATGATACAAAAGACAATTGGTTTAAGGAACAGGCATATAAACTAATTTTAAAATTGTATAAATATGCAAGTTGAGAAACAGTCAGTCGACTTAGAAATACCCTGCACCAATTTGGTTCAAATTTAAATAGAATTCCAAAAGTCGTTTTAAGACCAAACAACGGTGCAGCTCTATACAATTTTAAAATTAGTTTCTATGTCTGTTCCTTAAACCAATTGTCTTTTATATCATTCATAATTTTTTTTTTATTTATATTAAAATAATTATATTTTATCAATTAAAATATATTTATATATTTAATATTATACAAATATATTTCTTAATTTTTTCTTTTTTTAGTATTGAGTTTGAAAGATAAAAAATAACAATTAGATTAGTTAAGATAAGTATCTATATGTATACTATTTAATTTAAATATTTAAAAAATTTTTAATCTTGTAATTCATGTTTTTAATCTAGGATTTATTGTACAATAATATTGATATTACTTTTTTATGTTGTTTTAGTTTTCCATTTTTAATTTTAACTTTTAAGAATCTGCTTTTTTCTCTCTTTTTTATTATCTAAATTGTATTCCAAATATTAAAATCCTTAGCTATCTTTTGAATTAATTCTATTCTATTCTGCGTTTAGGTTGAAAAAGGTGTTGGAGAGAATGTGTGTCCACATTTCGGACAAGAGAGAGGGTCTGTTTTGTCAAACAGAGATTTTTTTATTGCAATTGTGTAGCCAAGTCCAAGCAATTGTAAGCAATTGTGTGAACAAATTTTTACGTCAAATTTTCTTCCCTTACCGATTTCGTATTCTGGTTTTAGCGCTATTAGCCAGTGTGTATGTAAAAAGCTATGTGTGTTATCCCAGTTAGCTTGCCCAGTGTTTTGTATAAATTGCTTGATTTGCTTTATTTTTAAATTAAAGTGATGGTTATGTAAGCCTATGATCGGGCTCTTTATAGCTAACTTGGCTTGTCTGTCTGCGGATTCGTTTTCATTAATTCTGCTATGACCGGGGACTTATATTCATTTCAATTTCCGTCCCATTTGACTTAAAAGATTTCTGATGGCTTTTACTGAAGGTTGTTCGTTTGTGTAGTCTCTTATGGCATTGAGGACACTTAAACTGTCATGTTGGTTGGTTAGTTTACGTGGCTGGTGCTGCCAATCGTGAAAGGACCTCAAATAGCGCGTTTGGACCGTTTTGCTACCACTACCGTGACCACAAAGCTTAAGTTAGGGATATATTGGTTCTAATTTTTAGATCCATTTCGCGGCATTCAGAAACCTTACCATTTCTGCAGGTTGGTACCAGAATTCTAAGATCGTTAAATTTATGGCTACCCAGAGCCATTCTTCTGGCCCTGGCCTGCATTGGGCATTTACACGTGAAGTGTATAATAGTTTCTTTCTTATTCTGTTCACCACAGCTCCGGCATCATGTGTTGAATAGGATACCTAATCTGGCTGCATGTTCGCCAATTGGCCAATGTCCCGTGATCACGCCTATTGTTCTTACTGTATCTCGTCGGGAAAGCTTTAATAGGTTGTTCGTTCTTTTGTTGTCGTACGACGGCCATATTTCCTTGTCCGTACGGCATGAGATTAATTCCTTCCACCTTCTCTAGGGATAAATAGTGGAGAAAGATATCCCTTTGAACAGTGTTTAGTAGTGGATCCACCTGTTCTTCCAGAGAAGCATTCAGATTGGAACCCCTCCTTGCTAATTCATCAGTATGTTCTTTACCTGCGATTTTTCTATGTCCCGAAACCCACAGTAATGTAATATTGTGTTGATAGCTTATATTCTTAAGCTCGTCAGAGCATTTTCTGACAAGCTTAGATGTTATTACCGTAGAGTTCAGAGCCGCGATAGCCGCTTGACTATCCGAGACAATGGCAATGCTTCACACGAGAGAAGTATTGTCGCTAAGCAGTTTGCATGCTTTCCAGATTCCCAGCATTTCAGCTTGGAATACACTGGATTTATTTGGAAGTCTGAAAGCTTGTTCTATTTTAAGTTTTTCTGAATAGACACCAGCACCGACACCGCAGTCCATCTTTGAACCATCAGTGAAGAGTGCGATGTCAACTCCTCTCAGAATGTTTTCTTGTTTCCACTTTCTTCTTGATGGAATCTTTGAAGTTTTTGACAATTTCCAGATTGGGATTGTGTAGTATGTGGCTTCTGGAAGATCACATGCTATCGAGCTGAGAATACTGCCATATCCATAGAGTTTTGCGCGTCAATGTCTATTTTCTTTGAGTCTCACCGCACTACAGCCGGCTAAAAATTTTATATGATTGGCTTGTGCATCAAGTGTATTACTTGGCGTAGTTCTCAACGCACCTGTAATGCTTATGCATGCGCCTCTCTGTACCCTACCAAGCTTGGTTTGTATATACTCCTTCTCCAGCCCAGCTTACCAGATTAATGATCCGTGGGTAAAGGATGGAGGGTACGATAGCAGTGTACATCCATAAAGTCATTCTTGGTTTTAATCCCAATTTTTTAACTAACATTTTCTTGCACGAGTACAGGGCTACACAGGCCTTTTTGGCTTTTTCTTCGATATTGAGCCTCCACTTCAGTTTCGGGTCAAGTACCATTCCGAGGTATTTAACACTGGAGGCTAAATTCATATATACACCATCCAGTCTAGGTTTGGTGAATTCCGGGATCTTTGTCCTGTTTGTCAATAGCATTAGTTCTGTTTTCCCCAGATCACATCCATTGGTCCATCAACAAACCCTTTTCAAAGCTCTTTCCATAATTACGCTAAAGTATGCAAACTGTCTGAGTAAATATTTATTTTTGATCAATTTAGCTTTAGACATAACTTGAATGCTTCATGGATTGCTACTAACTCTGCGTTGTTTATTTCCGTTGCAAGTTCTATTTTTTTAGCTCTAAGACTCTTTCCTGGTCAACTATAGCAAAAGATACACCATTTTCTGTTTTTCATGCATCCGTTATGTGCAGAAACCGTACACTACAACTGCATAGTAAATGTTTCCTTCTTGCATTGCTTTTGCTATTTGAGTAACTAAATTGATAGTTGGTCCATATTTATTTCTACATATGGTTTTTAGCAGATTATCGGTTTTTTTTTAGTTTTGTTTATTTATATGTGGCCCGAATTTTAAAAATTTGTTAAAAGTAAGTCCCAATATTGAAGATTCATTAACGGTTCTTATTATTTGGATGTCAAAATTTAAGGGGTTTTTTGTTGTGTGGGAATTTTACTCCATTGTTATCTGCCCAATCTTTCAGTAAATTCAAGGCATGCTGAAGTGTAGCCGGAATTTGGCTTTTCATTTCTTGCAGCATATAATAGAATATTATTTTCGTAAATGAGATACCTTTAGCTTGATTAAGGACTCTTGTTATAGAGGCAATGAATGTATTAAATAAAAGAACAGAAAATGGTGAACCTGGAATGCCATTACGTAATTTTTTAACAGACGAATATGTCCTCAAAATTTTTAGGTTTTATGAATCAAATTGTCAATTCAACCAAAAATTGGAATATTACTTAAAATTTTATTATCTAAGCAAAAATGGTTAAAACTAACAAACACTTTCTTCAACTTTAAGAACCCCTTTTAAATTTAAGAAAAACCTTTAACATAATGTTAAAATATTATGTTGCGGCTTTAAATTCTGTATATTACTATAAAAAATTTCGGCGTGTATTTAAGTTACAGGTGCTTAAAAATAGGAAAATTTTAATTTTTGAACTCTTGCTTCTACACATTGGACGGGACAAAAAAAAATTATTAACCGACTCTTATTAATTTCTAAGGATCTAACTTCTCTCAAAATTTCAAGACCATAGCTGGAACCGTTTAGAAGATATGTAGGGCCAAAAATTTAGCAAAAATTTAGTTTTATATAAGGGTAAATTTAGCAGCCCTATATTTTTGTCCTATACAAAAAAATTTGAATATTAATATTTTTAATTGAGGATAACCAATATGATAATATGTTTATTGGTATATACTTTTATACTTTTACTTTTATAGAATAAAAAAATTGTCTTAGAATAGGTGATTTGAAATATTGGTTATTCAGTACTGAAAATTCTGAATAACCAATTAATTAAAAGAAAAATTAAAAAAAATCTTCTGCAATAGTTCATATTAGAACTTTATGTACAGAAGTGCCATATATTATATTTCAACATTTACGTACATATTATTTTACGTTTTTTTTTTTTTTTGTTTTATATTACGGATTGGTGGGAATCTTAGATACAAACTGCCTCGTAGCAGAAGTGTATGTCGGATTCTTACTGATTAAACCACACTTTTTTCTTATTAAAACTATTCGAACTGACTAACCAATAATTTTTGCTATCTTTGGTTTGAGTATAGGTTTTGTGTATTTTCGCTTAGGAAATCTGTACTTTATAATATATTATCTAAAGGTCTTTTTCTTTTAAGACTTCCTGTAATAATATTATTATATATTAACTGAGCAGTTCGATATTTATATGCCCTTCTAGACGAGCTTTATGCTTTATGTTATATCTACTTATTTCATCTATAACTTTGGGAATTTGTAAATCTCTATGAACGACACTATTACGTACATACCAGGGAGCATTTACTATGTTACGCAGGAGTATTTTTTTAATATGCGTTTGCTTGACACAACCCCAAAGTTTAATGCTATACAACCATATAGGTTTAATTACTTGGTTGTAAACTAACACTTTACTATATATTGTTAGTTTAAACTTACGCCTTAGGAGCCGGTAATTTTCTCTATATTTATTTTCAAGTTCTAGTTTTTTCTTTTTAACATGTTTATTCCACCTTCGTTTGACGTCAAACGTCATCCCTAGGTATTTTGCTGAATTTTTGACTGATACAAGTACACCATTAAAATTTATTTTAGGAGGGTTTCTTATATTTCTATTACTAAAATTAACATGAACAGATTTACTTTCATTTAATTTTATTTTCCATTTTTTAGTCCAAAAACATACTTTTTCACTTGCTTTCTTTAATTTTCCTGTAGCTTTGTCAATATTCGATCCTACTGCGAATATAGCAGTATCGTCAGCAAATTTTGCTACAATTACATTTTCTATTTCTGGTAAATCACTTGTACAAAACAAGTACAAAATAGGACCTAGAATACTGCTTTGAGGTTACATGCTTTTAATTCTCTTAATCTAGAGTACTCTTCATCTTGTTTAATTCTAAAATAATCTATCTGACATGTACGATTCGAGTTTCTCTACATATTGTAAAGGTATCAATCTCCTTAATTTAAATATTAATCCTTCATGCCAAACTTTATCAAACGCTTGTGCTACGTCGGTAGAGCATATTTTTTTTTCTTGAAACGTTTTTTCTAAATCTGTTATTCTACGAATTTGGTCAAGTATTGCATGCTTAGATCTAAATCCAAATTGATGGTTTGAATTAAATTTTTATTTTCTCTAATTGGCTTCAACCTTTTTAACAACAATTTTTCATAAAGTTTCGACATAATTGGTAGCAGGCATATTGGCCTATAAGATTTTGCCTCATTTAATGGCTTCCTGGCGTTGCTATTATAATAACCTCTGCTACTTTCCAAGCGGTTGGAACATACTTCAGTTTTACTGCTGCATTTATGATTTTTCTTAAAAATTTTAGAGCTTTTTGTGAAAGCTCTTTTATAATCTGAGCTGTAATAAGCTCAAAACCTGGGGCTTTTCTTAACTTTAAAGTTTTTATATCTTCACTAATTTCTTCTTGTGTAAATGGATTAATATTGTTCTCTTCTATTGTAACATCCTCCACTAAACAAAGATCTGAATTTATATCGTTTGGTTTGAAAATGTTTTCTAAATGATCTGCAAATAATTCGGCTTTATCTTTATTTCCCTCCCAAGTGCAGTCTGGTTTTATGAGCGATGGGGCGTGCTTTATCGGCTTTTTTACACTCTTCGTTTCTTTCCCCAACGAGTAACTTGATTCTTTTGTTGCCGATAAACTTTTTATATAATTTTCATTTGATAGTGATTTTAAGATCTGAATTTTTCTTTTAAAAGATTGTGATTTAATCTGTTTAAAATCTTCTTATCATCAGGGTTACGTGATTGCTGCCCTTTACGTCTAGCCCTTTTTTTTCGTTTTTTTAAATCAGTTATATCTGTAGGATAATTATTTGCTCCTGACCTATACTCAATTATTTTTGCGTTATTCCAAGCAGCTTTTTGAATTATATTAATAAAACCTTCTAGTTTTAAATCTAATTGTTCTTTTGCTTGTAAATATGTGTTTAAATTAATATTATTTGTGTTTATACTTAAAGCTTACCCAGTCTGTGGTATTATTTGTCAGTGTGGGCTTATTAGTTTTCTAGTTATTTTTTCATTCAACTCTAGTATGACAGCAGAGTGATCAAAATCCTAGTGATGAATATCTTCTAAATTTATGAAGTTGCTTGAAATTCTTTTGGTTATAAAGAAGTCAATTAGATCTGGAGCTTTGTTGGTTTCTGTGGGCCAGTAAGTTGTTTTGCCAGTCGAATGATGGCAGCAACCTAACTCTTGAATAGCTTTTCTTAGCTCTCTAGCTCTAGTTGAGGTTGTTCTACAACCCCCATCTGTATGTTTCTTTAAAGATATTTTTCTTTATATTGCATTTTGGTGGACAATATACTGCACCAACACTAAGATCTTGTTTAGTAGATGAAATTTTTATCAGAGAAAGTTGGATTTCTTCATATTCAATTTTTTTAATTTTTCTTCATTATGATTTATAGTCCCCTCGTTTAGGTTTCATCTGTTGTTTTTATGTTATGTTTTTTTTTAATTTTAGTTTTTAGTGCTTGGGAGTATAAAACTCCATTCGCAACTTTACTGATTATAAATGGTGTAGTTTTTTTCGGTATTTTTGTTTCATTTGATTGTTTGGGTTTGCGCATAGTCTTCTTTTCTGTAATTCTTTTGCTACCAAAAAAACAAGATAGCTACTAGGGTGTGTCTTGCTGCAGTTTGCACAAATGGCTTGGAAATTTTCTTTTTTACTACACTCATATGATTTCCAGCGCATTTTACACATTTAGCTTGACTTTGGCAAAATTTTTGTGTATTTCCAAAACTCAGGCATCTTTTACACTGAGGAATGGGCTTATTACTTCTGTGAGCCCCAATTTTTACTCTAATGTGCTGTAAATATTCTATGCTAATTTTATTTATTTGCTGTGAATGATCAAAAGATAGCATAAATAGTGGAAGCTTGGTTACAATATTTATATTTTTATCTTTAGTTTTTTTTAATTTTCTTTGCCACCTCTAGACATTTAAAACCTTTATTAATAAGCTCTTTTTTAATATCTTCTGGCTATCATGTGGTGAAGATTTCTTGCCATAACTTTAATTGGTCTAGTCAGTTTATTTTCATATGCATGCCATTCCAACTTGGCTTTATTTAT
Organism: Dolichopus griseipennis; assembly: GCA_963082915.1. Taxonomy (NCBI): domain Eukaryota; kingdom Metazoa; phylum Arthropoda; class Insecta; order Diptera; family Dolichopodidae; genus Dolichopus; species Dolichopus griseipennis. Next base: position 87,808,736 of record OY720441.1, on the reverse strand, counting down.
AAATTTTGCCAAAACTCTATATTCATTTTCGTTGTCTACATTAATTTTTAACTGATTATTATTCATCATTTTGACTTTAACATTTATATTTTCTTCTTTTATTATTTTTATAATATGAGAATAGTTTTTTAATTGCCAAAATTACCGGAGGAGATTTATATTTTTTAGTGACCTTATCGTTTCCTTTTAATTCTTCCTCTTGGGATTTAAATAACGGTTCCAAAGATGTGTTATTGGACTTTGAATTTTATTATTATTCTCGTGGGTTTTCTTTAAATTGCCTTTATCAAACAATATTTTTTCTTTGTGGCCCTCTTCTTATTTTTTTCACCTTTTTTAGGCTCACTTCTTTGCACCTTCGAGCTCATAGCGAAGGGGTTTATTAATTTATCCAGATTATTTATATTATTAACATTATTATTATGAAACACTGGCGACTCATCTGAAAGTTCAGGCGAGCCCTCGCCGACAGCCGTGATCTCTGAAGATACTTTGATAGATATCACTACCGAATTTTTATTTTTATATGACATTATCTTTTATTTATTTAATGCTTTTTGTACCTACAGCCAGGGTTTCTTAGTGCCGCCTCTCTGGGATCAGTCACAGACCAAGTAGTCGTCCACTCTGGAACACTCGCTTCAGGATTTTTATTTGGATTTTAGTGGACTCGTACCACAAGCATACCTTACTGATAGTATTTCTATTCCCCTACTCTTCGGGGTAATATTTCAACATAAATATCGTCTTAAATATAAAACAGGAGGAAAACAAAGTCTCATATATTTCTCAAAATAACATTTCCCTACATGTTATTTGTTTTTTTCAAAATAAAATAAATTATGTGTTTGTCATAAAATATAATAAGCGGGATGTACAGTTAGAGGGATGTAACGGGACGTATGATTTTTGCATATATGGGTTACTCCGGTATTCTAAAACCCTTAAAACTTGTTTTTTTCTGCCTAAAAAACTCAATGGGATGTTTTAAAATTTCATAAATAAGATTTTGATGTTAATATTTTGAATTAATAAGCTTTTGTAGAAAATCGGGTATCCTCCAGGGGCCCTAATTTAGACTAATTTTTAGATTTTTTACGAATATATCGTAATAATGAACACAAATAAAGAACTACAATTATATCTTATATAGTAGATAATCTTTGATATAAATCAATCCTGCATAAGTAGTTTTTTAACATTCAAAATTTTTTAAAAAAATTTTCATTGAATTACAGATCAACAAATAGCATATTTCTTGGAAAGAAAATTTCGTGATACATTTAAAATATTTATTGAAGATATAATGGTTGATTGTGGAATAGCAAAAGGATATGGAAGTGTACCAGTTAATTTTTTGAAACCAATATATGGATCAATCGATGATGAGTATCAAAAGTTTATAGCGCCAGGAGTTCTTATAACGTAAAGAAATACGTAGAACATAATTTTTATATAATAAATATATTTTAAAAAAGTCTATATTTAAAATAAAAAATAACGTTATTGGTTTTATTACAGAGTTGTTTTTTTCATTGAAACTTTGATGACAGCAAATGTATTTATTAGTGAACGTTCAGACGGTGTCTGGGATAGAAGTTTAGTTGCAGGTTAAAAATTTTTAGTTTCGACTCTAGTTAATTTAATTTAATTTTTATTTAATATTTAAAATTTCAGGTATAACAACTAGTGAAATGCTGTTGGCTCACGTAATATCCCAAACTATAATCGTTACTATACAAGTTTTAGAGATCATTCTCTTCATATTTTTACTATTTGACTTAAATAGCAATGGTGATGCAGCTTTATTTGTTTATTTACTTTTTGTAGTCGGGTTTTGTGGAATGTTATTTGGTAGGATATGAATAATATAATTCATACTTAACTTTATTTAATTTTAAATTTTTTAGGGTTATTAATTTCAATATACAGTGGATCACATACAGTTGCTATGTTTGTTGCAACAGGTGCATTCTATCCAATGATTCTTTTATCTGGTAAGCTTAAACCCCTTAAATATTACAGGGATTAACATATGAAGTGTTAATTCCACCCTTGAACTCCACTGTACTTTTAAACCTACTGAGTTTTCTTTCTGTTAACAATTTTACAATTTTTTTCATATTTAAAAATTTTATTCAATTTCAATACACATCTGTTCAATAGCGTAAAAATCAGAGGTAAGTATGGTAAGTAAGGTAAGGTTAATTTAGTTAATTTATAATTCTTATTATTAAAATCGTTTTTAACAAATTTATGCACAATTAAAATGTGAGACATTCTAGACTCATATTTATTTATTGAAAGAATGTTAACTTTAGAATCCTTATTCTAAAAATATTGTATTTCAGTTATAAAGATACACTTTAGATTTATAATATTGTATCATAGAGTTATTAGACTTTAGATTTTAAAATTTAATTATTTCGTATGGGTGCAGAATTTATTTACAACTGCTAGATTTAAATTGAACTGCATTTAAATTAGTATATTGAGCTCTTACTCTATTCTAAAGAATAATTAAAATTCTTATTTGTTCAATATTCTTCTTATTTGTTCAATTGTTCTGCATTATATTTGGTTTTTTTTTTCAATGTAATAATACCTGAACAAATATTATACTTACAATTTAATTTAATTAATGATTTCAATATCTGGTTTTTGTTAATAATATCTATTTTTTTAGGAATACTTTGGCCAACAGAAGCCATGGATTCATTTCTAAAAAATGTAGTACAATTTCTTCCATTCACAATACCTGTTGTTTCAGCTAGGAGTATTTTAGAAAAAGGGTTGAATTTAACAGACTGGGATGTCAGTAAAGGATTTGGAACATTAATAATTTGGATTCTTATTTTTGCTATCTTATGTACAATCGGTATAAGACGGAGAATGTAATTTTATCTTAATTTAATAATGAATTTAAAGTAATCTAAATGAAAATTCTAGTTTAGCAAAATATAACAAAATATCATTACTTTAAAATTTGAAATTTTCACACAATATAAAATTAATTAAAAAAGTTTTAATCTTTTAATCTTTTTATTAAATTTTAGTTCTTAGTGTAATACAGTTATTTAATAATTATTGAAATATAATTTATTTATTAAGTAAAGGTGATAAATATGGAATCATTATATTATTATATTATTTAAGAGAGCTTTATAAAAAAAAAGAAACTATTAAGTTTTTAAAATTGTGGTGTAAATAAAAAATAAGTTTTAACTATTTTTAAAACTTAATAAATAATATATATTTGTAAATTGTGATGTACTTACCCTTCTATACTTTTAATTGTGTTGAGTTAGGAATATTTTTTTTAATAAAATTATATTATAAAAAATTAAATTTTTGTAATTGATTTTTTGAATTCTTAGTTTTAATAATCTAACATTTAACCACAGACTTATAAAATTTAATCTGAAAAATTTTTTTCAAATCAAAACTTACTTAAAATTTAATTTTCAGTCTGGGATTTTAATATTTTTGAAATAGAACGGAAAAAGCTTGAATGTAGCAAATTTTTATTCGAAAAAGAATTTTTTTATTAGTATAGATTATTTTTCAAAAGATGATATTGCTGAAGAACCTAACTTATGTTTATCATCTGCAAACAATACCACTTAGCAGCACTGTAGAATACTTTCAATCTAATCCTAATGATTTATAAACTTAATCCTAATAAAAAGGGATTATGTATATGTTTACACGAGTACATAAAATAAAAGTTAACCCAGTTTTGATTGGTGGTGCTGTTATAGAGTTGAATGTTGTCAACTATTTCTAATAATCTTACAATTATGTATTTATATATTATAAATTTTAAAAGTTAGAGTCGGTTTCAAAATTAGAACTTTAATAATTTGTTTAGCGGGAGTTTTGGGACGGCAGCCCTCACTATTTTAATTTAATTGTTGTTAAAATATGTATAGAAAAAATATTTAAAAGGGATATTATAGTTTGTTACAAAACCAGTATAAAAGTTATAATATATTCTATAAATGAAATACCCAAAACTACCTCTTTACCATCGACAATTACATTCGAATAATGTAATTGACCTTTTATATTTTTGCTTTTCTTTTACTTTTTATTTTTAACTACCTTTAGTAAACATATAGTACATATGGTTTACACATTTTCTTAACAATAATAAATTTCAATAAACACTTAACAAATTTTGCTGATAAGCATTTTCTTTCTTTAAACTAAAATATTATTAAAATTCTAAATCTTTTTTATTAATTTTTCTTGTGAAACTAAAACTGGCGACGAGGATAAAGGGATTTTATTAATTATAATACGAATTATAATTAATAATCCTCAAAATAAAAAAAAAAATATAAAAGTTTAAAAAAAAAAAAACATTATAATAAATAAAACAAATTTTAAAACAATATAAAAGTTTAAAAGAAAAGTTTAATAAATTGTTTAAAAAAAAAACAATATAATAAATAAAAAAAAAATTTTAAAACAATATAAAAGTTTAAAACAAAAATTTAATAAATTGTTTAAAAAAAAACAATATAATAAATAAAAAAATTTTAAAACAATATAAAAACAAAACGTCAACATATATAAAATTCTCTGTGCTCCTGTTGTTTCCTGTGTTCCCGTAATTCAAAAGGATCCTGTAAAAGTTGCAGTATTCAAGATTCAAGTCAATCACCAAGTCATCCAATCACCACTTATAAGGAAAGTCAATCAAATCAACCAATTTAAGGTACTGTAAAATTTATTTTTTTTATCCTACAAATTTTTAGACAACATAAGTGCTTAAATTTTTTTTCTTCTCTTATTTTTGTATTGCAAAAATTCGATAACGAAAAATATAGATTTAAATTTGTCATGTTAGAGATAAATTAAATTAATAATATATAACATAATAATTGCTTGCTCAATAAATTTTTATGTATACAATCAATATATTTAATATTTAAATAGTATAATTTAATAAATTTTTTTAAAAGTATTTACAAAATTAGATAAATAAATTAATAACAAAAACTAATTAAAAAAGAAAAAATTGCATTTTAATTTGAATCTATTGAATTTATATATTTTAATTTGAATCTAAAAAATTTAATTGTGTTTTTAAGTATCTAATAATTTTTTGCTCGCTTAATAAATTTTTATTAACACAATCATTGAATAATATTATTTATACATTTAATAAATTTTTATAAAATTATTTACAAAAAAAAATCAAGTAAAAATTTTATCTTTATCTATCAAAAAAATTAATAATATATTTTAATAATTTCATTTCAAATATTCATTTTTTTTTAAAAATTATATAACCATTAAATCTCACAATACATAACATAATATTTACAAAGTATTCATACATACTACTTTAACATAATACAAACATAGTTACACCACAAGGTTACAAATTTATTTTTTTTTCTCTTTGTTTTGGGTTCCAGCACTCCCACCAGCTGAACGCTCTATTACTATAGAACCCTTAACATACTTAGATAGATTACCAGAATTCCATGGTAACACTAAGGACTTACAAATTTTTATTGATTCGGTAGATAGAATATATCCATTGTTGTCCGAATATAATGAAATATCCAAATTAGTTTTTTCCGATACTATTAAGGGTAAATTAAAATCAAGCAATGAAAGCAATCTTAATATCCTCAAGATAGAAATAACAATCAAAGATTTTCCAATACAAGACATACTAATGCATTACCCAATCGCAATAACGGTAATGTTAATAATAATAACAGAAGACATAATCAGTATAACGATAATAATAACAGTTATCGTCAAAATAACAATAACAAACAAAATAATAATAATAATAATAATTATCAACAAAATAATGGTAATAACAATAACTATAGACAAAATAGCAACAACTATAGACAAAATAACAATAGTTATCAACAATATAATGGTAACAATAATTTTAACCGACAGAATAACAGTCAGCAATTTAATAGACCAATGCCAATTAACTATGGAACCAGTAGCTATAATAATGGTACATATTGAAGGTCTAATAATTTCAATCACAATACTTATAAGTTTTGTATTTTTTCAGTTCTCTTTCGAGCGTTGTTGGGGTGACACGTATCTCGAGAGCATTGATAATAAAAGGGAAAAAGATTTATAAAAGGAAATAAGAAGAGAATGCCTTGTTATTGCAATTATAAAGTGGATAGAGTTGAATTAAAAATTCAATGTTCTATTTGCAAAAATTTTATACACGCTAAATGTGCAAATTTACTGCAAAGCGATATTGAGTATATGGAGAAACACAAAAACTTTGTATGCAAAAGGTGCAGTGTTGAAAGGCGTAAGTCTCTACAGTCTAATTACTCATTTAATAAATTAAAAAACAATACACCAACAACAAGTAATAGTGTATCTTCTGTTTCATCTGCTGAAGTTAATGTTATTGGAGTTTTCTCTCAAAATGAGAACGAGCTAACAGTAATTAATACAAATAATGAGAGAGTTTTAAATAATGAAAAGAATGAAATGGAAGAAGATAAAAAATATACTATGGAAATGGTGTATAATAAATTAGTAAAATTAGAAAAAATAAATAGTGATTTCTTAAACTCAATTAATTTTCTAAAAGAAGAGAATGCGGCATTAAAGTTGAAGTTGTGTAGTTTGGAAAGCAGATTGAATTGGGTGAATCAGAAAAAGAAAGAAAAATTTATTGAAATAGAAGGTGTTCCTGATGTAAATAATGAAAATGTCAAACAAATAACAAAAAAAATTTTTGCTGATGGTTTATCATTGAATATAATTGAAGATCAGATTGAACAATGTTTTGTTAAACGTAGAAGCATAAAAACACAGAATAATATTTCTAAGGTAAAAAACACTATCTACGTTAAGTTTTCTAAATACAACATAAAAACAGAGGTTATGAAAAAAAAAGCACTTGTTTATAAGAACTTAACATGCAAACTATTTGATGATGACTTGAAGAGTTCCAGTAGAATATTCATTAACAACAGTTTGACAGGTTACTCGCAGGCACTTTATTTGGAAGCCAAGAAAATAACAAAAGATAAAAATTTTAAATATTTATGGTTTAATTACTCTAATTTGTTGTGTAAAAAGGATGTTGGTGGTGATGTTATTATATTAAAATCATTTGCAGATTTAAATAAAATTAAATAGTTTCGTTGTTTTTTCTAGCTTTTGCTAAAGTAATCCATAATGAATCTAGATGTAAATGATTTTTTTAATGACATAACCACTTTTTCCTTAAATAACAAAAATTGTGAAAGTGTTTTCCAAACTAGCTCTAATTTTGAATTATATAAAAATTTTTTTTTAGTTCAACAAAATATCAGAAGCCTGAGAATGAATTTTGATGTGCTTGTCTCTAATTTGGAAATTTTTGCTAGAAGGCCTGATATGATTTTTGTTACAGAAATTTGGATTTATAATGAAGAAATTAATGATTATCATATTCCAGATTATAATTTTTTTGCAAAAACTAATGATTCTTTTGCGGCAGGTGGAGTAGGATGTTTTGTTAAGTGTGAGTATAACTGTCAAGTAACTATGTTAAATTTTCTTAGTGCAGATGTAATGAAAATTTCACTTAATATTCGTTTATTAATATCGTTTATTTGTGTTTATCGATTTCATAAGTATAATTTTAATGTGTTTTTTGAAGAATTTAAGTTTTTCTTAGATAATGAACGTTCGTCTAATTTGATAATATTAGGTGATTTTAATTTTGATATTTTAGGCAATAATGAAGAGGTTTATAATTATCTAAACTTATTAGCCGTTAATGGATTATCGTCGGTTATTTGCGAGCTTACTAGGCCTTTGTCTGGTAAATGTTTAGATCATATTTATGTTCGTTTTGGGAATATTACTCTTAATATGTGTGAAAGTGCGTGCTTTGATCTAAATATCACTGATCACTCAATGACAGGTTTTTTAATAAATAACTTTGAAAAAAAAATTATAAAAAGAAAGACTTTTTTAGAGTATAAAAAAATTAATTTTATAAAACTTAATCACTTTCTTCTGTACGAAAACTGGAATGAAATTTACTTTGAAACTGATGTTTCGAGGGCTTATGATAAATTTTTGTGGTTATTGAAGTTTTATATAGATGAGTCTGGTCTCACTGTTAAAGTTAAAGCGTCTAATAAAAGATTGAAGCCGTGGATAAATCGACTGTTATTAAATAAAATCAAAATTAAAAATAATCTAAGAATTAAATGTAAAAAGCATCCAGATAATGTCAATTTTAAGAAAAGGTATAAAAATTTGAATAAGAAATTAAAAAAAGATATTCTAATTACAAGAAACAATTTTTTTAAAAATGAGTTGAGCAAAAATAGAGGGAATTTAAAAGGTGAATGGCGTGTTGTCAATAATATTATTAGTAGAAATGTTGCAGGAAAATTTAAAGATTCCATTTCTTTGCAATTTGAAGGAAGAGCAATAACGATATGTTCAGATATAGCTAATATTTTTAATAACCATTTCTGTAATATTGCTAATCTTATCCAGGATTATTCAAATAGTTGCTATATTTGTAATACGTGGGAATTGGCTGATGATAATAACCAGCAACTTAGTTTCTATTTTGAACCTATATCAGCGCTTGAAATTCAAAGAGCTATTAGCTCTATAAAAAATTCAAATTCGTCTGGAGATGATGGGATCTCTAACATTCTTTTAAAAAATATTGCAATTAATGTAAGTGATATTCTTGCTTACATTTTTAATTTTAGTGTTATTAGTGGGTGTTTTCCAGATAATTTGAAAATGGCAAAAATTTTACCATTATTTAAAAAAGGAGACAAAAATGATGTAAATAATTACAGACCCATCTCACTACTTTCTTCAATTTCTAAAATTTTTGAGAAATTGATGAAAAAACGAATTTTGAGCTTCTTGAACAGAACAAACTTCTTTAGCAAAATTCAATTTGGTTTTAGAGAGGGAAAATCTACAGAGGATGCCTTACTGGATCTGTGTTCAAAAATCTTTTCTAATTTAGAAAAGAAAAAAAATACAGCCAGCTTATTTGTTGACATTACAAAAGCTTTTGATATGGTGGACCATCGATTGCTTTTGGAAAAAATTGACAAAGCTGGATTTAGAGGGTTTGTTCTTAATTGGTTTGCTTCATATCTAAATTTGAGAAAACAAAGGGTAAAAGTTAATGACAGCTACAGTAATGTTGGAATTCTGCAGAATGGTGTACCACAGGGCTCAGTTTTAGGTCCCATTCTGTTCTTAATCTACATAAACTCACTTTTCACTCAGAACTTCAAGGGAAAGCTAATTGCTTTTGCAGATGACATAGGCTGTGTCTATGGAGCAAATTGCCCGCTTAATTTAACAGCTGAAATAAACCATGACTTGGACTTACTCAGATCCTGGTTCGCTAGACATAAACTTGTGATTAGTAGCAAAACTAAACTTATGTTCTTCAGTTTTTCTTCTCAAGGAGTTATTGGAGCCGATATGGTCTTCCATGCTACGGAATGCAAAAGATTCCCTTTAATGGCTAACTACTGTTCTCACAGTAATATGCAAAAGTCCTACTGCGATAATGTTGCGTGCAGCACGAAATGTTTTATTATAGAGACAGTACAAGTGTTCAAATATTTAGGTGTTATCTTGGATTGTAATCTGAGTTGGTCCTCTCATATTGATACCTTGAAACAATACTTTCGTTCAATTCTGAGATATTTTTTTAAATTAAATAAGGTGTGTTCGGAGGATGTGTTAAAAACCATTTATTATGGGATATTTCATTCGAAATTGCAATATGGTCTGTCTTGTTGGGGCGGTGCTGCCTATTATAAAATACAGCCTCTTTTAGTTTTGCAAAAATATGTAATCCGTAAAATTTGTAACAAAGATCATATTTGCCCTAGTCTGCCCCTGTTTGTTTGTTTAAACATTTTACCTTTGAGACATTTATATTGTTACAAGGTTTTGAAAATATTTTTTGTTAGGTGTGGATACTTAAACAGTAGAATTTCTAGTATATACCCTCTTCGAGTGAACGACAACTTTCTGGTTATTGTTCCTGCTTTTCGCACCACATCTTATAAACACTTCTACAATGTAGCATCTTGCATTTTATTTAACAATCTTCCTATATATATTAGAAAAATAAGGATATTCAATTTGTTTTTAAAAGAAATTAGAAATTGGCTTTTGCAAATGGATTATGATGATCTAAATCGTATACTTTACTCAAACTAAATTCAATGTTAAACATAATTGAGGAATCAAAAGGAGCGGGTTTGGAAGACACTTATAATATATTTTTTTTATCTTTTTATATGTATATATATTTTTTTTCTTAAATTTTGTACTTAAATTTTAAATTTTATATTCTTTATAGTATTTTCCTTCTTTTTACATTTTTCTTATTATAGTTTTTCTTTTTTATATAATTCTTAATATTCTAAACTTTGAAATTTTGTTTTATTTTTCCTTTGTTATAACATTATTTTTCTTTTTAATATTAAATTTTGTTGTTACTTTTTTATACACATCACCCCTCTGTATAACTGATATTAATTAACGTTTGGAATTTTAATTTAATGAAGTGGGTTTAAAACTATTTTCCTGTAAAATAAAAAATCCACTAAACTCACAATAACTTTTTTCATTTATTAAATATATATTTAAATTATGAAATTTTTGTATTAAAAATCTTTGTATAGTATTTAATTTACACTAAGTAATTTTTGAACTTTAAATATTTTTTAGATTGTAAGAATAGAGTTTTAAGATAATGTGAAAAGTATTTGAGAATGAAATAATAAATAAAAAAATAAAAAAAAATAAAATAAAAAATTATAATAATAATAATAACAGTATCAGAGACAAACCTAACCCTTACAGAGGCAATAATATTAATGACAATCATCGAGGCCGAAATAACTCACCAGAACCTATGGATGTATGTCACAACGAAGTACAGAATTCCTAAAAACTCTACAACACAAAATAATTACGTCGCAAAAAGTGCGCATACCTCTTTTTCCCGAGTTAGGAGATACAAACGAAAAGATAGACTTTTTAGTTTGTAAATTCCACGATAAATATGATGGAATTATAGGAAATGATATTTTAAAACGATTTAACGCAAAAATCGACTATAGTAAAAATACATTAGAAATCAACCAAAACTTAATTCCTCTGTTGTTTGATTTCGACGAACAAAAAAATATCAAACTATCAGTCCAACAGAAAGACGGACTCATTTTTGTGAACGAAACTAAGACTTTGGACGGAAAAACAATAATAAAAGAAGGTATTTATGACGTAGAGAATAATGAAGTACAATTAAAAATCGACAATCCTTCAGAGTTTCAACATGACCAAATATTAACGGAAGTAGTCAATCCCGAAAATTTTAACATAATTGAAAATAAACCTTTTAAACCGCACCTTGAACAAATTCGTACTACCCATCTTAATTCAGAAGAAAATGAAAGACTTATTAGAGTCATAAAGAAATTTGCAAACCTATTTTATCAAGAAAACTCTAAATTATCTTTTACAAACGCTATTAAACATGAAATTAGAACTACTGATCATGCTCCAATAGCAGTTAGAACTTATAGATACCCATATATTCACAAGAGTGAAGTACAAAACCAGATTAAAGAAATGTTAGACAATAAAATCATTAGACCAAGTCGATCTCCGTACTCTGCACCAGTATGAGTTGTGCCGAAAAAGACGGACGCAAGTGGTAAAAGTAAATGGAGACTTGTTATCGATTACCGAAAGTTGAATGAGGTAACGATAGATGATAAGTACCCCATACCAAATATGGACGAAATATTGGAAAAACTAGGGAGATGTCAATATTTCACAACACTGGACTTAGCGAAAGGGTTTCATCAAATAGAAATTTCTGAAAAAGACGTACATAAAACCGCTTTTAGTGTCGAAGGAGGACATTACGAATTTCTTCGTATGCCTTTTGGACTGAAGACAGCTCCGGCAACCTTCCAACGACTGATGAATGATGTCTTGTACGAGTACATAAACCAAATTTGTTTAGTGTATCTCGACGACATTATAATATTTTCGACTTCTTTGCAAGAGCATATGGAGTCTATAACAAAAATATTTCAAAGATTAAAAAATGCAAATCTGAAAATACAATTAGATAAATCAGAATTTTTAAAACACGAAGCTGAATTTCTTGGACATATTGTTACCAATGAAGGTATTAAACCAAATCCGAAAAAAATAATTTGCGTACAAAAATTTCCTTTAACTAAAACACCGAAAGAAATTAAACAATTTCTTGGACTTGCCGGATACTATAGAAAATTTATCAAAGATTACTCGAAAATAGCTAAACCTATGAATAAATATTTAAAAAGGATATTAAAATGAACATGACCAAGAGTACCGAACAAGTTTTGAAACTTTAAAAACCCTACTAATTAACGACCCAATCTTACATTATCCCGATTTTAAAGAAGAATTTATATTACAAACCGATGCAAGTAATTTTGCACTTGGCGCTGTCCTTTCTCAAAAAGATCATCCAATTTGCTATGCTAGTAGAACGCTCAATGATCACGAGCAGCATTATAACACAACCGAGAAGGAATTGCTAGCCATCGTATGGGCAACGCAATATTTCCGCCCATATCTCTTTGGCAGGAAATTCGTAATCGAAACTGATCATAAACCTTTGAAGTGGCTATTTTCTATTAAAGAGCCAAATTCCAAATTAGTACGATGGAGACTAAAATTATCAGAGTTCGACTATACGATCAGATATAAAAAAGGTGTCGAAAATGGTGACGCGGACGCTATTTCAAGAGTCACAGCAAACCTTTCTAATGAAAATTTAAATGAAACTGAATCTTTAATTTTAGAATCGAATTCTCCAATTAACATTTATAAAAGGCAAATAATAATAAAAAAAATTGCTTCTGGATCTCTTAAAATAAAAACCTCTAAAATATTTAAATCAGAAAGAAAAATTATTTACGCGAAAACTTTGGACAAAGATACTGTAATTACCATTGTGAAAAATCATTTCGATCAAAACAAGACAAACGCAATAATAATAGAAGACGAGACATTTTATAATGATTTCCGTACTGTACTGAATAATACCCTTAATAGAAATAATAATAATATTAATTTCAAAATAATAAAATGCAAAAATTTACTCAGAGATATAACAGACGAGAACGAACTCGCTGAAATTATAGAAAGACAACATCTCAAAAATAATCATAGAGGTATAAATGAAAATTTTGCACAATTAAGAGATGAGATATATAATCCTCAATTAAGAGATAGAATTACAAAATTTATAAATAATTGCAAAATATGCAACTTAGAAAAATATGACAGAAAACCTGTGAAACAAAGTTATAAAATAACCGAAACTCCCAATAGTCCTTTAGAAATAGTACACGCAGACGTTTTTTATAGTCTCGATAAATCTTTATTTTTGACAGTAATAGACAAATTTTCTAAATACGCGCAAGCTATCAGAATTTTAGGTCGAACATGGACAGAATTCAAGAGAGCGATCACGCAATATATCTCTGTTGTTGGACATTTAAAAAAACTTATAGTAGACCATGAATTAGGTATAAAAGCAATCCCCTTCCAAGAATTCCTTAAAAATGAAAATATTGAAATACATTTTACTTCCAACAATAATCACACATCTAACGCAGATATATTGAACGTCTACATAATACAATAAATGAGCATCTAAGAATCCTAAGACACGATGCAAACGTTAATATAGACAGCGTTGATGAGAAAATACACAAAATCATTAAGTTTTACAATAACACTATTCATTCCACGACAAATAAAAAACCGATTGAGTTTCTAAACGGACATATAAACCAAAACGAGTATCCCCAAATAAAAGAACGCATAGTCAAAATTAAAGAAAACGTTATTAATAAATTAAACAAAAATCGCGAAGACGTCGAAATAAAAATAGGACCTCAATACTTAAAAGAAGAAAGAGGAGGTAAGTTTAGGATAATAAATGCACAAAATCTAGGTAACGATCACATTATTACAGACACCGGATACAAATACTACAAATCCCACATAAAAAAACACAAAAAACACCAAAACAACAGTAATCTTAAGACAAATTCGCGCTCTAATAGAAAAAAAATATAAAACAACGTTACCACAATATGAATTTTTGATAGATGAAGAAAAAACTTTGTATAATGTAACAATAAAAGATAATTTGAAGAAAAATTTAAAAGAAATTGAAGATAATTGTTTAACTAAATTAATAAAGGCAGAACAAGCCAATTGTAGTATGAAATATTGTAAAGAAAAAGTTGCTAAAGAAATCTTACCTGATTTAATTATTGTAAAAAATCTTCAAGGGAATATAACCCAGAATTGTAATGAAGATAATTTAAAACTTTTTAAAAACAGTTTAATTAAATTTGAAAATTGTAATATTATAATAGAAAATTTTACTTTCAACAATAATTTTATTAAAATTGAAGATCATGTTATAATATCCATATACAAATATTAAAATTATAGAAAATGTAGAAAATAAAACAGATAATTTGAAAAAACTTAATTTAACTGAAATTGAAAATAATCGTAAGAAAATTGAAGAAATAACAGACAACCATAAAATTTTAAATATTTTTAATTATATTTTTTTTTTCTGTGTAATATCATTTTCAATTATCGAAATATTCGCAATACTAATAAAAATTAAATTTTTTCATAAAAAAATTAAAGTTGCTAAAATAACAGCTTCGTCGGAGCCTCAGTTTAAGAGGGATGGAGTTATATATTCTATAAAATAAATACCCAAAACTACCTCTTTACCATCGACAATTACATTCGAATAATGTAATTGACCTTTTATATTTTTGCTTTTCTTTTACTTTTTATTTTTAACTACCTTTAGTAAACATATAGTACATATGGTTTACACATTTTCTTAACAATAATAAATTTCAATAAAGACTTAACAAATTTTGCTGATAAGCATTTTCTTTCTTTAAACTAAAATATTATTAAAATTTTAAATCAGATTACAAAACAAATTCGAATGTTTTTGTTTTGTAATATGATCTAAAAAGAAATTCTTATTTTAAAATTATGACCTACTCCAATATTAATTGATTTGCTTTGCAACATATGGATTCATATAAAATATACAATATATTGCGATAAAAGAAAATGACATAAATTTAATTTAGAATAAGAAATTTTGTAATTTTGTAATTGTAAGTAAAAATGCTAAAAAGCATTTTTACAAAGAAAAAGAAATTGTCTGTTGTAAAATATCTAAAAATCAAAAAGTTAGTTCTTAAGTAGAATTCAAAGTAAAAAGGTTTCTTTTTAATAAAAATTAAATAAAAAATAAAAACAAGGGTTTTATTACTTTTTTATTAATTTTTCTTGTGAAACTAAAACTTATAAACAAGTGATCAAAAAACCTAAGGGTTTTTAAAAAGTACATTTTCAAAATTATATTGGGCTTCTTACTGTGTATTTTATTATTTATTTTTATAAAAATACATATAAAAATAAATGATAATATTATAATTTAGTTATTTCATCAATTTGATGATTATGAATAATAGTGAAATCAAAACTTAGAATATAATCCCAATGCACTAAAGAAAACCTGTTAACAAGTGCGAAATTTAATGTTGGAGCTTCAATATTAATGTTTAATTTTGGAAAAACATACTTTACTGAATAAGTTTTATAAAAACAAAAAAGTTTTAATTTTTAAGTCCTAATAGCCCTTGAATGGGGAAGGTTCCCAAATTTTTACTGAGCAAACTTATGATGATTCTCGAGGATCTGCCTTTCCCCCTCTTGTCCTCACCCTTCCATTTTTTATAGGTTCTAGGAAATCAATTGTGAACTCCACCTTAATTTTGGGATTTTACCTGGAATTTTTATCCAATTTGGCGATCGGACGTGTTTTTAATCGCGGAACAATTAAAAAACAAAAAAAAAAATCATCATATTGTGTACTATTTTATTCAGTTGTTCCTATAACGTATAGGCATGGCTGAATGTCGGAAATGTCGATCAAAAATTAGAGGAGAAACGGGTATTCGATGTGACGGCGTGTGCGGGAAAATATTTCACAGTGCGTCAAAATGCTCGGGGCTCGATCAGGCGGCAAATAATTTATTAGACTCAAATAAGAACATTAAATTTATTTGTGATGACTGCATTTTATATATACATAATGTAGACATGGTTATTCAAAATATTGAATGTGAAGTGAAAAAAAGTAACGACTACTTGAATGAATATAAACAAGAATTTGCAAATGCACTAAAAAAAAATGAACTAGAAACAATGCAATTACTAAAAGCTATTGAAGATAGATATATTGAGCGTTTAGAAAATATAAAAAGTGTGCAACAAAAAGAATTCGAAAAATTTTCTAAAACTAGTGAATTATTTAAAACGGAAAGTGAAAAACTGAATGTAGCTATGAATAATACATTAGTAAAAAGCAATGAACTAAGTGATCAAATTACAAACTTAAGTGAAAAAGAAATTAAACAAAATATAGGTCAAAATTCGTTGTTCTCTGATATTGTGAAACAAAATGCATGTGTAAGCAAAAATATTGTACGTGAAAAGAAAGAAAAAATACCTTTGGTCATTAAACCTAAAAGTAAGCAAAAATGCAATATAACTAGAATGGAACTAAATAAGAAGGTAGATCCAAAAAATTTTAAAATTAAAAATATTGAAAATCGTAAAAATGGAGTTATTATTGTGGAAGCTGACAATAACCAGGAAAGAGAAAAAATAAAGTCTGCTATTGAAGATAATTTAGAAGAGAATTATGAAGTTATAATTCCCTCGGAACTTAAACCAAGAATAGAAATAGTGCATATGACATCTAATTATTCAGAGGATGAACTGTTAAGCAAACTTAAGTGTCAAAATCAACACTTAGAAGAGAGTGAGATGAAATTAATAAAAACGTATGAGATAAATAAATATAAGGAGCAAAAATATTTCAATGTAATTATTGAAATTGATAAGGAGTCTTTTGCGAAAGTTATAAAAAATGAAAAAGTTTCAATTGGTTGGGAACGTTGTAAAGTATTTGATGCTTTGAGAGTGCTTCGATGCTTTAAATGCAAAGGGTTCAATCATAAAGCTGCTGACTGCAAAAATGAAGAAACATGCTCTAATTGCCTCCAAAAACATAAAAATAGTGAGTGTAAGAAGGAGAAAGTAGTAAAATGTATTAACTGTATCGTAGTAAACGAAAAGCTTAAACTTAACCTTGACGAGTGCCATGATACATTAAGCAAACTTTGTCCGGTTTATCTAAGAAAACTGGACGTGCTTAAGAACAAAATCGGTTATTAGCAATTACAGCTACATATTAACGAAATAAACAAAAAAGCTATGTCTAACTTGAATGAAATTGCAGAAGATCAGTTGGGAGTTACCGAAACAAAAACATCATCGAAGTCAGGAAATGAAGTTTCAACATCGATAGATTCAAAAAATGTAACATCATCATCAAATTTTAGTAACAAAAAAGTAGTAAAAAAAGATGTCCCTCCAACAAATCCAATAATTAAAACCAACAGTATATTAAATAAATATCTATCAAAAATATGGAGTAAAAAGCAAAAATCGGTAAATAAAAATAACAATCATAACAGTATCAATATTAATAATAGTGATAATAATAATAATAATAATAATAATAATAATAATAATAATAATAATAATAATAATAATAATAATAATAATAATAATAATATTAATAATAATAATAATAATAATAATAATAATAATAATAATAATAATAATAATAATAATAATAATAATAATAATAATAATAATAATAATAATATTAATAATAATAATAATAATAATAATAATAATAATAATAATAATAATAATAATAATAATAATAATAATAATAATAATAATAATAATAATAATAATAATAATAATAATAATAATAATATTAATAATAATAATAATAATAATACGAATAATATTAACAAAACCAATATTGTTAAAGATTCTCCAAGTTGCAATTATACAAATTGGGTTAAAGGTGAAACACTGAAACCTCAAATCAAAGAATCTGCAAACAAAATTGTTACATTTGATCCACCGATTGTAAGACTAACTCGTAAAGCAGTATTAGAAGGTGACAGTATTTATGTGCTCTCACGACTAAGAGACCACAGAATTTACAATAATGTTAGACTTTTTTTATCATATTTTTACGACCAAAGTGATATATGTTATGATGGCATAACACAAACGAGCCTTAAAGTCTTAATAAATCAAGATGGCTTACCAACAAATTATAAAGAACTTTGTAAAATATATTATGAATACCATGATAGAGTAGGAATATTCAAAGAAGATGTAAACAAAGATTTAAATTCATACAGAATACATATTGATAATAAATATAGAGATTACCTTCAAAAAGTTAGAGAAAATTGGAATAATTATATGAACCCTATTTCTAAATGATGGAGACCTACAATAACCTAAAAAAAATTAAATCAATAAATATTCTGTATGTGAATATTAGAAGTATGAGAAATAAATTAGACGATCTAATCTTATTGATTAAAACGCACTCTCCAGAAATTGTTATTCTAAATGAAACATGGATTTACTCATCTGAAATTCCATTTATGCAAATTCCTGAATTTTCAGCCATTCATTCATGTAGAGATAATAATCGGGGAGGTGGTACCGCAATTTATATAAAAAACGGAATTTCTTTTACAACTCTTACTCTACCTAATTCAATTAATGATAAACTAAATACAATCGGAATACAAATACTCAATTGTCAACCCAACATGAAGATCTTCACAATGTATAATGCTCCGGACAATGACAAAAATGATTATATAAACGCACTGGGTATTCTTCTTAAAACATTTAATAAGAACTGCATCATAGTAGGTGACACAAACATTGATTTACTCCAAAGTAATGAAATCACGAGTACTTATGCTAACATAATTGATTCATACAACTTCAATATTCTCAATGATACGACTACTTGCGGAATTACTCGTCAAGCCGTCAATTGCAGCTGCCAAATCGATTGTAATCATGGAAGTATTCTGGATCATGTTATTGCAAACTTTAAAACCTTTAAAGCATTGATCAAATCATATGATAATCCCATTAGTGACCACAAAGTTTTGGATATTAATATTGAAAAATGCGACATTATACTTGAACCAATGACACGAGTCACTATTGAAAAAACGAACTGGAATGTATTTCAGAATCTAGTTGCGCAAAGAGTTGAAACGTGTAATTCATACGACAAGCTCACGGAGTGTTTAAAAGAAAGTAAAGCTCTGGCATCATCATTAAGAATAGTTAGAAGAAGAAATCAAAACCTCTGGGTTACACCATTTATACTTAGCGTAATCAAAAAGAGAAATAAACTATACTCTAAACTTCGCAAAAACAAAGACAACTCTGAACTACAAGATAGGTATAGAAGAATCAAAAATTATGTTCAAAAATTAATAAAAAAAGCAAAAGAAGATTACTTTAACAACCAAATGAGTGAAAGTACCAACCCTCAACAGATGTGGAAAGTCATCAATAAGCATTTAAATCAAAATAGCTCAAAAGAAAATTCAACAATTCGCTTAAATAAGAATAATGGTGAAATCTCTACATCTGAGCTAGAGGCAGCAAACATTCTCAACAATCATTTTGCTACCATTGGAAGCACATTAGATAAAAACTTCACCAACCAAACAGTTAATGAAATAAGTACACAGCATTGCATAAATCAGAACTCAATATATTTGATTCCAACAGACAATAGTGAATTAAAACATATCATAAACTCTTTTAAAACTAATTCATCTCCTGGGCCTGATGGTATTTCAATAAAACACATTAAATCAGTTGAGCAAATAATATCAAACAAACTAGTTAATATAATAAATGAAGTTTTATCTACTGGTGTTTTTCCTGATATGGCTAAAGAATGTACTATCACTCCAATTTTTAAATCAGGGGATAAAATGGACTGTAATAATTATAGACCGATAACCTTAACAAACTGTCTATCAAAAATTATTGAAAAAGTTATTAAACGTCGTTTAATTACGTTTTTTACTAATTCAAAACTAATTGATGACCACCAATTTGGTTTTTTAAATGGAAGCAGTACTGAATCAGCAGCACTCGAAGTTGTGAACTTCATTAATACAGCATTGGACAAAAATAATTATGCAGTAGCCATTCTATTAGACTTAAAAAAAGCTTTCGATACGGTAAATCATGATATACTCCTAAATAGTCTTGATAAAATGGGTATTCGAGGAGTTGCAGCCAATCTATTCCATTCCTACTTAAAATTTCGTAAAATCAAAACTAAAATAAACGAACTTATTAGTGAAGAAGCAAATCTTGAAGTTGGAGTTCCTCAAGGCACAGTTCTTGGTCCTATTCTTTATTTAGCTTATGTGAATAGCTTTAACAAAATTGGGCTAAGTGGACATTATTCAATGTTTGCGGATGATACCATAATTTTATATAAAGGCAAAAGCAGTAATCTACTAGAAGAATATATTAATTTGGATTTAAATAAAGTTAGTGAGTGGCTAGACCAAAAGAGACTAACGATTAACGTAACTAAAACTGATCTCATAATTTTTAAGCAAAAAAATAAAGAAAACATTAACCTATCAATTTCTATTAATCAACAACAAATAAAAAGAGTTAAATCTTCTAAATATTTAGGATTAGTTATTGATGAAGACCTATCTTGGAAAATACACATTGAAAAATTAAAAAAAACAATAATGTCAATAGTAGGTGCCATTGGAAGATGTCCTAAATTAAGCGAACAAGTTGCAAAATTAGTCTTTTACTCTCACATTCAGTCTAAAATACGGTACTTAATTCCAGTTTGGAGCCAGGGTTGCAAATACATTACCAATTCAATAAGCATCCTTATCAACAGAGCTATAAAAATTTTATACAGATTACCATATGATTATCCGACTACTCAATTGTATTATACTTGTAACTTGCCTTCTGTTGAACAAACAATATTTTTAGAAAACTGTAAGTTAATTTACAAATTATCAAATAACCTAATGAAAAGCAACCTAAAACTACAAACAAATGCTTCAGTTCATAATTACAACACAAGAAATGCACAAAATTACCGACTAGCAGCACCCAGAACCGAAAGAGGTAAAAGAGACGTTATGTTTAATGGTATAAAAATTTTCAATAGCCTTCCTAACAATATAAAATATGCTTCTAATTTAAGATTATTCAATAAAAGATTGAAAGCTGTATTGCCAAAAAATAATAACTAAAAAAAAAAAAAAATAATAAAAATAAATAATTAAACTAATAATATTTAAATTGTTTAATAAGATTGAATTGTATTTTATTAGATATAAGCTAGTTATAAGTGAGATTTATACCAGTTTTTTTGTAACTGTCTATCTCTATACAATAAATAAAAAAAAAAAAAAAAAAAAAAAAATTTTATTATCAGAGCAAAAATGTTTAAAACGAAGAGACAGTTTCGTCAATTTAAAGAACCCCTTTTAAATTTCAGAAAAACCTTTAACATATGTTGGAATATAATACTGCAGCTTAAAATTTTGTATATTTGTAAAAAAAAGTTGAACAGGTATTCAAGCTACAGGTGTTTAAAAATAGCAAAATTTTAATTTTCAAGCCCTTATAGCTCCTAAACAGTGGACATGACAAAAAAATTTTGTTAACTGACTCTTACTAATTTCTAAGGATCTAACTTCTCCCAAAATGGACCATAGCTAGAAGCATAGAAGACCATAGCTGGAACCGTTTAGAAGATATGTGGGGCCAGAAATTTTGCAAAAATTGAGTTTTGCGTAACGGTAAATTTTAGTACTATATGGCAACTCTATAAACAGCGTATTTTTGTAAAGTCTATAAAAATAGCTCTCTTTCACCGTTTTCAAATTGAAAATACATTTAAAAGAACTGTTGTTATAACAATTTAAATATGGGGCTTTTTCCAACTTTGGGGGCCTCCAGCTCCGTAAAGGGTGAAGATATAGCAAAAAGTTCTTCTACAAAAAAATTTTTTTTACATTACCTACCCGTGGTTGAAATTTCTTTACTTTATTTCAAACGGTGTAAAAGTTTGTGTAAGCACACGGACCGACGGACAAAGTCAAAATTAAGAAAAACCTTTGACACTTATTGAAACTTTCGTTTTGGTGCTTTCAATTTTGTATATAAATACAAAAAATTTTTGACAGGTTTAAAAGCAAAATTTATAGCAAAATTTCAATTTTGACCCTTAACAGCTTCTGAGGATTTAACTTCTCCCAAAATTTCAAGTTTCTAGATTTAGCAGTTCAGAAGTTATGAGGGACCAAAAATTTTGCACAACTTAGTTTTGGATAACGGTAAATTTTAGTACCGTATGGTAACCCTATATAATTGGCTTTAAAAAATTTGTAAAGCTTATAAAGGCAGCTGTCCGTTACCGTTGAAAATATACCTTATAGAACTCTAATTATAACTGTTTAATATAGGGCTTTTTCCGACTTTGTGGGGCTGTAGTAACCGATAGGGCTACCAAAAAAAGTTTTAACATTATATTTTTTTTATTGCAATACCTACCAGTTGCTGATATTTTTTAGGTAGCCATGGGTAAAAAGGGACGAATGGACAGAGTTAAGCTATATAGGCACATTTTAACAAAATTTTTTGAAAATGTGCTAAGAATGTATGTATATGTTTATTTATACACAGGGTTTATTTTTATATGTAATTAATAAAAATTTGTTTTTTTATTTTATTTGTTTTTTTCTTTTTTTTAAAAAATTAATAAAATATTTTTTGGCTTCTGATAATTTACGATACTTTATTTTCTTAAATAAAACACATCCAACAAAACATTAATATTTTACTTTTTTATAATGCGTTTATTACAGCTAATTTTTCTGGCAAATATATACATACTTGCTGTTGGCCAGTCTAAAGAATGACGGAAGGTCAATTGAAAAAACAACTTTATTTAATTAACTTATTAACTATTTCTAATTTCATTATATACATATACATATATTGTATATCAATACCATATTCTTAAATAAAATCGCAACCTTTACATTTTGTATTACGCAGATTATGCTTCAATTCTAGTAATAGATACACAAAAAACAAGTAAAGAAACAGTCAGTCGGCGCAATCGACTTAGAAATACCCTACACCTATTTGGTTCAAATTTAAGGTCATATCCATAAGTCATTTTAACACCATAAAACTGTTGTTATTTGATCGTAACACATAGCTAACCAAATTAACTTTATAATACTAAAAAAATTTTCTAATTACACTATATTACAAATTCTTACTAATTTATCTATTTAAAAATATTAAAAAACAAAAAAACTTGAAATAAATGAAAAAATATTTATTCCAATTCAATTACAAAATGAAAAAATTCCAATTATTAAATTTTGTGATAAAAAGATAATCAAAGCATAATATATTTAATAATCCAAATTTTTCAAAATAGCAATTATTTTAAATGGTTAGTTTATATGCCTAATAGAAAAGCTTATAAAAGCAAAATATGCAATAAATGTATTTTTAAAATACAATTACAAATTTAGACGTTTTCATATAATTCATTTAAATATAAAACTAAGTTTTCCATAAATGCAGCAAGAACCTTTGAACATAGCTGAACCACTACAACTAAGTCTAAAATTCGGGGACACATAGGAAATAGCAAATATATTCTTTGGCTTCGAAATTAAACTCGACCAGAACCAATTCCCATGGTACTTTCCTTACTAGTAACCTAGAGTTTAAATTTCATCAAAATAGCGGCATTATGTTTTGAGTTATAGTGTTTTTAAGATATATGTTTGTTAGCCCTTGAACTTTTCAAGGGTTCCAGGACCCGAAACCATGGCACGATTTCGCCCATATGCAGTCCACGTCATACTTTCAATACTTGTTAACCCTTGTACACAATTGGAACGTTATATCTTAATTTTAAGTTACTAGTTTTATAAATTTCGATGATACGCTTTTACACATTGGGGGGTCTAAGAGAGGTACTGAACCACCACTCCAATTGATCCAAAATTAGATGGGCACGCAGGAAATAGTAAAGAACACCCATGTACCAAATTTGCAGCTTCTATATTTGTTTCAAGTTACTATCTTTATCAATTTCGAAAATATGCTTTAAGGTCCGCGGAACTGAGTGGCTGGTCCCCACCCACTACTCCAATTGGGCTCAAATTTCAAGGAGACTAAGGGAATCGAAAGCAACACCCTGATATTAAATTTGGAGGTTCTATCTTCATTGGTTTCGGAATTATGCCTAAATTCGATCAAAAAGTTCTAAGTTCCGAACCCATTGTCCATTCCTCACCGTACGCAATCACCGCCGTAGTTTCATTACCAATAACCTACAGCACAAAATTTCATGAAGATAGCGTCATTAGCTGTTGAGCTATCGTGATTTTTAATATATGTTCGTTAGCCCTGAAACCGATTAAAAGGTTCAGAACCCGAACCCTTGGTCTGTTTTCGCCCTTATACAGTCCGCGCTGTACTTATAGTACTAGCATTGATTAAGAATTATATATAGATAAACATTTTCATGTTAAAAATTTGTATGAAACTTTTTTCGCATATTTTTTAAAATTCACTCAAAATCGTTGGCACGAATTAAATGTATTGTAACTATTTCTATTTTATAGTATACCCTTTATTTTTATTCATACACACATGTACATGTAACATGATTCAAGAATATGAATACTATGACACTAAAGAAAAGAAAAAAATCGAATAAGAAAAAAAACGAGGAAGTGTGTAGTAGAGTAAATTGTGTCAACTCTGGGATACCCGTATGACCGTAGTATAAACATTATAATATCATCCGATTAATTACTTTTGGCAAAATTTCAAACACACAGCTTTATTAGGTGTAGTGTAATGCTCATATAAAAGAAGGAGTTGTATGGCACTTACTAGAACCCTCTGCAGTAGACCAACCAAATTTTCCAGTAACTTTGGCCATTACACTTAACTACTTTTGGCAAAATTTCAGATACCCAGCTTTAATAAGTACAGAGTAATGCTCATATAAAACAAGAAGTTATATGGCAGCTACACAAGCCCGTTGTGCAAACTGACTGAATTTCAATGGCGATGACGGTTTTTTTTAAAAATCCGATTTGTTGAAAGTTCCAGAATCCTAGCTCCTTTAATTTTTGAGTTATCGTAATTACGGATGGACAGACGCACGGACATACATAGTTAAATCGATTTATTTTTCAATTCTGATCCGATCCATACACTTGAGTCTATATCTGCCCCCCCTACTTCTCTGCGTCATAAACGTAATGGCAAATTTAGATTTTAAAATAATTATTTTAGAACCTTTATATGCATACATATTTATCTAGGTATGTACGCAAGTACATACAAAATTAAATAATTTTAGAAAAAACGAAATCAATTCGAAAAAATGAACTATGAATTTATGAATGAAAAAATCATTGTTTATACTAGATGACTATTTGTCAAAAGGGTATACTAAATTTGCCATTACGTTTATGACGCGTTTATATATATCAAATTTGGAAGTTCTATTTTTGTCTTTCTATCTATCATTGACTTCGGAATTATGCTCGTTTGGCCTAAATTCGATCAAAAAGTTCTCTCCACCGTATTTTTATTACTGGTAACCTATATCACAAATTTCATGAAGAGAGCCGCATTAGTTGTTGAGTTTTCTTATTTTTTTTTATATGTTCGTTGGCAGTTAGACGAATTAAAGGGTCCACAATCCGAACCCATGAAGCTTGCATACGTTATCTGTAACTATTATGTCATATCCGGGTAAAGTTTGTAAAATTTTACTGACACACGTGAAGTGAATGAAAATTTTAGAAACAAGATCTTTTTCGAACAGTTTTAATTTGTTATTAAAGCCGAATACTTTCTGTGCCAAATCAGAAATAAGTTTATTATGTCCTTGCGGAGATAAATTTAATGATTGTAGGTGCTGAAAAATATCCGTGAAGAACGCCATATCTAACAACCATTTGGTATTTTCAAGTTCCGGGACAAATTTTCCTTTTCCATTGACGAATTGTTTGATTGGTTCCATTAAAATAAAGAATTTTGTTAAAACATTGCTTACTGAGAGTCACCTTACTAAACAAAACCAAGATACATCATCTGGATGCTCATCGTTTTCCATTTCTTGTATAAAGGCTTTGAATTGGCGATGAGTTTTAGCACTTGATCGTATATAGTTGACGATTTTTAAAACTACGTTCATAATATTGTCATATTTAAAATATTTGGCTACAAGGTGTTCCCTATGAATAATGCAATGTACTGTGATAAAATTAGGATACAATGTGTCAGCATTTAAAAGCCCCAAAAGCCTGTTAGTAGAACCCCTCATAGCTGGGGCGCCATCAGTTGCAACGCTGACTAGCTTTTTAATCGGTACAGAAAGTTTTTTCAGTACAACATCAAGAGCGTTTTTTAAATCTGAACCTTTAGTCGTATCATTCAATGCAACAAGGTTTAACAGTTCTTCTTTGACATCTACATTATTTGTTACATAACGAACAAATATGGCAAGTTGAGGTTTATCTTCAATGTCTGTGGATTCGTCTAGGACTAGACTCAGGGCTGAGCAGTTTATCACATCATTTTGCAAGGTATTTATGATATCATCGCTAATAACAGAAATTCGCATTTTCACAGTATGCCTGGATACAGGGATTTGCTCAACCAATTTATGCAATTTTTTAATTTCTGGATCTAAAACAGAAATAACTTGAGCAATACTTTTTTTTATGAATTCTCCCTCTGTGTAGGGCCGTTTTGTTCTAGCAATATTGAACGCCATAATAAATCCGGCCTCTGTTGTTATATCTGCCTCTTTAATAAACATTGACATAACTTTTGTTTTTAAAGACAATATTTTCGTTCGGCGTAACTCGCTACCAGCAGGAAATTCTTGACTGAAAGAACAGTGATTAACGTCGTAATGCCGTTTTAGATTACTGACCTTGAACTGTGACAACAATACTTCACATATCAGACACATCGGCTTTCCATTTCTTTCTACAAACAAAATCCTCTTCCCACTCCGCCTTAAATATCCTGTTCTCGTCTTCATATTTGCGTTTTCCAGACAGCATAATTACTTTTTATTTTTTTTTTATTATAATTTTCACAAATGTAACCACAACTTAACTAGAGGAATTTTAAAAAACTACTGAGTAACACACGCAAACCTACTAATCTACACCAGCAAAAAGAATTTACTTTAAAAATATATTAACAGTTAAGTTTGAAAAAAAAAACTATTTAACGCCTACTAATTTACGCAAAAAAAACTTTTTCAGTTTAAATTTAAAATTTAAACAGATTCAAATTATTTTAGATTAACCCTATATATATGTATTGTTTTTTAATATATAAATGACTCCTTAAAATATTAATTTGTAAATGTGGCTCCCAAAGTTAGTATAGCTGGCCACCCCTGGTATATATTAATGTATGTACATATTCACATATTTACATTTTTATGCATATTTTTATGAATGTTAAGAAAAATGTATGTGTGTACATATTTTTTTGTAAATGTAACTTTTTTTATGTGATATTTTTCTCTATTTTTTTTTTTTGATGTATTTTTTATGTATTCTTATTTTGATATTAAGAATTATAATCAATTTAATAAAGGCGCGCATTTTTAAAAGTGTCAAGTGTTTATTTTGTTACAAGTGTTTATTTTGTTATGAACATATTATTGAGTATTAAAATTTAAATTAAAAAAATTGAGGAACAAAATTTACATGTCAGTATTAATTTATAAATTTTCTATTAGAATAAGTATTATATTTTAGACAAAAGCAATTAAAAAAGAAAAATAACATTCGCTACATGACAAGTTATCACTATTAAAGTAATTACATATTTTTACGAAATTTTTTTTTTTACAAAATTTGAATTTCCAGTTAAAAAATTTTTTTCATATCCCCCAAAATTTCGTGTAATTACGAGGTATAACTTGTCACATCGTAGCTTATTGCTTTTACTATAGCTTTTATCTAAATTTCATTGTATTTTTCTTATAACTTATCATGCAAGATGTTACATTAGAAATAGTAATCATAATAATATGTATATGTACCTACATACATGTAAAAAAAAATTTGGATTATGAATTTTAAAAGATAAACTTAATTGCTGCATGTATTTCGGAATAAAAAATACTTTACTCATGAAACACCTTGCATTTTTTTACGTTCTAATTTTCTTCATCTGAAACAATGCGGTATATTTTTATAAAGCCTTGTAACAATTTTGTCTATTAATTTTCTGAAAAATATTATAATATTTTATGTCTTTTATGTAATAATCTTATGATTGTTATGTATTTGATGTATTATTATAAAATAATAAACTTTTTTTTATGAATATACTTAAATTTGGTTAAATTCTGAAAATCAAAT
This sequence comes from Dolichopus griseipennis, assembly GCA_963082915.1. Lineage (NCBI taxonomy): Eukaryota > Metazoa > Arthropoda > Insecta > Diptera > Dolichopodidae > Dolichopus > Dolichopus griseipennis. The sequence goes on along the minus strand of OY720441.1, from coordinate 87,780,180 downwards.
TAGCGTTTCGGCCTGATAGATATATTCCGCATTGTCAGAAATATCTATTTTCTCTGCTTATTCCTTTTGTCATTCCTTCATTTTCTTTATGCATGTTTTAAATGAAGAATGTTTAAGGACGTAAAAGCAGATTACCGTAAGAATGGTACCCCTTGCATAGTGTGCAATAGAAGTAGACGTAATTTTGACGGTAGGTTGTATGAATTTCCAAAAGAGAAAAATTTATTCGAAATTTGGGTATCGGCATGTAGTGTAAGTATAGAAAATTTAAAAACAAAAAAATTATTTATTTGCGAAGACCATTTCGAAAAAAAATTTTTAGGGAAAAAACTAAAAAAGGGAGCTTTTCCAAGTTTGTGTTTGCCACATAATAATATTGAAATCAATCCTATAACTCCTCTATCTAATTTAAACTTTCAGTCAAAAGAGTTTTCAAATTTTAATAAAGAAAATATTTTTTCTAAAACATTTAATAATAACTCAAATATTAAAGTTTATAGTCAAAAAAATCTAGAAAATTTAAAAGTACCCTTAGAAAACATTCGAACGGTGTCCTCAAATGAATTGTCGATTAATTTTTGTAGGCATTGTTTGAAATTCCAAAAGAAAGAAAATTTTTATTTTAAAAAATTTTCCACATGTCATAAAACATTAGGTCATATAAAAAAAAAAAATGTTTATTTAAAAAAAAAAATTATGTCTTTAAAAATGCAGAATAGAAAATTACAATTAAAAATAAAAAAGGAAAAGCAGGATTCTTTATCTAATACAATTGATAGGCAGTCTCATTTAGCAAACGATGCCAAAACTTTTTTAAAAATGAATTTCAAAAATGGAAAGATATGGTCAAAAGATGAAAAAAAGGTAGCTTTAAATATACATTTTAGTTCTCCAAAAGGTTATTTATTTTTAAAGAATGCGATAAAGTTAAATTTACCCCATTTTAGTTCCCTTAATAGGTGGATCCCTATTAAATATTTAAATGTAGGTCTTAAGGAAAAGAATATTAATGAATTAGGGATTATATTTTCGAATAAAAATTCTCTTGAAAAGGAAGCAGTATTAGTTTTCGATGAAATTAGTATTAGAAGGGATCTTAACTATAATAGTGCATTGGATCAAATTAGTGATTTTTCGGATTATAGCTTTAAAAGAACGAAAAGCGTTGCAAAATACGTTTGTGTTTTTCTCCTAAGGGGATTAGTACATAATTGAAGTATGTTCTTAATTTTTATGCCACAGAGAAGGGCATTAGTGGCGAAGATCTTAAAAACATTTTAAATATTAATTTAGGTGCAGCTTTTAATTTAGGTACATAACATTTGAAAATTAATAACAAAAAACTTATAAAAAAGTAACAAAAAAATAAGAAAACAATATAAATTAATTAAAAAATTTAAGTAGTAGAAAAAAAATTAGGAATTTTTGTTTGTTTTGCTGTATTTAAGCTATGAGATACAACCTTTTCTTTAATATTCCTCAATAATAATATTTGCTGCAATGGTAAGTTATTTTGTTCAGCCCATAAAATGCATGTGTTGAAGCTTTGGATTGCATCTTCATATCTGGATACTCACCAGATTTTAGCGTCATTTTCTTGCATGGACCAACATCACTTGATGCAATAAAAGTTAAAATTTAATTTTTCTTTTTTTTTATGTCAAATATTGTTGAAACTCCTACTCCATATTTCAAAGCTAAGCTTTTCAGACTTACCTCGTCTGATACTTTCTTAATAATTTCAGCTTTTTGTTCTAAGTTCAAAGTCTTGTGCTTTCTTTTAATTTTGCAAAACATTTTATGTATTAACGATTTACACTTGAAGAGAAACTAATCATTAATGTTTTGTTCTTACATTGTTACACTTAAAAATTACATCAAACGAGGAAGAGTGTAGTAGAGTAGACTTTGTCAACTCTGGGATACCCGTATGACCGTAACATATACATTATATCATCCGGTTAATTACTTTTGGCAAAATTTCAAACATTCAGCTTTATTAGGTGTAGAGTAATGCTCATATAAAAGAAGGAGTTGTATGGCAGCAACTAGAACCTTTTGCAGTAGACCAACCAAATTTTGCAGTAACTTTGGCCATTACACTAAACTATTTTTGGCAAAATTTTAGACACCCAGCTTCATTTGGTGTAGTGTAATCCTCATATAAAAAAAGGAGTTGTATGGCAGCTACTCGAACCCTCAGCAGTAGACCAACTAAATTTTGCAGTAACTTTGGCCATTACACTAAACTATTTTTTGCAAATTTTCAGACACCCAGCTTCATCAGGTGTAGTGTAAAGCTCATATAAAAGAAGGAGTTGTATGGCAGCTACTCGAACCGTCTGCAGTAGACCAACCAAATTTTGCAGTAACTTTGGCCATTATACTAAACTACTTTTGGCAAAATTTCAGACACGCAGCTTCCATAGGTATAGAGTAATGCTCATATAAAATTATAAGTTGTATGGCAGGTACTCGAACCCGTGGACCAAAATGGCTGAATTTCAAACTCGATTCCGTTTTTTGCATAAAAACGAATTTGTGAAAATTTCATAATCCTAGCTCCTTTACTTTTTGAGTTATCGTGATGACGGACGGACGGACGGACAGACGGACGGACAGACGGACGGACATACATAGCTAAATCGATTTATTTTTCGATTCTGATCCGATCCATACACTTGAGTCTATATCTACCCCCCCTCCTTCTCTGCGTCACAAACGTAATGGCAAATTTATTATACCCTTGGACTATATAGTCATACGGGTATAAAAAACGTATGGGAAATTCCCTTTTTTATTTAAAAAAATGCCCATAAAACAATAAAAATAAAATAAAAAAAAATTTAAGTACGAGTATGTAACAAATACAATGAATAAAAACTAAAAATTCAGATTATCGAGTTAACCTTTTTTTTTTGTTTCGGATTATAAAGGCACCCAATAAAGAAATTTGTGTTTCGGATCAGCGCGAATTTCGGATTATCGCGGCCCTACTGTAACTAAATTCAAGTTATGTTTTCGATAATTTTTTTTAGTCAATGAATTGTTTTGTTTTGTTTATACCTATGTACATATTTAATATTATATTTTTTTTTTGCTATAAGGGTTTTTTATGCCGAATGGAATATAAAATATTAAAGCTTTTTTTATATATTTTTCAATAATGTAATGCAATACTTATTCCATTTGGCTTTTTCCCTTATTAACTAACTTAAGAATTAATAATAAAACAGAATTATTTAAAAAAATATTGAAATTTTATTAAATTTTATATTTTTACTTTTCATGTCCATTTAAATAAAAAATTTGAGTCAATCAAAATAACGAACTAAATTCTTCCTAAACGTAAAATTCTTATACATACTTATTAAAATGATAAGATTATTTATGATTTTACAAGCCATACAACTTTTAATAATAAGCTTGTCTGTCGCACATTCATTCAACATTAATATCAAAAGTTACAAATAATAAATATGAAAATAAATTTTTCTATTTTGATTTACAAGAAGAACGAAAAATACACTTAGCTGTTTTAATTTCATATACACACATACATCAATAAAAGATGTAAAATCTCTATTTAGTTTTTTTTAATTTCAAATCAAAGTAACGAAAAAAAAGTAAAAAGACCTTGAATATTTTATATGTGTTAATATACCTATACACTATGCATGCAGTATAGATTTAACTTTTCATACTTTATCTAATATATAAAGAAGAAAATTTGTTTGTTTATTTGTTTGTTTGTTTGTTTGTTTGTTTGTTTGTTTGTTTGTTTGTTTGTCCAGGATTCACGTGAAAACCACTGGTCCGATTGACACCAAATTTTAGAGGAATAATTTTGGGAGCCCGGGGGGTGACATAGGCTATGTCGCATTTTTATAAGTCAACAGGTTGTGGCTCCAGAGCCGTTTTAAGCTTTTTCGTTTTTTTGATGTCGAGTCGAAACGGTTTGACCGATTAACTTGAAATTTTGCACGAATGTTCTTCTTATTAAACGGAATTAATGGTATAAAGTTGGTTGAAATAAATTAACCCCTTTCGGCCCGGCGGGCTTCCAAAAAATTTTGTGTTTCCGATTTGTGTCCAATTTTACAGGGTGGTTTTGCAGTCGAAAAGAAAGGCTGGCACAAATTTTTGTTGGGTTCGGTTAACCCGTTTGGGCACGAGGGCGCAATGAAGCTTTTTCAATGTTTTTGATGTCGAGCCGAAACAGTTTGACCGATTGACTTGAAATTTTGCACAAATCTTCCTCTTAGCAAACGGAATTAGTTTTATACAGTTGCTTGGAATATATTAACCCATTTCGGCCTGGCGGGCTTTCAGTATTTTTTTTGGCCGTTTGGGCAAGAGAGCGCAATGAAGCTTTTTCAATGTTTTTGTTGTTGAGCTTAAACGAACACTTTTTTCAGCTAATCTTGAACACATTTTTCAGCTAATCTTTATTAGCAAAGCTCACAGGGTTAATTTGATTTTTATCATTTAACCCCTTTTGTCACAAGGGTTCATTAAATTTGATCTCCTTAAAGAGTTCAATCTTTAATATAAATTTGTTTTTCTGTTGAAAAGGTTTAATCAATATGTTAAAAAAAAACAATTGTTCGACTAACACAGTTTAAAGTTGACGCAAACATTGCATTATTTCACAAGCTCACCAAAAAACATGATTGCGCTCTATTAACCCGTTTGAACCTAATGTATTTTTTTTAAGTTTTTGTTGGCCTGCTTAACGGTCGAAAACAATATTTTTAAAACTTTTAACTCATGTTTATTTGTAATTTTGTAAAAGGTTTTGAATGCAAATTTCTAATCTTCTAATATATAAAGAAGAAAATTTGTTTGTTTATTTGTTTGTTTGTTTGTTTGTTTGTTGGTTTGTCCAGGATTCACGTGAAAACCAGTGGTCCGATTGACACCAAATTTTAGAGGAATAATTTTGGGAGTCCGGGGGGTGACATAGGCTATGCCGCATTTTTATAAGTCAGCAGGTTGCGGCTCCAGAGCCGTTTTAAGCTTTTTCGTGTTTTTGATGTCGAGTCGAAACGGTTTGACCGATTCACTTGAAATTTTGCACGAATGTTCTTCTTATTACACGGAATTAATGGTATAAAACTGGTTGGAATAAATTAACCCCTTTCGGCCCGGCGGGCTTCCAACAAATTTTGTGTTTCCGATTTGTGTCCAATTTTACAGGGTGGTTTTGCAGTCAAAAAGAGAGGCTGCCACAAATTTTTGTTGGGTTCGGTTAACCCGTTTGGGCACGAAGGCGCAATGAAGCTTTTTCAATGTTTTTGATGTCGAGCCGAAACAGTCTGACCGATTGACTTGAAATTTTGCAAAAATCTTCCTCTTAGCAAACGGAATTAGTTGTATAAAGATGGTTCGAAAATATTAACCCATTTCGGCCTGGCGGGCTTTCAGTATTTTTTTTGGCCGTTTGGGCAAGAGAGCGCAATGAAGCTTTTTCAATGTTTTTGTTGTTGAGCTTAAACGAACACTTTTTTCAGCTAATCTTGAACACATTTTTCAGCTAATCTTTATTAGCAAAGCTCACAGGGTTAATTTGATTTTTATCATTTAACCCCTTTTGTCACAAGGGTTCATTAAATTTGATCTCCTTAAAGAGTTCAATCTTTAATATAAATTTGTTTTTCTGTTGAAAAGGTTTAATCAATATGTTAAAAAAAACAATTGTTCGACTAACACAGTTTAAAGTTGACGCAAACATTGCATTATTTCACAAGCTCACCAAAAAACATGATTGCGCTCTATTAACCCGTTTGAACCTAATGTATTTTTTTTAAGTTTTTGTTGGCCTGCTTAACGGTCGAAAACAATATTTTTAAAACTTTTAACTCATGTTTATTTGTAATTTTGTAAAAGGTTTTGAATGCAAATTTCTAATCTAATATATAAAGAAGAAAATTTGTTTGTTTATTTGTTTGTTTGTTTGTTTGTTGGTTTGTCCAGGATTCACGTGAAAACCAGTGGTCCGATTGACACCAAATTTTAGAGGAATAATTTTGGGAGTCCGGGGGGTGACATAGGCTATGCCGCATTTTTATAAGTCAGCAGGTTGCGGCTCCAGAGCCGTTTTAAGCTTTTTCGTTTTTTTGATGTCGAGTCGAAACGGTTTGACCGATTCACTTGAAATTTTGCACGAATGTTCTTCTTATTACACGAAATTAATGGTATAAAACTGGTTGGAATAAATTAACCCCTTTCGGCCCGGCGGGCTTCCAAAAAATTTTGTGTTTCCGATTTGTGTCCAATTTTACAGGGTGGTTTTGCAGTCAAAAAGAGAGGCTGGCACAAATCTTTGTTGGTTTCGGTTAACCCGTTTGGGCACGAAGGCGCAATGAAGCTTTTTCAATGTTTTTGATATCGAGCCGAAACAGTTTGACCGATTGACTTGAAATTTTGCACAAATGTTCCTCTTAGCAACCGCAATTAGTTGCATAAATTTGGTTAGAATAATTTAACCCATTTCGGCCTGGCGGGCTTCCAAAAAATTTTGTGTTTCCGATTTGTGTCCAATTTTACAGGTTGATTTTGTAGTCTAAAAGAGAGGCTGCAAAAAGTTTTAGTTAATTTCGATTAACCCATTTTCCATGACGATGATATGAAGTATTCTATATATTTTATTTTCTTATACGATTAAAAGTATTTTATTGAAAATTTTGTACCAGCATTTTAATTAAAACCCACAGGGTTAATTTGGTTTTGACCTGTTTGTGCGTTTTGAACAAAGATTCAATGAAATTTTCAGTTTTCTTCAAATGAAATCTAAAAATCAAAAAATTTAATTTGTTATATATAATGCTTAAATACATAGTATTTTAAAACAGTTTTTCCAAAAAATAAGCCTACATTTCTCTCATAAAATCATAAAAAAACGAGGAAGAGCGTATTACAATTTTCAGGTGAGTACTAAACAAAATATAAGTTGAAAAGCGAATTTTTAAACCTTTTCTAAACCATCGACTATATTTTATTCAAGCGTTGGCAATTCAAGAAAATCCCCTTTTGACCTATAGTCATTTTAATTCAGTTAACATTGTTCACCGGAAACCTACCATCCTCAACTATATCGTCAAGGAGCACCAAATTGTCAAGAAGCAGCATGTATAGAAAAATTAGAGATAATCGTTCAAATTGTTTTGCAAACTGTTTTTTAAAGTTTTTGTTTCGCAATCGATTAAAAGAACTCGACAAACCTTTTTTTTAAGTATTCCCCTAATTCAAAGAAGTTGTACCTACTTTCAAAAATTGGACGTAATTTACTTACAAATTTTTTTTTGAACAATCGTCGGCAGGGGTTAACAACTTTTAAGTCTGTTAGTAAATTGAACTTCATTTTCAAAGAAGAACACATATACGAAATTTGAAGTTAATCTGTTAAATCATTTCTAATATATAGCAAAGCAACGAAAAAACCTATAAAAAGCTGTTGGGCCACGATGGGTTAACGGAACTCCACAAATATTTTTTTGTGGCATTTATAGGCAAAGTAGTATCTCAAAAAAATTGGATGAAACTTGCTTTTTTACAATTTTCAAGCTTCCGGGCAACGCCGGGTAAATCTGCTAGTATGGAATAAAAAGAATAATGTATAAAAATAAATATGTACGTATTTATGTATATACCCTTCATATAGTTTTTTAAAGGTATATTAATAAATACTCAAAAAAGAAATTGAGAAGAATTTTTTTTTATTTATGAGTTTAAAAAAAAATTATTCTCAATTTTTAAGTAAAAATAATTGTTATGAGAATAATTTTTGAGTACTGAGTAAAAACAAAAAATATTTTTTAAAAAAATTGGTAAAAAAATTTTACTCTACGTGAATACTCTATATTATATGTTACTTTATGATAGTATTCAAATTGAGTATCATCTACTTTAAAATCATTTATAGAAATTTTACAGTTTGAGAATTTTATTAGGTTATTACCTCTAATTTTAATTTTATTTTGTGAATTACAATTATTAAATAAAAATGTTTCATTCAAATTTTTTGTTATTACTACATTATTGTTAATTAATTCTATGTCTCTAGTATCATTCTTATGGTAAGTACAAATCATTTCGTCTGTATTTAATAAATTTGATATGCATTTATCATCTAATGGCATTAAATCTGAGAACAATATTACTTTTTTTTCTAAATACTTAAAAATTTTTTGCTTACATGTAAAAATTTTTTCAATGCCATTATCTAATTCTTTTTTGTTTTTGTTTGGGATTTTTATAATTTTAGTTTTATAACATACATCGCTAGAGAAATTGGGTATTGAGATAATAAATACAATTTTGTTTTCATAAAGTGCAACATTGTTTTTTATAAACGGTAATTTTTCTAAAGTTATATTAAAATTGTCAATTTCTTCTTTTGTCAAAATATTTTTTGATAAAATTTCTAATTTACTGGATAGTATTATTTCCTTAATATTTGATATTTGTTTTGATAATAATTTTATGTTTTTTTCTATTTCTAATTCTATTCTAAGTAATTTAATATATTATCATTAATTTTTCCTATATTATTTTGTAAGTTATCAATTTCAGTTGATATTTTAGTTTTGAGAAGAATTAATGTGGTTAGTTATATTTTGGATGTGATCGGATAAGTTTTGATTTATAGAAACTTGTTGATTCGCGTTATTTATTAATGCATTATTATTTTTTTCAATAATTTTTAAATGTTGTTGAATTTCATCCCTGTCATTATTATCCATGGTGCCCGTTAAAAAGCGAAGACCGTTACCTACGAAGTTAATTAAACCCCTTTTTTGTATATGATGTGAGATAATGCTACTAAAATCGTCTTGCAAATGTTTCAAGTCATGCAAAAGGTTAGTGAAAGTTGTGTTTTTATTTTGTAATTGTTCTACATTTTGTGCTATTTTATTTATAGTCTCTTCATACAACTTCAAGTTAATGATATGCATTATTTTTGTATAGTTATAGATGATATTTATTTTAGAATCCTGTACGAGAATATACCCATTCCCATTTTGTATCTCATGAATATCAATATGAGAGCATGCAATTATGTTGATAATACAGAGTAAAAACATGCTGACACAAATGATTCCTAAAGTAATAATAAGGTAAATTATTTCAATTTTGCTATTCGTAATTTGCAATTGTTAGTATTATTATTTGTTAGTAAAAAAATTAAAATGTATGTGTCAAAATGTAATTCTGATTATTTACTTATTTTGGATAAAGTAATCAAAAGTCTTATCTTAAAATAGATGAGGTGTCATATTGACTTAGTTAATTTTTATTTTGACTTTAGTTTTCATATTTGAATTTTTTCTTAAATTGGCTAATGTATCTAGGTAATTTTTCATTATTAATTTGAAAGTGATTCTCAGTTTGATTTTTAATTTCAGTTTTGGTGTAATATGGTTGAAGTTTTGTGACACGGTTAAGTTTTAAATATTTCGAAGCATTTTGTTTTTTTCTGTTTTCATTAAGTTTTTTTATGTTTTTTGTTTTAGATTTTATTAATGTTTCTTGGATAAAAGGATATTGTGCAGATGAAATGGTGGCGTCTACAAAGTCAATTGGTCTTCTGTTAGTTGCAGAGTGGATCGTTTCATTATAGATTTTAACAACTTTAACAATAGGATCTTCGTCAGATGGTAAGCCTTCTTCTTTTTCAACTACTCGTAAGATTCTAAGATGTTCATTTAGCGTATTGTGGAATCTTTCTATATCCGCATTACTATTGTGATTGTTTGGAGTAGTAAAGTGGATTTCAATTCCTTCACTGCTCAAGTAATTTTTAAAATTTAGACTATTAAAACCTTTTTTTCTATCTGTAACTATTCTTTTGGGTTTACAAAGAGAAGCAAGATATTTCATAAGCCCATTTTTTAGGTCAGACCAGTTCCTTGACTTAATAGGATAAACTTGCGCATGTTTTGAAAATTTATCTATAAAAGTAAGGTATAGATTGCCTTTGTTTTTGAACCAAATGTCCATGTGAACTATTTCTAAAGGTTTACTGGAAGTTTCTGAAATTTTAAGTGGTAGTTTTAGAGGATTACGTTCGTATTTGGCAGAATTGCAAATGTGACAATTGTTTATGACTCTTTGAATTTCTTCTTTAAATTTAGGAAAATAATATTTGTTTTTTAAATTTAGATAAACGACATTGATACCTCTGTGGTTTTTTTTCACATGTTGGTCGAGGATGAGTTCTTGTAATTCTAGACGATATAAAATATCATCAAGTAAGAGTGAACATTTATTTAATTTTAATAACTTATTTTTCGAAAAATATTTCAAATATGTATTTTGGAAAGCACTATAAATTTTGATGTCTTCAATCATAACTCCTACTATACCTTTATTAGGAATATGATTTTTAAAAATCTCTAAGAAGAAATCTTTATTTGGATCAGGATATGTAAAAATTTTCCGTTTTCTCTTATGGATATTTATTAATTTGAAGTTTTGTGGAGAACCTTTTTTTTTATAATAATTTGGGTTTTATAGAAATTTATTGGTGTTTCAGAAATTGGAATATATTCAGAGTTATCTTCATTTGCTGAGTGAATAGTAGCATAGGTTGAACGAATTTCATCAATATCAATTTCATTGTCAACACTATTTTCAACAGAATTTGCAACAGCATTTGTAGAGTGTATTTCATCAATATCCATTTCATTAACATTGAATTGTACTCTAGATAATGCGTCAGCAATTTTTTTTTCCTTTCCCGCAAGGTATTCGATATCAAAATTAAATTCTTCTAGTTTGATTTTCCATCTTTGCAATTTTGAATTAGGTTCCTTCAAATTGTGCAACTATTGTAAAGGTCTATGGTCTGTTCTGATAGTCAATTTGCGACCAAAGATATATGGGCGAAAATATTTAGTTGCCCAGACAATCGCAAGTAGTTCCTTTTCGATTGTGGAATACTTACACTCATGTTCGTTGAGTGTACGTGAGGCGTAACAAACTGGGTGGTTATTCTGCGATAGAACAGCACCGATCACGAAATTACTTGCATCTGTAGTAACTACAAATTTTTTTGAAAAATCAGGATAGACTAATATTGGATCAGTAATGATCAAAAGTTTTAATTTTTCAAATGCTTCTTTATATTCAGGATTTGTGATATTAATATGTTTTCCTTTTTTTAAGTAATTTGTTAAAGGCTTTGAAATTTTTGCGAAATCTTTAATAAATTTTCGGTAATACCCAACTAACCCTAAAAAACTTTAAATTTGTTTCTGTGTTTTAGGTATTGGAAATTTCGTTATGGCCTCTATTTTATTTGGATTAGGTTTAATACCTTTAGTCGTGATGATATGACCAAGAAATTCAGTTTCTTGCTTCATAAACTCACTTTTATCCAATTGTATTTTGAGGTTAGCGTTATTCAATTTATTTAAAATTTTTTTCAAGTTGTCAAAATGTTCCTCTTTACTTGTACTAAAGATAATTATATCATCTAGATATATGTAGCAACATTTACCTATGTATTCTGTAAGTACCGAATTCATTAAACGTTGGAATGTTGCAGGAGCATTTTTAAGACCAAATGGCATCCTGACAAATTCATAGTCTCCATTATAGGTACTGAATGCGGTTTTCTTTATGTCTTCTGGTGCGACTTCGATTTGATGAAAACCTTTGGCAAGATCGAGCGTACATAGCCTGACCTAATTTATCTAGAATATCTTCCATATTAGGTATGGGATATTTGTCGTCAACAGTAATATTATTTAATTTCCGATAATCGATTACGATGCGCCACTTTTGTTTTTGTGATGCATCCAATTTTTTCGGGACAACCCATATAGGTGCGGAATAAGGGGAATCACTATTTCTAATGATACCTTGTTGAAGCATTTCTTCAATTTGATTGTTTACTTCTTGGCGGTGAATTTCAGGATAGCGATATAATTTTGTGTAAATTGGAATTTCGTTAGCAGTTTTAATATTATGTTTAATAGCGTGAGTGAACGATAAATCATCACCTTCGTGATAGAAAGCTTTATCGAACCTCTTTATTATACTTTGAAGTTCTTGAATTTCATTTTGAAATATCTCAAGTTCTTTGAGAGGAAAAGGAATAAAATATTGTTTTTCTTCATTTTCATTGAAGAAAAAAGGAATTTCGTTACCTGATTTGAATTTGATTATTTGGTTTTCATAATTAATTTCAGTTATGAAGGGAATTAAAATATTATTACCTAATAGACCGTCAAATTTGTCATGAAATTGTAATTCCAGGAATTCTAATTTAGTGTCAAAACCAAATTCAAGAAAACAATCAATTCTTACTTTAGTATTACATATAGTAGTATTAATAAATGTTTTTACGCTAATTGGATTAATTTTTATACTATAAATAGGATTACAAATTTTTGTATTGATTACACTCATTGTCGCTCCAGTGTCTATAATAAACTTAAGTGGTCTTCCTTTGGATTGGATCTTTATATAAGGAAGTCGTTGTTCTGTGGTTCCGAGGCAATCAATTGAAAATTTTGTACTTCATTTGCAGTTACGTTATTCAAATGGGCTTGTATTGTGTGGTCTACGTCCATACGTTTAGATTGTGAACTTTGAGAAATTTGTCGATTTGCAAAATTGGTATTATTTTTTTGATAAGATCTTCTGTTTTGACTTGTATTATTTCAACTGTTAGAATCGTATCTATTATTAATATTAGAAGTATTTTGAGATCTGTGATCGTTATTATTATTGTTAATATTATTATAATTTTTGTTAGTATATGTGATATTATTTCTAAAATTGTTATTTCTAGGGTAATTACTAAAATTTTGTGAATAATTATTATTTTTAAATTTTTGGGCATTTTGATTTCCGTTATTTCGAGAAGTATTCCTATACGGACTAAAATAAGCATACCCACCTTCATAAAGAATGTCCATAGCCTTTTCAAGAGTATCGGGGTTCCTACTATAAAGTATAGAACGCATTGGTTCTGGAATTTTGTCCATAAAAACCCTTAAAGCCGTATTAGCATTATTTTGCACGGTATATGGAGAATTTACTTCATTTTTTATTTTTTTATTTAACCTACGTTAACAATTTTTCATACTATTATACAAATCTACACTATTTGTAAAGAAATTAACGTTTCGTAAATTGTCATATAACTCCTGACTGGATTTTTTTTCTCCGAAATTATTTAAAAGAACATTTTTTATCTCAACCCAATTTTCTACATGATTGTTAATCTCTATAATTTCCCTAGCCTTATCAACTAATTTACTTTTTAATCTATTTAAAAATATAACTTGACTTGAAGAGTCATATTTTAAAATTGTAGGTATAACACTTTCAACTAATTCTAAAAATGTATTCAAATTCTCACCATTTCCATTAAATGTTGGCAGGTTTTCGATGTATTTAATCGGATCGATCTGCAAAACCAATGGTTGACTCGTTGCTGTTTGGTCCTGTGTTAATGACATTGTGTATCTCTGCTCCAATCTCTTTGTTGATCTCGTTGTATTAATTTTGTTGAATAATGTTCACGTATATTTACACAAAAAGTTTATTTTATTTGTACCAGTATAATGGTATATTATTATAAGTATTATTAGTAGGAAATTTATTTATTTGTTTTTCCGTTTTTGTTTTTAAATAGGTAAAACAATGTTTTTTTTTTTTTTGTGTTTTTGATTTGAACTATTTTATTTATTTAGATATTAGATTATTTTATTTGTTGTAATTGTTATAAGTTTAGAATTTTGTTTTTATATTTACGATCATTTATTTGAGTAATTTTATTAATAAATTTATGGAAATAATTTTAAACTGTATTATACAAAAGGTTTTAAATTTAAAACTTTTATTTGTGTTCTGAGTTTTCTTTCCTTTATACTTGTTTTTTTTTTAAGAGTTTTCTTTTATTATTAAATTTTTATTTTTCTTTAAAAAATTTTTTATAACTTGATCCTTTTTATTAATTTTTGGGATCCTACCCACTGCGCCATTAATGTTTTTCAAATTTTTTATTTGGAAAAATATTAATAAAACAAAAAAAATCTTTAATTTTCAAAAAAAAGTACTTTATTATTTGTTGTCAGAAAAAGAACTGAAAATTTTCTTAAACTAATTTACTTAACTTAGTATAAAATTTAAGTTACGTAATACAATTTAGATTTTACGTAACATTTTACATTTCACATTTTAAGTGTGTTATAAAAAGAAAAGAAAAATGCTGATTTTCCATTATCAGCGTTTTTCGATAATTTCTCAATAAATTTAAATTAATTTAATTTTAAATGTTTTAACAAAAAAAAATGTTTGATCAGCTAATTAGTTATTTAAAAAAATATTTATTTGTTTAATGAAAAAAACGGTCGATTATGAAATAAAGCACTTGGGTTTAAGTGAGTTTAAAATAAAGAAAACGTAAAATGTAAAATTAAAAGAAAAATTGAAATTCGATTTAATTTAGAGAAAATGGCATTTTCCGTTCGTGTAGGATAATCCATTTTCTTGTACAATATTGTTTGGTACAGTAGGTATAAAATTATCAGCAGAGGATGGTGTGGATGTAACTATATATTGTTTGTATTATTACCATAAGTAATGTATAATTAAGAAATTGTGTACGATACTTAAGTTGTGTTCAAAGGTACTTGCTGTATGTATGTAAAATTTGGTTTTTATACTTAATGAATTATATTAAAAATTCTAAATTTGTCATTGTATTTAGAAATACATTTATTCCATATTTTACATTTATCAGCTTTTCTAATAGGTACATATACTAAGATCCAGCCGATGGCGCAGTGGTTAAGGCGCCGCCTTTCATGCAAAAGGTCCCGGGTTCAATTCCTGGCTGGGTAAACTCAATAATTAGTATGATTAGTATAATGAAATACTTATAAATAATAATTAAATAACTAATAATCTAAATAGAAAATAATAATTAAATTAAAAATAAATAAAAATTATTATCAACAATCGTGTTCCTGAAATAACCTATAGCTTAATATTAAAATAAATAATAGCAATATCTATATAAACATATGCACATGTCAAAATGACACTATTGACATTTGAATATGCGTGAAATCTTCAGTGTCAGAGATAAGAAAAAGTTACATCGCCCCCCTATTAGGCGTTATGTAGGAAAAAACAAATTAGACAACTTATACAGTAGGTTAATCTCCTGCTTAGAAAGACTAAACGCAAGTTTTGAAACAATAGGCAAGATAACAACAACCTTCGACGCTCGAACAATAACTAGAATTGCACAATGGTATGTCCGAACAATGCGAGAAACCTCAAGGCTTGCCCAAACAGAGAAACAAATGGCAGATTATACAGTTCAAATTATGGGTTTAAGTGAAATTAGATGGAACGGGAATAGCGAAATCATCACGGCTAATGGAAATACCCTGTTATATAGCGGTAAAGAAATAAGTGGAACAAATGGTGTGGGAATAATAATATCTAGAAAGCTGCGGAACTCCCTGCTTAGCTGGAAGGCCGTATCAGATAGGATTATTACAGCCCGTTTCCTTTAGTTAATAAAATTCCTTAATAATACTAAGAATAAGTACATCCCTATTAACTATTAATTATTATACCCGTATGACTATATGTCAATGGGTATAATAAATTTGCCATTACGTTTGTGACGCAGAGAAGGAGCAAGGATAGATATAGACTCCAGTGTATAGATCAGATCAGAATCGAAAATAAAACGATTTAGCTATGTATGTTCGTCCGTCCGTGCGCACAATAACTCAAAAACTAAAGGAGAAAGGTTCTTGAAGGTTTCGCAAATTCGTTTTTTTCCAAAAGCCGTCATCGCTATTTAAATCCAGTCATTTTGGTCTATGGGTATCTGCCATACAACTTCTTTTTTTTATATGAGCATTACTCTTTATTCATTACAGCTGCCTGTCTGAAATTTTGCCAAAAGTTGTTTAGTTTTATGGCCAAAGTTTCTGCAAAATTTAGCTGGGCTACTGCAGTGGGTTCAGGTAGCTGGCATACAACTTCTTTTTTTATATAAGTATTACTCTGTACCCATTCCAGCTGCGTGTCTGAAATTTAGTCAAAAGTAATTCAGTTTTATGGCCAAAGTTTCTGCAAAATTTGGTTGGTCTACTGCAGTGGGTTCGAGTAGTTGCCATAAAACTTCCTATTTCACATAAATATTACTTTATATATAATAAAGCTAAATGTTAAAAATTTTGCCAAAAGTAATAAACCGGATTATATAATGTTTATTTTATTTTATTATTTAATTATTCATTTATTTAATTCATTTTTTAATTCCTTTTTACATTCAAAAATTTACTTAGCCTAAAAAATTTAAAAATTATTCAATAAAAAGTATTTACAGCATATTATTTTATAAATTTAACAAAAATGAAAAGGAAAAAAATCTTAATGGCGTTTTATATTATTAAATTAAAATAGAGCTAAATGCTATGTTGCTACAAATATTAAAATTTGACAAAATGTTCAAAAATTTTACTACTAATGTGGGGTGAAATAGTAAGAAACGCAAATACATTTAAATTCAAAAAAAAAAAAAACAATAAAAAATTAATATAATTTAAAAAAGAAGAAAAAATTCAGTTAAATTAAAAAAGTTACAAAACCCATTATTGCAAAATCTTAAAATTTAAAAATTAAACTATTAAACTAAGTAAAATTTCGATTTCGTTAAAATGATTGTCGAGAAGACAATTTTTAGTTGCTTTTATGAATATACTTCTGTATCTTAATTTTCTAATATACAATGGCAATTTGTTTTACAGCGACATGAAAGAATTGAATAAAAACTACGATAAAAAGTTGTACGAAAACTTGGGACAACCACAAGGAACAAATTATTTGTACGTAATCTTTAAAAAATTGAGAATCTACTACATAAATACCTAGATATGACAAAAAAAGTTTTCAAGACCTTGTATTAGTATAGATGTCGCAAAGGCAATTTTTTAGTGTCTCTGAAAAGTGGACAACTATGATGTTAGCGATGTTTTTTACAAATTTTCCTAATAACATGCTTCTGCAATATTAGTGGTTGTAACTTATTCCAACAAGTCCCTCCCCAACAAGTAATGCCATATTGTAATTTAGACTGAAATAGACCGTAGTAAAACATTTTTAAAACTTTAGTAGAACATACTGACTGCAAACGATAAAAGCTGCACAGAGTAGAAAGAAAGTACTGTTTCAAAGACCTAGTGTGAGGAGTCCAGCTCATTTTATTATCCATTATAACACCCAAATTCTTGAAATGATTCACTATTTCAATATCAAAACATTTATCACTGCAATCTAAATTACAATTAAACTTTTCACTACTACTCTACAAACAAAATATGGTGATAGAATAAATCTTTTACACTCTGCTGCATGATATCTTACTTGCACTTCTACGGGTCTATGTGCAGAAAGGTTAAAGTAGGTTGTTTAGTAGAATATTATGGTTAACCATATCAAAGGCTTTGGTTATGTTTATAAAGAGTGCGGCAGTATTTTTACCCATATCAAGATTATTGCTAATTTCAGAGCAAAAATTTAATAAAACATATTCTGTACTAATTTCCTTTCTTAATCCAAATTGTGACGTTTTAAAAAACTTTATACTCTCAAGAATAGTTAATATACTATTTTTCATTACTTTTTCAAAAATTTTAAATATAGAAAGTAGAAGGGAAATTGGTTTATAATTGTTCAAATCTTTGGAATTGCCTTTTTTAAAAAGCGGCCCAACAACTGCACATTTAAGTGAATTCGGAAAGACACCAGAATATACAATATTCCGTCATGCCCACATGAGTGTGAGTTTTTTAAAGTTTGTATTACTTTAACCACTTCAAAAGACGAAATAGGAACAAAGCCAAAACTATTAATACTCGGTACACCATACAAATTCGATCTACAATTACAATTATAAGTGTTTATTTGGGGAATTAAGTTTACAGAAACATTTATAAAATACTTATTGAAATTATTAGCTATTTCTAATTCATCAGAAATATCAATGTTGTCTATTCAACAAAACTATATTATTATTTATGTTCTTTGATTTATTAAGTATGTTATCAATTACATGCCATTCTTCTTTTAAATTACCAGAATGTTTTGAAAACTCCCTAATGTAATATTCATTTTTAACCAAATTTTAATCTTAACGCTCTTAGACATATTTTTGTATTGTCTCCCAAGCCTGTGATTATAAGAAAGTCTTCTACATTTTTTAGCCAACTTGTTTTTTAGATTGATATTATTCAATAATACTGCATTCATCCACGGTTTTAATCTTTTAGCTTTTCTTCTAATATTAAAAGTTATTTTTACAATTAAAAATATGTTGCTTTAAAATATTATTAAAAATATCATAAGCTTTTATCATATCAATATCATTTTCACAAAATACTGGTTCTCAAAACTCATATCTGTAAGTTTTTTGATCAGGGCAGTTATGTATTTTCTTTTTATTTTTGACTCAAAAAAATTATTAATAATTATACCCGTTATACAGTGGTCGGATATGTCTAGATCGGATATGCCTAATTTTTTTACAATTTTGTAATAAATTATTAGATAGTCTAATGTATACATGATCTAAACACTTACCAGAAGATAGTCTTGTAGAGTCATAAATTATTGAAGTCAATCCATTCAATGAAAGCAAATTTAATAGATTAGATACATCATCATTTTCTCCTACGATATCTAAATTTATATCTCCCAAAATAAACAGATTATAAATTTTTGACAAAAACAGTCATTTTTAACCCAAACAAATTTTACAATATTATCTTTATACCCGTGAATACATATATGACATCGGGTATATTA
Source organism: Dolichopus griseipennis (assembly GCA_963082915.1). NCBI lineage: Eukaryota > Metazoa > Arthropoda > Insecta > Diptera > Dolichopodidae > Dolichopus > Dolichopus griseipennis. Next base: position 87,761,331 of record OY720441.1, on the reverse strand, counting down.
GATTTGCTACTCCGTTTCTAAAGCATCGATCTAGACGAGCTAGATATAGTGTCAAGGGTACGTATCGGCTCAGAATCGAAAAATGAGTCGATCTAGCTATGTGTGTCTGTCCGTCCGTCCGCCTGTGTGTCAGCACGATAACCCAAAAACTAAAAGAGCTACAGTTTTGAAATTTTCACAAAATATTTTTCAATCAATTTCTAGGTTCCCTATTTTTTGGTTAAGATCGGACTAAAACTTCGGGTAGCTCTCGAACAACTAACTTTTTCAACTCCAACATTTTCATACAAAAATTTGAAATTTAGCTATGCATTTTGTATTTAACATGAAATTATATGAATTTTGTTTTTTTGCTTTTTTGTTTTTTGTTTTTTTGTTTTTTGTTTTTTATGTAGATAACGATTTCGAGTTAGAATTTCATACGATTTAAATGATGCGTAGTTTATTTAAGATAAGCAAAAAAGAAGACAAAGATTTTTTTTAAGTAAATGGCTTATTGATATTGATAGATTGATAGATTATGGATATGATGATTATTATATGAATATGATCATATGAAGTTGATTTTGCTTAAGTTTAATATATTGGTGAATTAAAAATTAATTATAAGAGATAGAATTGAAAAATTAGAGCAAGAGTTTTGAAAATCACACAAAACATTTTTTGGACATTTTTGAGGTTCTTTTTGTTTAAGACCAGATCAAGGTTTTGGGGAGCTGCCATACAACTTCTTTGCACCAATATGAATTTCTTAGAAACTGATTATACTACGAGGATGAAAATTACACACTGTTAGTTATATAATGGATCGAGCACTTATATGAAGTTTCAAAATGTTACGGCCCCATTTTCGGGGGGCTGCTATACAACTTCTTTGCACCAATATGAATTTCTTAGAAACTGATTATACTACGAGGATAAAAATTACACACTGTTAGTTATATAATGAATCGAGCACTTATATGAAGTTTCAAAATGTTACGGACCCGTTTTCGGGCAGCTGCCATACAAAGTAATCAATTCGATAACTGTGAATCTAATGAAGCTACGAGGTTAAAATCAAAACTGGGCAGATAAAGTAATAGGACAAGTTAGTTGGCAAAGTTGGACATCACTCGGACCAACTTTTAGGGTGGGCTATTTTTTTTTTTTTTTTTTATGGGATAATAAGTTAATCAAAAATTATGGGATACCTAATAAGTTAAATTTTTTTTTAACTATTTTACTTTCTTATATTTTTTTTGTAATATTTATAATAGCATAGGGAAAATAAATAACGGTTAGTGGGTATGCACGGGTATCTAAAAGTTGACAAGGGCAACTATAATCTTCCTCGTTTTTAATATAGACCAAAAATTGAATTATTTAAAATCTCCTTTCTACCCTTTTTACTTTTCATAATGTTTTCTTAAGTTCAACATGATACCAATTTAATATCCATTGTTTTTGGCCCAGTATTGCTTTCTTCATTTGCAGTATCCGATTTTTTAATATTTTTTAAATAACAATTATTGATATGGTGTTCTTTGATATACTTTATATTTAAGCCATTTGAAAAAATTTTTAGAGCACATTCCATTGCATTAGAATTATTGACATTTGGAACACCAATAATTTCTATATTTTTTTTTACTATAGTTTCGATATTGCAAATAATCAAATTTTTTTCTAGTCTAAGTACTCTATCTGATAATTCTTTATTTTCAATTTTAAGTAATGCTATTTAATTTGCCATCGTATGTTTAATAGAGAGAAGTAAATATTCCATATTCAAACTTACATCTGTTTTTTAGCACATTTTCAAAAAAATTTGACGCGACTTAAAAATGCGACTATATAGCTTTACTTTCTCTGTCCGTCCGTATGTTTACAAAAACTTTTACACCGTTTGAAATTAAGTCAAGAAATTTTAACCACGGATAGGTTTAAAAGTTTTAAAGTGGAAAAGTTTTTGTAAACATACGGACAGACGGACAGAGTGAAGCTATATAGGCACATTTTTACAAATTTTTTTGAAAATGTCCTAAAAAGTAAGGGATGCCGCTTCTTCCCTCCCAATTATGTTTTAGCGATAATGTTCAATATTGAAGCCTTCAAAGAAATTATATTGAGCCTAAATTTTGAAACAAACTTTAAAATCGCTTCTAATTAAATTTCCTACATTAATATTTCAACCAAAAAACTTTTAAAATAGCAAGCCGCCCTAAGCCCCCGCTAAACAAATTATTAAAACGCTGATTTTGAAACCAACTCTAAAATCCTAATTGTATTTCCTGTTAATATATAATATTTCAACTACAAAATTATAAAAATCGCGAGATTTTGAAACACGAGATTTTGACACACAAGATTATGAAATGCGAGATTTATAAAAGCACCAGATTTTGATACACTTCTATTCAAAATAACTGTTTATTTAAACGGTAAGGCTTCGAACATTTTATTTTTAAAAAATATTTGAGTATATTAGTATAACTTTATATATGGCGAAGTGGCATTAATATGAATAAATGCACATTTAAATTTGTTTTTAGTTTTTTTTTTGTCATTATAATTTATTGATTTATGATATTTAAAAAATGGTTGATCATTAGACTAACAATTTTACTTGAGGTGATCGTACTACTGCAAAGTTTGCCGACCATTGTATAATAGGGTAATCTTTAGTTTTTTTTTTCGAACTTTTCGTAAACTAAAAATAACACGTAGAAATTTATTGAATAAAAGCTGATCTACAAATAAAGACCTACTTTAAATTCCTTTAAATTCCCCTTATTTATTTTTAAAAATATTTTTAAAATTTTTTCTAATTTAAAAACTAAAACTCGTATATACCAATTTTTATATCGTTTGTATGAAAAAATATTAGAAATTACGATGGCACAAGAAATGTTTCTTTTAAACAAAAACAAACAACAAAAACAATAACAAAATATAAGAAAATATTGTATTGCCTTTAATTCGTCAATTCTGAGATTTAGAATAAATAAATAATTAAATAAATACTTACAGGCGTATATTATGTATAGAAATCCGTATACATTTACAATTATCTATTCAAAAATATAAAAAATTTTTACTAATTTAATTATCTAAAAATATTAAAAGACAAAAGAACATGAAGTAAATGTATTTATAAATGGCAATTACAAAATTTTACAAAAGATTTCACACTTTTTATACAATTCATTCAAATTTTACACACGTGTAGCAATTTTTTATCATTATTAATTACTGGCTAATACCCGGTGCGAGTTGCTGCGCCTCTCAATATAGGTTTAATTTAAGTTGATGTTACTGAAAAAAATTAACACAAAAATTACACATGATTAACATTTATTTTAAAATGTATTAAAGCAGTTTTTTTAAAACGATTTTTCTGGAATTATTCTAGTAAATTTTTAAACTTTTAAACTTTTTGTAATCACTAAGAAGTACTAACTACTTTCAAAATTGGACGTAATTTATTTCCAAAAACTTTTTTGACCAATAGTATAACCGACATTTGTTACCAAACATGTTAAAAGACTCAACTCCATTTTCAAGGTGCTTCACACATACAAAAGTTGGAGTCAACCGGTCAAACCGTTTTTAATTTAAAGTAAAGTAACGAAAAAACATAAAAATCTGTTGGACCGCAATGGGTTAATGGGTTAATGAAAATAATAAAAATTTTTTTGATGGTTTCTTTTTACTCAAAGCAGTACTTCGCAAAATTGGAAGATTTTTTTGAAGTTAGTCGGTCAAACAGTTTTCATCTTAGAATAAAAACGTTTAAAAACTTGTACCACAACCCCAATTTGGCTGTCCGTTAGAGCAAAATTTTTAGCCCACGATTACTTTCCGTATCCAAATAACTCAAATACAAATTTTTGTGAAAATCGCTTGAGCAGTTTAGGAGCCTATTCGCTACATATAAACAAACAAACAAACAAACATACAAACAAACAAACTTTCGTTTTTATATATATAGATAATTTTACGCACATTTTCAAAAAATTTTGTAAAAATGTGCCTATATGGCTTCACTCTGTCCGTCCGTCCCCTTTTACCTACGGCAGCATGGGTAGGTATTGCAAAAAAATAATTTTGTTGAACCTTTTTCTGTAGCTACAGCCCCGCAAAGTTGGAAGAAGTCCTATATTTAAATTGTTATAACAAGAGGTTCTGTTAAATGTATTTTCAATCTGAAAACGGTAAAAGAGAGCTGTTTTTATAGACTGTACAAAAATATATTGTTAAAATATATTGAGTTGCCATACGGTACTAAAATTTACCATTACACAAAACTAAATTTTTGCAAAATTTTTTGCCCCATTTATCTTCTAAACGGTTCCAGCTAGGGTCTTGAAATTTTAGGAGAAACTAGACCTTCAAAAATTAGTAGAAGTCGGTTAACAAAAATTTTTGTCAAGCCATCTGTTTAGGAGCTATAAGGGCTCGAAAATTGAAATTTTGCTATTTTCAAACACTTGTAACTTGAATACCTGTTCAAATTTTTTTTTACAAATATACCAAATTTAAAGCTGCAGCATTATATTTCATCATATGTTAAAGGTTTTCTTAAACTTAAAAGGGGTTCTTTAAATTGAAGAAACTGTCTCTTAGTTTTAAACATTTTTGCTTAGATAATAATATTCTAGGTAAAATTCCAAAATTTTAATGTAGCTTAGAATTAATTTCCTAGAACCTATAAAAATGGGAGGGTGAGGACAAGAGGGGGATGGACAGATCCTTGAGAATCATCATAAGTTTGCTTAGCAAAAATTTGGGAACCTTCCCCATTCAAGGGCTATTAGGACTTAAAAATTAAAACTTTTATGTTTTTATAAAACAGTAACTTATTCACTAGTGTATGTTTTTCCAAAATTAAACGTTAACATTGAAGCTCCAACATTATATTTTGCACTTGTTAACAGGTTTTCTTGAGTGCATTGATATTATATTCTAAGTATTGATTTCACTATTATTCATAATTATTAAATTGATGAAATAACTAAATTATAATATTATCATTTATTTTTGTATGTATTTTTATAAAAATAAATAATAAAATACTCGGTTAAAAACCCTATATAATTTTGAAAATGTGTTTTTTAAAAACCGTTGGTTTTTTTCATCACTTGTTTTATATACTGCAGTTACTGTTTTATTACTTAATCATTGATATTTTTCTTTAATTTTAAGTAATTTTTAAATTTATACTGAGCAGTTTAGGAGCCTATTCGCTAATAATTCTTTACTAATTTACTAATAATTCTTTTAATTTAAAAAATTCTGATTCGAAATTAATAACAATAGAAACCTGTTATTTGGAACACTTTCTTTCCTATTTTCTGTCGCAATTAATACTTTTATAAGACTAAGAAGGTAATAATATTTTAATTATGTAATATATTTTATAAATTCATTACTAGTAACTTATATGTAGTTTAAATTTCATCAAAATAGCGTCATTAGTTTCTGAGTTATCTTGGTTCTTGGATATATGCTTATTGGCCATTGCACCGATCAAAAGTTCCAAAACACGAACCCATGGTCCGATTTCGGCAATATGCAATCCCCGGCGTACTTTCATTACTAGTTAACCATTGTACCAAATTGGAGCATTCTATCTTTTTTTTAAGTTACTGTTTATATTAATTATCCTTTCAAGAGGTTCAAGAGTAGTACCTGAGCAAGGATACCCAGGATATAGTAAAGAACATCCTTGTATCAAATTTGAAGCTTCTACATTTGTTTTAAGTTACTATCTTCATTAAATTCTAAATTAAAGATATTAAGGTATTTGGAGTTATGTGGGTGGTCCCAGAACCACTAATTGGTCCCAAATTTCAGAGACACTAGGAAAATATGAAGAGACATCTTTGTAACAATTTTTTTTTTTTGTTTTTATTATTATATTTATAAATAATATTATTATTATGATTTTACAATACACTAGAGTTAGACAATAACTTAAAATTGGTATAAAAGTCTTAACAATTATAACAAATATATGTATTGTTATAAAGTATAAATACAAAAATTAAATATTTATATTATTATTATATGCTAATTTAATTATAACTCTAGTTTAGTTACTGTAAGTTATAGTTCTAACAATCTTTTCAGCAAATCAAAGTTTTATCTTTGACTCATACAGTTTTGGTGCACTACAATAAAATTTTCAGAATTATTATAAAAATTAAGATTATAATTAATAACATTATCAATAAAAATTAAGACACGATCATTGTTATTAAGATCGTCATTATCAAAACAATATTTAACAGCTGGGTGGCACAGTGGTTGAGTGCCGACCTTTCATGCGGAAGGGCCCGGGTTCAAATTCTAGTAAAAGTGAAAAAAACTTTTCTGGTTTTCGACTCGACTCAGTTACCATTCGCCATTGGGTTCAAATTAATGGCATAATCAATAATTAATAGTTATAAATCTTTAATAAAAAATACTTTAATATAAAAATATAAATAAATGCAAAATATAAACAAATAATTTAATTAAATAATATAACTCGCAGATATAGAATACCATATAAGTAAAATATAAAATATTACAATATAAACAAAAAATAGAATTGTAAATATTGAAAATCTAAGACGTTTCTACATGTTATAAGGCCTAGTACTATCTCATGTTTAAATTGTATGTGGAATTCAATAAGACCAATTCTAATAACACGAATATAATATGAACCCCTGTTCCAACATGTACCTATGGTATAGACAGGCTTATTAGCCTAACAGTTGAACAGTTAGCGCTTAAAAAAAAAAAAAAAAAAAAAAAAAAAAACATAATACACTAAAAAAATTTTAAAAATTAGTTGTTTACAAATTGACTAAGATTCTCAATATTTTCAATTTTAAAAATTTTTCCACCTTCTTCTTTATACCCGTGCATACATATATGACATCGGGTATATTAAAATTGCTCCTCCGTTTGTAACGCATCGATCTAGACGAGCTAGATATAGTGTCAAGGGTACATATCGGTTCAGAATCGAAAAATAAGTCGATCTAGCTATGCGTGTCTGGACGAAAACTTCGGGTACCTCTCGAACAACAAACTTTTTTAACTCCAATATTTTCATATAAAAATTTGAAATTTTGAAGTACATCTTGTATTAACATGAATTTATATGAATATTGATTTTTTTTTTTTTGGAGATAACAAATCTTTCGAGTTACGATTTCATATGTATAAATGTTGCGTAGTTTAAAAAATTTGAGATAAGCAAAAAAGAAGATAAAGATTTTTTTTAAGTAAATGCGGCTTCATAAATAATTTATACGTAATCAGTTAATATGTATATGTGTAATATTTTGCATGCTTTGTATTTTGATATTGAGAGATATAATCATTATGAATATGATGACTATTATCTATCGTGATGATCATTATATAAATATGATCATATGAAGCTTATTTTGCTTAGGTTTAATTAGAGTTTCCATCCCGGGAAATCCCCGGATGGAATTCCCGGGAAATATGTAATTTTTCTTTTCCCGGAATCCCGGGTTTTTATTTTCATTTCCCGGGAAATTTAAGTTCATTAATTTCCAATAAAAATCATATTTCAGACTAATATATTGTCATGTAAAGTTGTCATTTCAATAGTTTTCAAGTCTAAAATTGCGATTTTGTAATATGTATACTTCAAAAAAATGTTTTAAGTGCTGAACTGCTACAAGTATTAAAAACAAGATTAATAGAATGACGCAACAAAGATTTAGTTTCGCTCTTACAATTTTTGCAAAATCCAAATTCACAAAATTTAAATAATATTTTTTTGGAAAAAAGCAGCAAAGCTTGCATTATAAAGTTGCCAAAAGAATTAATGGTAAAATTATTTACAAAAACTTATCCTGATGCTACTGCAATTGATATTGAGAGTGACGATAGTGAAGTAGTGATGGAAGGTAACATCGATGAATTAAATTTACTTTAATTGAACTTGGAAACTGCAGTGAAGAAATGCTTTAAAAGGATGCCAATTAATTCAGATTACACTAATTCTAATAATATTCAAAAAGAAATAAAAATGTATGAATTAACGGGAGAACTGACTGAAAATTTAAAAAAATTATTCTATTGTTTAAAAACAATAAGGCCTACATCAACGAGCGAGTATTTTCAATAGCTGCCATTTTTTCTACCAAAAAAAGATCCTTACTAAGTGGCCATTCACTTAATGTACTTTGCTTCTTGAAAAGTTATTTTATTAAATATAAAAAGTAAAATAGCATAGCACTTAGCAGTTTAATTATATTTTTATTATTACTATTTTAAATCCAAATGTTTTCTTTTGAATATTACACATTTATTTTTTTGTTTATTTTATTATAGTTTTGTTATATCTTTGAATAAAGACTTGAATTATTATAAAAATGTCTTGTTTTTTGTTTTAAAATGTTATTATTTGTACTTTTCTTTAAATCTTTTCAGATTTCCCGGGATCCCGGGATTTCCCGAAAAATTAAATTTTAAATTTTCCGTATCCCGGGAATAACTGTGAATCTAATGAAGCTACGAGGTTAAAATTAAAACTGGGCAGGTAAAGTAATAGGGCAAGTTACTTGGCAAAGTTGGACATCACTCGGACCAACTTTTTGGGTGGACCATTTTTTTTTATTTGTTTTTTTTTTAAGCAAAAGTTATGGGATAATGAATTAATACTTTATTTTTTTATGTTTTTTTTTTTTTTTAAATTATGGGATAATGAGTTAAATTTTTTTTAACTAGGTATTTTACTTTTTTATTTTATTTTTTTTGTAATATATATAATAGCAAGGGAAATATATAACGGTTAGTAGGTATACACGGGTATCTAAAAGTTGACAAGGGCAACTATAATCTTCCTCGTTTTTTACTAAAACTGAATTATTTTTAACCCAAATAAATTTTACATTATTACCTTTTTTCAGTGTATTAGCGCCTTTAAAATTAATTTCGTATTTTTTGATAACCATTTATTAATATAGCTTTTTTTAGATGGATCATCACCAAAACTTGAATAATTTAGAATTTCCTTTCTGCCCTTTTTACTTTCATAATGTTTTCTTTACTTAAATTAATATCATATTTAACACATAAAATATCAATTGTTTTTGGCCCAGTATTGCTTTCTTCATTTGCAGTATCCGATTTTTTTATATTTTTCACATACAAATTATCGATATGGTGTTCTTTGGTATGCTTTATATTTAAGCCATTTAAAAAAAATTTTATAGCACATTCCATTGCATTAGAATTATTGATATTTGGAACACCAATAATTTCTATATTTTTTTTTACTATAGTTTCGATATTGTAAAAAATCTAATTTTTTTCTAATCTAAGTACTCTATCTGATAATTCTTTATTTTCACTTTTAAGTAATGCTATTTCATTTGCCATCATATGTTTAATAGAGAGAAGTTCATCATATACCTTATTCAGACTTACATCTGCTTTTTAGGGGTCCGGGTCATAATGTCGACTGAGAAAATGTCGACTGAGAAAATGTCGAACTGAGAAAATGTCGACAGAGAAAATCTTCACTGAAAAAATGTTACCTAAGAAAATGTTGATTGAGAAAATACTGCGCAGTATTTTCTCAATCAACATTTTCTTAGGCAACATTTTTTCAGTGAAGATTGTCATTTTTTCAACATTTTTTCAGTATAATAGTTACGCACAACACGCACCGGGTATTAGCCAGTAATTAATAAAGATAAAAAATTGCTACATGTGTGTGAATGAATTGTATAAAAAGTGTGAAATGTATAATTTCGTAATCGCCATTTATAAATATATTTACTTCATGTTCTTTTGTCTTTTAATATTTTTTCATAATTAAATTAGTAAAAATTTTTTATAGTTTTGAATAGATAATTATATATAATAAATGTATACGAATTACTATACATAATATATGCTTGTAAGTATTTATTTAATTGTTTAATTATATTAATTCTAAACTTCAGAGTTGACGAATCAAAGGCAATACAATATTTTCTTATATTTTGTTATTGTTTTTGTTGTTTGTTTTTGTTTAAAAAAAAATATTTTTTGTGCCATCGTAATTTCTAATATTTTTCCGTACAAATGATATAAAAATTGGTATGTACGAGTATTAGTTTTTAGCTTAGAGAAAAATTCGAAAAATATTTTTAATAATAAATAAGGGGACTTTAAAATTCGTTGAAAAAAAATAGTTTTAATTGAAAAGTTGCAGATCTTTATTTGTGTATCAACTTTTATTCAATAAATTTCTTCGTGCTATTTTTAGTTTACGAAAAACTGGAAAAAACAAGTGATGAAAAAAACCAAGGGTTTTTAAAAAAGCACATTTTCAAAATAATATAGTGTTTCATACTGAGTATTTTATCGGAATATAATGTTGAAGCTTCAATGTTAACGTTTAATTTAAGAAATATATACGTTGGTGACTAAGTTACTACTTCTTTTGCCTATTTTAGATTGAAAATATAGCTAACAGAACTCTTATTATACCAAATTAAATATAGCTCTTATTTGGAATTTACGGGGGCTGTAGCTTCGTCACCCTTCAAAATTAAGAAAAACCTTTGACACATGTTGAAATATAGTTAAAGAGCTTTCAATTTTGTAAATCACAAAAAAAAAATTTGAACAGGTATTCAAGTTACAGGCGTTTAAAAATAGCAAAATTTCAATTTTTAGGCCCTTATAACTGCAAAACAAGGGACGTGACAAAAAAAAATTGTTAACCGACTTCTACTTATTTCAGAGGATTTACCTACTTCCAAAATGTCAAGACCCTAGCGTGGCCCGTTTAGAAGATATGTCTAGCCAAAAATTTTCCAACCGTATGTTTACAAAAACTTTTACACCGTTTAAAATAGAGTCAAGAAATTTTAACCACGGTATTGCAGAAAAAATAATTTCGCAGAAGAACGTTTTTCTGTAGCCCCACCCGCTTCTGAACTACAGCCCCCCAAATTTGGAAAAAGCCCTATATTTAAATTGTTATTATACAAGAGTTCAGTTAGATCCGAAGAAACTAATAGGAGTCGGTAAACAAAATTTTTTTGCCAAGGCCCCTATTTAGAAACTATAAGGGCTCGAAATTTAGCTGTTTTTAAACAACTGTAACTTGAATACGTGTTAAAGTTTTTTTTTACAAATATACAAAATTCAAAGCTATTTTATATTTTATAGGTAGGTTTTTATAGGCTTCTCAAAAATACCTTTCTTAAATGTATAGGGTTGCCATACGGTACTAAAATTTACCATTATGCAAAACTCAATTTTTGCTAAATTTTAGGCGCCACATATCTCCAAAACGGTTTAAGCTAGTGTCTTGAAGTTTTGGGAGCAGTTAGATCCTCAGAATCCTTAGTAGGAGTCGGTTAACAAAATTTTTTTGTCAAGCCCCCTGTTTAAGAGTTATAAGGGCTCAAAAATTTAAATTTTGCTCTTTTTTAGCACCTCTAACTTGAATATCTGTCCAATTTTTTTTTATTAAGATACAAAATTTAAAGCTCCAACATTATATTTTAACATATGTTAAAGGTTTTTCTTAAATTTAAGAGCGGTTCCTTAAGTTGAAGAAAGTGTCTCTCAGTTTTACCCATTTTTACTTAGATAGTATAATTCAAATTAAAATTCCAAATTTTTGAGTTAGATCCTTGAGAAATTTGGCAACCTGCCCCATTGAAGGGCTATTAGACCTTTAAAATTAAAAATTTGCTGTTAGCAGTAAATTTTATAAGTAAGCAGTAACTTAGTCACCAGTGTATATATTTCCAAAATTTTACTCAGTATGTATTACAAATTAATTTTTAAAATGTGCTTTTTTAAAAACCCTTGGTTTTTTCATGACTTGTTTCATGCTGTTTTCACTAACACTGATGTTTGCTTCACTGTGCACTTCAAAGTTATTGTTGTTGTTTTCGATTTGCCTGGCGATATTTGCAATAGTTTTCTCATTTTTGTTTTTTTTTTCTTTACCATTTCCACTTGCTGTTATATTTTTATATATCGGAAAGCGCATATAATTTCTTCTTTACTTAGGAGATATTTGAGACATAAAATTTTGCATAATGATAAATTTTAGTACCGGATTGCATTTCTAAACATTTGCCTTTTAAAAATTTATAAAGTTTATAGAACCAGCTATGTTTTGCCGTTTTCAGATTGAAAATATGCTTAACAGAACTCTTGTTATAACAATTTAAATATAGGGCTTTTTCCAACTTTAGGGGGCTGTAGCTCAGTA